>CAKMXS010000042.1:0-2500 GCA_928852645.1 Mycosarcoma mackinlayi | reverse complement strand
CCGCCCCCTTCCCACGAGCAGAGCTCAAGTGGTTAGCGATGGCTCCCAGGAGTCAACAGCACCGTACAACACAGGACTTCCCACACCGTTGCCAATGTGAGGCGCCACACTACAGAGGTACTGGCCACGATAGGCGATGCAAAGAACGAATCGATTTGCACTGCACTACCGTCCCTTCCCAAAAATCCGTAGGGCTATGGGAGCGCGCAGGTACTGACAAACTCGAGTTACTTTGGAATCGTGATTGGCATTCGTGAAAATGCTGCACACGCTTCGGTCTCGCTCGCCTTTGTTGTTCCGCTGCTCGCCCCCTTTCATATATCCCAGGGTATAGGAGTCTGCAGAACCGGGCTGGAACTCGGGTCGAATCCAAGGTCTCCACCCAAAACTGAGGTGTTCACGCGCTTTTTCGTCCCATTTCCCTCCCTCCCCCGCCAAATTCGAATTTGCCGCTCGCTCGCCTCGCGGAATACATGGAGTGCGCGGCCTCACACACCAGAAATGAATGAACGAGATATTTCCATGGAGCTTCGCCAGTGCGCGAGCAACCAACGCTGCTAGTTTGGCATTGCTGTGCCAATTCTTGGTTTTCCTACCTGCTGCCCTGCTTGCATGTGCGTGCCAAAGAAAGGGGCATTGAAATTCAGGCTGCGAAAATGGCGTTGCTGGGGCTCCGCTTTCGGGACTGCCGCCCGCCCCCGGGTCGATCCATGTACGCCTGCGTGTGCGTCTTTGCTGTGCGCCGAAGGGTGGCTCTCATGTGCAGCGGCTAGCACTCTAACACTGGCACATACACAAAGGCTAAGCGGAGGAGGCAGGCATCCCTCAACAAAGAAGACGACACAATCGAAAGACCAAGCAAGCAAGCCCACACACGTCGAGACCGAAAGAACAGTTGAAAATACCTGGTCGCACGCGACTCAAGCTCTGGTAGGCTCTGAGTCGGTAAGGTAAAGTGAGCACAACTTGCTTGAATTACGAACGAGAAAACAGACGAGAAAGTGGTGAGACTAAATACTTTCGGGCTGTCGCTGAGCTTGACCACCGTCCTCCTACACTCCCTCCTACTTCCACGTCGGCGGGTCCAATCTCGGTCGAGGGCTTAGGGCACCCCTTTCCGCCCCTAGATACTCCCACCTCATCAGCATGTGTTGTCGCAGTGTAATGATCAGGCTCCGATGACAATGAACCAAGAGTTGAAAATACCTGGTCGCACGCGACTCAAGCTCTGGTAGGCTCTGAGTCGGTAAGGTAAAGTGAGCACAACTTGCTTGAATTACGAACGAGAAAACAGACGAGAAAGTGGTGAGACTAAATACTTTCGGGCTGTCGCTGAGCTTGACCACCGTCCTCCTACACTCCCTCCTTCTTCCACGTCGGCGGGTCCAATCTCGGTCGAGGGCTTAGGGCACCCCTTTCCGCCCCTAGATACTCCCACCTCATCAGCATGTGTTGTCGCAGTGTAATGATCAGGCTCCGATGACAATGAACCAAGTTCGTGGGCGTCAGCACTAGTTGGTGGGCATGCACCTTTGGAATAATTCGACATCGAATATGCCATCGCGGTGCAAGCCACCTCGTTGCCATCGAATCCCTCCACTTGCCCATAAGCTAATTTACCGACTACGGCCGCTGTATCTTCAACTGAATATGCCATCGCGGTGCAAGCCACCTCATTGCCATCGAATCCCTCCACTTGCCCATAAGCTAATTTACCGACTACGGCCGCTGTATCTTCAACTGCCGCTTCCGATTGAACTCGTTGTGTTTGGGAGCGCGAGGTAAAGCGGTCATCGCCGATTCATCTTGAACCAGTTCGAGGGCTCGAATCGAATTCGTTTCGCCTGCCTGCCTGCCTGCCTGCCTGCCTAGCCTGCAAAGAAGAAGATGATGACAACGACGACGACGACGACTTGGTCTTTTTTTTTTTTTTTGCCTTGCGCGTGGGGCAAGTGCGTGCAGTGCTGTGTATTTCTATCGCATTCGCGGTCTAACACTCACAACGAGAAAAAAAAGGGAAAAAAAAGTTTGGTAGAACCAAACAAATCGTGGAAGATAGGGCTGAGCCTCAGCAGATCGTAGCAACAAGGCCACTCTACTGCTTACAGCACCCCCTTCCCATTCAAGTCGTCTGCAAGAGATTTTTCCCCGCTCATATTGTGATTGCAATCCACGAGGTAGACCGCAGACCTTTCCGTCCACGGCCCATTCCTCGCCAGCTATGGTACACAAGCATCAGAGATGCCTTATTTTTACTCATTTCATATAAGCGGGACCAACATCATCGCTTCCAGCACAGATTCTGGCTTAGAGGCGTTCAGCCATTATCTAGCGTGTGGTAGCTTCGCCGCACTGCCCTGTTGGACAACGGCCAAGACCAATTACACGAATCAACAGTTCCTCTCGTACTAAGTTGAATTACTGTTACGATAACCCTCAATCAGTAGGGTAAAACTAACCTGTCTCACGACGGTCTAAACCCAGCTCACGTTCCCTATTA
>CAKMXS010000041.1:0-25000 GCA_928852645.1 Mycosarcoma mackinlayi | reverse complement strand
GTTTGGAAAGAAAAGCATTTCCCGGGACTTGCGCCGGTCTCTACAAAAGAACCGCCCCCTTCCCACGAGCAGAGCTCAAGTGGTTAGCGATGGCTCCCAGGAGTCAACAGCACCGTACAACACAGGACTTCCCACACCGTTGCCAATGTGAGGCGCCACACTACAGAGGTACTGGCCACGATAGGCGATGCAAAGAACGAATCGATTTGCACTGCACTACCGTCCCTTCCCAAAAATCCGTAGGGCTATGGGAGCGCGCAGGTACTGACAAACTCGAGTTACTTTGGAATCGTGATTGGCATTCGTGAAAATGCTGCACACGCTTCGGTCTCGCTCGCCTTTGTTGTTCCGCTGCTCGCCCCCTTTCATATATCCCAGGGTATAGGAGTCTGCAGAACCGGGCTGGAACTCGGGTCGAATCCAAGGTCTCCACCCAAAACTGAGGTGTTCACGCGCTTTTTCGTCCCATTTCCCTCCCTCCCCCGCCAAATTCGAATTTGCCGCTCGCTCGCCTCGCGGAATACATGGAGTGCGCGGCAACCTAGATGACTTTTTCAAACCCCAGTTTGCCTGCGCGTTCGCCTCGACGCCGTTAAGTTCGACGCCGACACATGAGGCTGGAAGGGTGAACAAGAGACCTCACGTTCATAAAGGAGATACCACGCGTTCATAAAGGTTGCGCGAATCATTCAAGCTTCAAAATGAAGAGTCAGGGAAGACAGTCGACTCGTTGGATCCAACGTATCCCGCAAAAGTCGGGCACTTTTCGCGCTAAGTCTGGCTGCCTATGGACTGGAAAGCCTCCTAGGAATCGCTCCTTTGCTGAGTGCCTTTGGTGTCAGCACCGCAATTTGTGCCTGACAGGTTCTGATGCCACTGAGCACATGGCGAAGACTTTCAGAGCAACAGAGAAAAGGGGATGCTGTTTATGCGACGAAAGGAGGGGATATTGTTCACTAGCAGAAGATTGCGTTACCAAGGGGCTGACGCTATCACTTGCATCTCTGAGAGAGTGTTCGATCAGATGGGCGATGAGTGTATGCTATTGACTTGCAAGATATCAAGACAAGGGTAGCAGACGGACGGGCTTGAGAGAATCGCTCTTGCTCAAAAAAAATCCCGCAATGGATGGTGCCGGGAGAGAGAAACTTGGCCGTTGGATTGATTTAGGCGTCAATCCTCAATCTTGCTGCTTGCATCAGCTGAGCAATGCCGTGGCGCATGTTTGAAATTGACGGCCAGGTAGTGATTTTGGTATATTTGCAGCATATCATAGAGCCTCAACCCTCGTGCAATGTTCCATGATGGCTCAAGCTCAGCTTTTGCAATTGTCGCGCGGACGTAGCGGCTCAATCATTGGGTCCAAAAAGATTGCCTATGATCCATTGGCTGTGTGGAATAAAAACCTGGCTTCAGTGGGTTGACGAGAAAGTGTCTGTGAGCTCGGTGCTTGTGTTACAAAATTTTGAGCCGAAAGCACGAGTCTTGCCCTGTTGTTCTGACACATGCTAATCGGACCGGCCAAAGATCCTCTTCACGCCGTCCAGTAGTGGCCGCCTTTCACCGTCTTCGTCGTCTCCAGTAGCATCGGCGTCGTCGTTACGAGGATCACCGTTGAGTCTGCCCTTGGTGGACTGCTGTGTTTGCCGATCGTGATCCTTACTGGCTCGCTCCTCGGCGCCGGGATATTCTTGGATGTCGGATATTCGGACAATGTGTGGTGTACGATCCTGGCTGCCGACTTCGACGATGTAGGGCTCCGAGTACGAGTTCGGAGCGCTGCCGGACGTCTGATTGATGATGGCCGCGCGATGCAGGTCTTGATAGTTGAGGCCATCGATGGAAGTGGCGACAGAAGAGCTACTCTCGCGACGCATGGGCGTATTTGGTTCATACGAGCCTGATGCTTTGCGAGAAATGCTCGCGACGGATTGAGGGGAGCCAGGTCGCTTGATGGCGACTTTGTCGACTGCGCGGGTCTGACTGCTGGGCAAGCCGTACTTAGCATCGTTCCTCGCGCCACCGTCGCTGTTCATGATGCCGACAGTGCCGTAGCTGCTGCGAAGTGGCGCCTTCATAGGACCGCCAAGCTTTCTGCGGCGCTCGATAATGCCGCGAATAAGGGGCTGCCAATTCTGACCAGCACTATTGGCAGTCTGACGGTTTCGGACGACCTTGATCTTGTTGTGGACGTCGACGTAGATGTCGGTTTCATCGACGATCTCTTCCCCGATCATCTCTTCAATGACATCTTCGAGAGTGACGACGCCGAGCGCACCACGGGACTCGCCAGGATGAGTCGAAACGAGAATCATGTGACTGCGGCCTTGTTGGAAGTAGTTGAGACAGTCGAGGAGCGTGAGATCGCAGCTGGCTTCAGGCAGAGGAGTAAGATGGAAGCTCGAGACGGCCAGAGCATCCTCGGGATCGTACTGAATCAGGTTTTTCACCAGCAGCATACCAACAATAGCATCCTTTTTGCCCGGCTCGTGGATGGGTACACGCGAGTAGCCGGATCGAACCAGCTTGGCGACACCTTGTTCATCGAGGACGGTGTCGCTCGACATGATAAAGACGTCCTCGATGGGCGTCATGACGTCGCGAACAGTCTTGTCGTTGAGTTCGAGAACAGCGCGGATGATGGTGACTTCGTCCTCGTGCAAGTGCTCCGTACCAATCTGCTGGTGAAGCGAGACAAAGGTTTTGAGCTCGGCTTTGCGGTACGTGGTGCCGTGCTCTTCGCCAAGACACCAATCAAGAAACTTGGCGGTGGGCCATGCGATAGGGGCGAGGAGGAGCATGGTGGCGTGGACCATGGGTGCGCAAAAGGCACCGATCGCGAGACCGTAGCGGGCGCAGATGCTCTGGGGTACGATTTCACCAAAGATGACGATAAGCAAGGTCGAGGTGAGGACGGCAGCGAGCCCACCTCCAAAGTCGGAGAGAAAGACAGGCAAAGTCTCATTGACAATGACGTTGCCAAGCAGCAGGACGACAAGAACCCAATGGCGGCCCTTTTCGAGAAGCTTAAGCACTTTTGTAGCGTGCTTGCGTTCCTTTTCTGAGCCTGAGGAAGCCAACACCTGGAGGTTGACCATATCGAGACCCATGAGACCGAGGGTGAGGCCCGCAAAGATACCTCCGAGCACTACCAGTGCAGCAATTGTGAGGATGTCTATGGTGAGTTTGAGTGGATTGTCGCTGACAGGATCGTCCTCGTCGTGATTGTGACGTGACGCTCGCGAGCCGTCCGAGGCGGCTGTGAGCTGCGGCGTTGCAAACGAGAAAGGCGCGGAAAAAGACAGGTACGATGAGGTGGACCAAAGTTGTCAGCGCGACAATCGCCAGCTTGATCAAGGGCTGTGCACGATACTGCATCGAGCTGGCCGAGACGCCATTGCGACTCGAGGCGATCCGCGATGGCCCAACGACAGGAGGAACCACAAAGACCATTATCGGATTCCTGCGATCGATACTCAATGCGTGCAAAGAGTCGGGAGCGGATGTCGAACTGTGATGGTGTTGACGGCGATACTGGTGATGGCACCGCTAGTGTTGGTGGTGGTGGTGACGGTGTACCAGGTTAGGAGAAGGAACAGGAGAAGAGACCAAAGGGGATCGAGGATGATGACACGATGGAGTCAGAAGACGGCTGGGAGAAGTATTTCTGGTAAGAAAGAAACCAGAGTAAAGTACACCTGTGAATGGTAAGCTTTGATTCGCAAGCCGACTTGATTTTTGCAGGTTGGTCACTGCGCAGGATCGTCACACAGCGTCGAAGCGTTCAAGCCTCAGCTCATCTCGGCGTCAGCTGCTTTCTTGCTCTCTCTCTCTCTCTCTCTCTCTCTTTCTCTTCCTTCTCTGGCTGTCTTGCCTTGCTCTGGTGCTTAATCGGGAATTTGATTGAATTATTGTTTCCAGCTATAATTGTGTGCAAGTGTAAGCTGGCGTGCTTGCTTTCGGCGCTCACGGTGCGCATCGTGCAGCCATGGCATCCAGATGCCCAGAGCCCGACATTTGGTAGCCGCTTCATTTTATTCGAATTGTAAATAAATGGGTGTATTTGGCGGATAAAAGGCGTCCATTCAGATCGGAGATGAATCGGGCGATTGCATTCACGCAACGGCTGGAGCCAAACTTGCTGGTTGCGCTGCGTGCGCAACACGGAGCTAGCCGTGCATGCGTGTGCAAGGGTTTCGACCCTTTTCTGGAGTGCAACACGACACTGAGTTCACGATCATACCCACATTACCCCGGTCGCTGCAGCATTATACAGCATACCTATACACATGCTTTGATCGTACCATCATGACGGATGGGGAGCCGCGCCAGCTTTTGCCTGAGAGGGAATCGCATCAAAATTTGTCAAGCAAGCTGGGTGCTTCTCGACCGCTCCCTCCAAGAAATCGCAGCAACAAAGCGGCCGCCTCACTCGCCAAATCGGCTTTGCCGAGAACGGAAAAGGCTGCGATCGTCTCTGCGGATAGCTTGGACAACGACGACCTCGTCAGCTCGCACGACTCTCAGGCAACCGCAAAGAGCCACGATGAGGATCGAGCCAACCTCGAAGCACGAGGAACCGCCTCTCCCGAAAAAATGGCGGTGCAGCGAACCGTTTCGGGCACCTCAATACGGAGCAGCCGCTCCAACGGCGCCATGACGGAGATTCCGAAAGAAGAGATCGAAAAGGCGCTCGAAGGGCTCGACCGCGATGATCTCGTTATGGCGCTGGGCCGCGCCAAAGTGCAAATGGATCTGATAGAGGCCCAGCTCGACGACCAAGTGCTGCAGAACGAGACTCTGCACGACTCTGTCACCTCTCTGACTCAGCAACTCGCTCAGTCGGATGCACAGCTTCATTCGCTCCAGTCGCTCGTCAAACAGAGGGAGGAGAGAATCGACGAGATCATGGCCGATCAGGAGCGTATGGAAGGTGAGGTCTACTCTACTATGCAGATCATCGAGCGTCTGCGTAAACAGCTTTCCGAAACCGAGAGAAGTCGCAACGACGCCGAGAAGCGCTACTTTGACCAAACGGCCACCATGGACAAGGAGCGCCAATACTATCAGGACACCGAGGCTCTGCTCAAATCGCAGAAGGCGACGCAAGCATCGTCGTACGACAAGCTCCTCTCCAGTCACAACGATCTGCTCCGCGAACATGAACGTATCACTAATCGTCTCGCCTCGATCAAGGCCAGCACAGATAACCAGGATGTGGAGTCTCCCATCATTGCGGCGCGCGATCCGACCTTAGACCAAGCAGGTGACGGCAAAAAAGCGCCCTCGCAAGAAGCTCTGGATGACGACCAGATTCGCTCCGATGCGCGTGGCATTGTCGACTCACAGCATCCTCGCACCGCCGCAGCCAAGCGTGCAACCTTTGCCGAGGAAACAGACACGGCTGCCTTGATCGAGCAGCTCTCCACGCTCCAAAAGTCGCATTCTTCGCTGTCAGAGACCATGTCTACTTTACAGGCCGAGCTCAGGGATGTTCGCACGGAGAACGTTACTCTGCGCGACCAGAACGAAACCTTCATGGAGATTCTTCAGGAGAAGACCTTTAGCGGTGCGCTGCTCAATGAGAGTGCCATGCTTCGTGGCATTCGACGAGCCTCGCTCGGACGTCTCCGCGCACAGGACGGTCTGGAAGAACCCTATGATGATGACTATACCACCGAGATCGGTTCTCTGGATGTCGACGACACCGATGACGACGACCGAACCGGCAGCACCTCCGTATCGTCTGGTACAATCCCCGAAGAGGACGAAGAGGACGTCGATGACGTTTCCGACACGCCCAGAGCTCCGCTCAGCAACGTCAAGTCGCCTCGTCGAATTCGCTCAGGGTCCGGCGCAATTCTGCCAGCAAATAATCTGGCCTTCGAACTCGAGGGTTCTTTACACGGGCCTGTTGTCGCCAGTCCCAGCAAGAGTCAATTTGCTCGTGCTAAGCGCAACAGTCAACGTCTCGGAGCAGTGTCGGACAGCGTTGAAGAGCTGCAGCAAGAGGTATGCGAGCTGCGTGAAGCCAACCAGGCTCTCACGCTTTACATTTCCAAGATCATTGACCGTATCATCGCACGCGAAGGGTACGAGAATATTCTTGCCGTAGAAAGCCGTGGCAACGTTCGGAGCCTGCGAAACAAAGCATCCCGCGCTAGGCTAGGTCTCGCTACCAACCAGAGGCAGGAAGCCGCCAGTGAAGAGAAAGCCGCATCGCGCAACGTCTCGCATGCGAGCAACTCGTCGAGCTCGAGCGCTACGAGTCAAGGAGGCGGTCTGTTTGGGTTTGGTGGCACATCCGCCGAGCCTCGATCGGCGGCCAAGCCAAAAAGTAAACGTACCTCATCGATCGATTGGCGAAACCTGCCCTTCCTCGGCGGTGGTGCAAGCGGTTCTTCTGAAGCGAGTTCCAATCTGCGACCTTTGACTCTGCAGTCAAGTCACCTACTCATTCCCCCTCGCGACAATTCGGCTCGCAAGCTGCGAACCAGTGAGGAAGTCGAAGACGAAGACGACGTAGCCGAGCGTGAGCGTATTCGCCAAGAATTGCTGATGCGGGGCATCGAGCCGCCAAAGCATCAGCTCATACAGAGTCCCCCTGGCCCGCAAAAGCAGCGTCCGCAAAGCATCTCGACGGCTCCTGGTGCTGGAGGCTTTGCAGCTTTCTTTTCTCGGGTAGTGGGCGGTGCGAGCTCCAACACGGTCCCGAGTTCCGGATCTGAGTCTCAGTCACAGGCGTCGACGACGCCCGGCAGAAGCTTCGATCCCAGTTCCGAGCGGATGATTATCTCAACTCCAGCTGCCCGCGATGAAGAGCGTTTCCGGGCTGTTCAGCTGTCAGCAGGAAGCGGGTCTAGCCTGACCAAGCTTAGCGGTGGCCAAGGCATTGCTTCGAGAGCTCGACAACAGCGGGCAGAAAGACATCAGCAGACGCTCGAGCTTGCTGCTGAAAGCAGCTCGGGTTATCCGTTTCCCACGTCTTTGCAAAGCAGCGCTTCGAGCAGCCGCGTCCCTAGTGGAACTAGCAGCCTCGGCGACAGCTCCATCTTCGAAAACTCGATCGCCGGTGACGAGAGCTACTCTTTACCGGCCCCGCTGGCTGAGCCGATGCAAGTCAACTTGGATGTCGGCGAGATCGACTCGCCTTTGACCGGCTACGGAGGCACGCTCCCGCCACTGCCGCACGAGACTACAGGTGACGAAGATCCCTCGGCTTTCCGATCGCCGACGTCAATGCAAGACCAGTCGACGCCTCTGATCAGCCAGGATCAAGGCTGGAAGCGCGCTTTCCGTAGGATCAGTCTGCTCGGCAGCAGCTCGCATGACTCGAACGAGCAGGCAGCCGTGACGAGTCCCTCGGCCAACGACAGTCCCCGCAGCCCGCTAGCTGCGCCGACGTCTCTGTCGTCATCGACCGAAGAGCGCGTTGAAGATTGATGCATCGCATTGCACGGGTTCGGCTTTCGCTCCGTTCCGATTCCATCGCAACCCGTTTTCGTCCGAACAGATTTACCATGAATTCACATACTTCGATACCCTAGACGCAACATCGTTTTTTCCCTGCTCACGCCACGAATATTTTTGCCCGATGTCACCGTTGCAAAAGCATCAATTCCGGTCGATGGTGTGAGGCTGTGCTTTGATGTATTGAAAGATGCGAGCGAATTCAGTGGCCTGCTCCCCCAAATAGGATGCCTCCGTCGCCGGAAGAAGTGCGCTGCATGTACGTGAGGTACTTCCAGATGGCTGTTGCAGCGGCTGCCAGTAGAAAGGCACTATCAAAGAGACTGCCAAACACGATCTGAAAGCTAGGCAGTGTCGCGAGGAGGGGAGGAGATAGGTCCCCTTGGACATCTCTCGAGGAGGGCGGAGTCGACACGGGGGCTGGTAGCGATGATCGCAGCTGAATCAGAGTGGCTAGCAGATAGACGGTCATGACCTCGGCAAGGAAGAGCACGAGGAACGAGCTTGACACCCCGGAGCCAGCAGCACGGAAGGCGGAGCCGAGATAGCTCAGAACACTTCCGATCCTGCCCCAGATGAGCACGCCGATGAAGAGTAGCGAGACCTGTTTGGTCCAAGCGGCAACGTCGAGATCGACGTCAAAGATTCGTATGAGGTAGGCGACAAAGAGCGAAATAAAGTCGGGTGGAGCCGTGTCCCTGTAACCTAGGATGAGCAGATTGAGCACAGAGAGTAAAACACGGAAGGCACAGTACGCCGCCCACACCCAGCCAATGAGGAGCCAGAGCTTGCCGACAATGGTCGCATTGAGCTGTTGCTTGTGCTGCAGCGACGTCATACGATCCAGATCGTCGCGCATGGCAGCTGCGATGGAGGAGAGCCCAAAGACCTCGGACTTGAGTGCCTTGATGTCCCTAGATCGACTGTCGCCTCCCCAGAGACTTGCGACTTTCCAACCAGACGAGCCTTCCTGAGCAGTTTCGGTCTCGAGGCGCGCCAAATCCGCCTTTCTTGTTGCAAGATCCGAGCATGTTCGTTGAAACGATTCTTGGGCCAGACGAATGTCACTCTGTGAGGGTGGCCGTTGTTGCTTTCCTCGAAGCTGCTCTGCGGCCTCCCAAGCCGCCTGAAGAGCTGCCGAGCCAGAGAGGACTGCGATAAAGGTGACGCCAATCACCGCTGTCCTTGCCATGAGACCGTCAAAGATGCCTGCACCGCTGCGCTTGTCGAGAAGAGCAGCGGGAAGCGGCACCTTGAAGAAGAGGACGAGCCAAGGCACAAAGGGGATGAGGAGGTAGGCGATGCGACGGGGCAACGGCGTTGAAGCGTTGCTGCGATAGGTGAAGAGCAAGCAGACGGCGAGCGGGATGAGAACGATGGCGAGCGCTTGAACGGCAGCCAAGTCAAATCGCCATACCTTTCGGAGCGTAGATGCGGTGCCAGCAGAAAAGCCGGCTGTCTCTAGCAAGACAGCAACATAGAGCGAGGAGGATTCCGCAAAGGCAAGCGAAAAAAGAAGTGCGGATACGCTGGCAAGGTCGAGGCTGCCATGAGAGTTGCGGATGCGCACCGGAGTGAGCAAGGATGCCCTCAGCTGAGTCCACGAAGGCAGTGCTGATCCTTTGTTGAAAGCGAGGAACGGAGACCTGTCCGCAACGCTGCGGCCGTGCAAATAGGCGTCTACATTTTGATCGTTGTCGTTGACATCGTGTATCGAATCGGAATGGAATGCTCCACTGTTGAACGAGGTATGGGCGGTTGCAGGTTCAGGCAGAGACGCTGTCGATTTGGTGCTGACGTCGAGGGAGGCATGCCGCGCTTGGCCGAAGAGAAAGGGAAGCGCAGCCCGAGCCGAAAGGTAGAGTGCAAGTTTTATAGCTATTATGAGAACGAGGTCGATCATGATGATGTTGGCATCGATATCATTGTGTGCGAATCAAGGTGTCAAATGCCGTCCCCGCCGAGACTGTTTGCAAAATCGTGGATGTTGGTGGTCGTATCGAGGTGAGGAGAAGAAAGCTTGTCATGCCAGAGTCACAGGACAGACAGTGTCACTTTCGAGGCTCAAACCTCCACCCTTGCAAGAAAGCCACAGCAGAATGGCGGCATTAGATCAAGGTTGTTAGATTTGATCTTCTTAGGTTACAAATGATAATCACCGCACCAGAATTTGGTCGACGCGTCGAAAGCTTTGTCTGAATTCACCCACAGCCCAGGCCGCGGCGAAAGGACAGGGGACAAGGTGGTTTCGGGGGTGTTGGTTGATTCGCACAAAAATGTATCAAATGAGACGCGCGCGCGTGCCGCGTAGACTTGGATTTTGGTCTGATCCAGGTCTTGTGTCTGTGTGCGCGCGCGCGCGCTCTGGGTCGGTTCTGTGGCTCTTGTTGTTCTGATTCCGCTCTGGCAACTCACAAGATCAACACTTTTTTCCGGACATGAATCTCGTGTTGGACTGCAAAGCACGACCGAGATCCGGGCGCAAGCAGTGAGACTTCTGGGCCATCGTCGCGCTCAGCACCAACACCAACATCACCACTACCATCTCCCCAACACCGTCATTGTCATTGTCGTTATCATCTTCACTGCACCCACAACTTGTGCACGCCGCACATCGAAATTTCCTTCGCCATGCCGACGCTACCCGCCACGCCGAAGCCCACGAATGCAGATGCAGCCGATTCGTCTTGGTTGCTCGACGAACACTTGTCGCCCGCGCTTGCGCAAAACTCCTTGCGTGATCTCAACATCTCGGATTCCCCTCTCAACGGTCCTCTCCGAGCAGCCACCTCCGCCAATGCATCCACCACACACGCAGTCTCGGGTGTAAAGAAGCCAATCAAGTCTCGACCATCCTGGGGATCTGCCGCGGTGCTCGACTCGAACGGCTCCGTCAAAGCCATGTCCAAGATGCGACTTCTAGCAGGTCTCGATGCCAACGACGAGAACAGGCCGCCCGTCTCCAGGAGAGGGCCTACTGCCTCCGCAACGTCATCAGGTGCTGGCCGACCGCGCTTCTCTCTCTTTGCCAAGCCAGGCGTGCCTACCAACTTGATGCCCAACAAAGCGCGAAACCAATCGGAACCGGAGGATGAAGACGACGACGTCACCATTGCCGGCTTGCCAGATGCGTCAGCCCTCGCACCCTCATCGTCCATGCTCGACTCTTCCGCCGTTGACATTGATGATGAGTACATCCGTGAAGCGCTGCTCGGCAAACGGGCCTCGGCGCGCCAATCCACCGGCGGTCCAACACCAGCAGAGAGCAAAGAGTCGCAGGAGCAGGCTGCTCGTCAACTCACCGAGCTTCGCCGCATGAACGACGTCTTTGAAGCTTTCGAGAAGATGCTGCGAGGCAGCGGCGGCCAAATCAATGCCTTTGCTCGTCGCGTACAGGAGACCGACGACCTCCTCAATATCTACATCGGCTTGCTACGACAGACGGAAAAGACCCAGCAGCTTCTACAGGATCAGGATTGGAAGGGTACCAGCGAAGATGCAGCCGCCCACGAATTGTCGGTTGCGCTCGCAGAACGAGAGACGCAGCGACTACAGGCAGAGGCTGTCGCAAGAGAAATCGAGGCTCAGCGGGCTGCAGAGCAGGCTGCCTTGCAAGCCGAAGAGGACGAGCGTCGGCGCCAGGAGGAAGCGCGCCGCGCCATGGCTGGAGGCGCACGAGGTCGCGGTCGTGTCGTCTCTGCATCCACAAGAGGCACAGCAAGAGGCGGCGCCGCTCGAGGTGCATCCACTACCGCTGCTCGTGGCCGTGTCGTTAGCTCCCGCACGGCAGCCGCCACAACAGACAGCTCCGCAGCCTCGACCCGTACCGCAGCATCAACACGAGGCGCACCGACTTCCACTCGAGCTCGTTCGACTTCCACCGCAGCGCGCGGCACAGCTCGCCCATCCGGCATTCCCACTCGCTCCACCTCTGGCAGCGCCGGTCTCGGCGGGCAATACGCAAACGTCAAGAGTTCCGGCTATGGACCAAGATAATCGGATCGCTCCCCGTGTCATCAGCTTCTGATCCTTTTTGACCCGTGTATTATACCGTCCGACTTGCTCCAACGTATGACGTTTTCTCACGCTCCTCAGGCCGGCCAGCCAAAGTACGCTCGACTCGATCACGAGATAATCGTCCATCGTTGTCGCCAGCTCGCGCTTGCGCAATTGGCAGGTATTCGAGCAATCAGAAAGTTGTGCTTGACATTCAGATATGACGTTCCGGTACAGGGCGATTCTAACCGAGGACTAGGATAGACATTGAGAAAGGCTTTGAACAATTCGCTTCTTTTGCCTCGCAAGCGTCTCGGGCTCCTTTTGAGCTTCAAGCTGCTTCTTAGCTTGGAGTTGCTTCCAGGCGCGATCAAGCTCCGAGTCGCAGAAGCCGATAACGCTGCGATCAGAGATGTTGGAGGCCTTTGCATGCTTGATCTTGCTCCTGCCAGTCCCGATCAGGGTTTGCTCAACGTTGCAGGGCGGTGTATCTTTGCTAACGAGGCCTCGCCAGTAGCCCTTACCTGCGTCGCCGATAATCAGTTGAAGCGGCTCGGGGATTTCCTCCAAAGGAACCCACTCACCCATGTCGTCGTGGTCATCGTCCGCAGCGATAGCTTCTTCAACAGCCTTTTGCTTGCCTTTGCTTGAATTCTTGCCAACAGTGATCTGAAAGGCGGTCTGCGGGTAAGAGCTGTCCGAACGACTCCACAAATTCTTGAGCTGTTGGATTGCGGCGTAATCGTATTCTGGCTTCACCGTACGGAACTGCCAGCCCTGAAGACGTTTAGATCGTCGCAGGCCAGGGAATAAGTCCGACTCGCTGGCACCGTCGATTTTGTCGTCTCTAGTTCGGCGGGCGAGCTGATCTAGAGGCACATCGTCGTCAGAACCGTCGGAGTCGTCGACCCAGCCATCTTTGTCTTCAGAAGTGTCAGGCGCCAAGGTCCCAGAGCTTGCTAGTTCGTGCGTCTTCTTGGTGATAAGAGGATGGCGAGGTAAAGCTTCGATGGCGCGAAGGAGGCGCGGTGACTGCTTTTCCTCAGATGCTTGGCCTTGTATCTGAGCATGTACACTCAAGATTGAAGCAACAGGCGCCGAACGTGATTGATCGGCTTGCCTGTTGGCGTCGGCGAGGCTTACGGCACGCTGTTGGCCATCCTGTTGGCGTTTGGCTCCACGTGGCGCTCCTTCAAGATCGTCGATTTGACGCGGAGAGCTTGTGCTTGCAGCCCGTAAGCCCGTGGAGCGGCTGGACCCATGACTGTTGGCAGGTCGGGCTGCGTCGCGCTCGGAACGTCCACCAACTCTGCTAAGACTGGTCGATGGTTGGAGCCCCGATGCGAGACGAGCAACAGCAAGCGGATCGAACGCCACATCAGCACGCAAGTGGCTGCGCGTATCTTGCACAGGTGAAGCCAATGGGAAAGGCAGACCTGACGACGAGATTAGGGCATCTGGCTGAGGTGGTGTGTCGTTTGTGCTAGAAGGATTGACCACGGTAGCAGCAACTGTTCCAGAGTCCGAGCCCAGACGAAGGCGGCTCAGTTTGTCGATCAAGAACTCGACCGCATTGGCGGCTAGCCAGGCTCGTGGGAGAGAATGGATCTTGTACAAGACTGAGGTGGGATTGACGAAGGCACCGGTCTCTGTCTTTTGGACAACAAGAGCCCACACAACCCTGATCTGTCCAAAGGTCCAATCGCTTCCCCGGAACTCCCACCAAGGTCTGGCCCGCTGTGCCACCACCGGATCGAGATAGCTTTCCGTGTAAGCATAGTCGGCCCACGCATCAAATTGATACGTCCAAGACCGTGGTTCCTTGCCCCTGATGTAGACCAAGGCGCCGTCGGGGTAGGTGTCCTTGCTGATGCGTAGTGAGAACTCGTCGCCCTCGACGCCAGAGATGATGCATTTCGTAATAGACACGATCTCGTTTTCGATCTGCACCGGCAACTCTTGTGCAATTCGCTCGCCATCGCACACGAGCCAATAGCCTCGCTCTTCTTGAGGCATTGTGAGCGGTCGTCGAGACTGGGAAGAGACGCTGGTGATGCAGCCCAGCGGAAGGAGGAAGTAAGCGAGGAGGGTCGCCACGAGTTGCTCGGCTTGTCGACTTGGCGAACAGACATCGAAAGGCGGTGAGAGTAGGGCGGGGCGATGAGATGAGATGAGGGCGACGAGAGGAGCATGGGATCACTGATAATATTGTAGAGCAGGAGGGCTCGAAAGTGCCCTCGAAGAAGGTCGAGGAGGGGCCCAAGCACGAGGCTCAAGAGAGTTGCTGCGCTGCGTAGTTCATTTCGTCAAAATTGGGTTCAGATTCGAAACACTGCTCAAACGCACGAGCTGGGCTGCAGAAGCACAACGTTCTGCTCCGAGTCCGTTTCTCCTGCCTTCTCATACACGCATCGCCAACTGTCGAAGCTCACGGGTTCTGATTGCTCGTAGCGCAGAGGCATTGCTTCCGACGGAGGCATGTCGGTTATCACTGAGGTGGCAAGCAGAACGGCGGCGTGATTGGGAGTAGCGAAGCGTAGCTGAGATGCGTTGCACAACGCGCTGCAAAGAATCAGTCGGAAGCGCCGGAGGGTAGGGGACGAGAGCAGCAATCTTCAACCTTGCCGGCACGCCAACGAAACTTGAACGAAGGGAGGTGCGGAAATTGGCGTGAAGGTTCCGGCCAGTGTGGGAATGAACATGTGCTCTGCAGCAAGGTAGGGTATTGCGCGTGAGGCTGGGTCTGCTGTGCATTTGTGTGCTGTATTGAAGCTCAGAAGAATTCGTTTGGCTTTGCTGCGTGTGCTGCCAAATGGCGAAGGAATCGCTGATCGATCGTCAAGAATTCACGAGAAGATGTTTTTGTATTGACTCTTTGTGTGCTTGAGTTAGATACTGCGAGCGAGCGCCCTATTTCTAGGCGTAGTTCTCACTGTGTGGCGACAAGCAAACGTGAACGCAAAGAGGAGTGAAGCGGTCAGCAAGTGTAGCGTAGACAGTAATTCCTAACGGGGGACGGCAGTCAAAGTCGAGCATTGTGGAAGATGTGGAAGACGAGGACGAGGTCGATGACTTACGCTGGGTAGTAGGCATGAGGGTCGTGCGGGACAGCGCCCTTCTGCAGCTTCAGGATGTGATGTGGCTGCTTGAAAGGTGGGCGCGGCGGGAGGTTCGAAGCCGAGTAGAAGCCAGCCGACGAGGCGTCCGACGACTTGTGTACTTGAGCGAGCACATCGGTGAAAGCTGTAGGCGACTCAAGGTCAGCAGGACGGGTGAGGGCGGTGGTGTTGGAAGCATCCTCGGGTGCCTGAAGGCTTCTCGTCCCATCCTCGTTGGGCGAAGACAAAAGAAGGGTGGTGAGGTCCTTCTGCGTGATCATCTCGAGCTTGGGGTACTTGCGTCGGAAGTCTCGGCTGTGGTAGAGGTTGCCGGCAGGGTCGGAGGCTGCACTGGGAGGAGTGGCGGATCGTTCGGGACGAGATCCAGGTTGAGGCCAACGGTTCGACTCGATCGACGGGATACCAGACGAGATCTCTGGGTTGGCCGAGAACACTTGACGGAACTTGCGCCAGAACGGAGTCTTGCCCTCGACGTAGGTAAAAGCGTGGGACGAGGCGTAGTTCTTCGCCTCGTTCAAGAGGGTACGGGATGCTCGAAGAGACATTTTGACGGATGTCGAGCTGACAATGCTGATCAAGGTGGTGGGTAGAACGACGATAGGAGCTCGGAGCCGTGAGAGCAGGATGCCGATGGGGTCAGTGCAGAAGGCAACGAGCGAGAGCTTTGTAATGCAGCCGTCGCCCGTCCAGATGATGGAATTCTACCTATCTCGAATCTGCACGTGAAGCACCTTTCGTACGGCATACTGTTCAATACAACGGGAGATTTTTTTTGGTGGCGGAAATGGTCACCCTCTGTTTCGGTCTCACAGATTCACATAAATCCGCTTCCGCGATTGCGCAAAGCTTCGCGAAACTGTGTTCCAGTACTCAATCCGACGTCGTCTCGTCGGCGATTGTACCAGCTCATGTGCGCTGCCACCATCGCGAGCAACATAGCTTGAGGGGGCATTCATGTCTATTACTTATTTACAGATGTCGTGAACGGTTTGCGGATCGGACGCAGTAAGTGCAATCCTATCATGAGCAAGAGCGCTGGCTAAAAGATACCTTAGGTCCAAGGCCGGCATCGCCTTCGGTCTCTCACTAAGACCACACGTCGAGAAGCAGTCGGGAGCGTTCCTTGAGGAGCTTCATCTCCTTTTTGCCTTCCTCTGCCGAGCCCTTGGCGTCCTCGAGGATCTTTGCAAAGATTGCTTCGACGTCCTGCGCCATGCCCTTGGCTTCGCCGCAGATGTAGATGTATGCCTTGCGCTCCAAAATGTCCTCGGCAATCTGCTTGCGTCGCTCCCAGATCAGATCCTGCACGTACAGCTTGGACCCGTCGGGCTTGAACTTTTCGCGTGACAACGAAGTCTCCATGAGGAACTTGCCTCCAAGCTTCTGTGCGTACTGCGGCCACTCGTCGCGGTAGAGAAAGTCTTCGTCCGCCTTTCTGCAGCCGTAGAAGAGCCAGATGTTGCCCCAGTCCTTGAGCGCCTCTTCGACAGTCTTGCCGTTGGCCTTTTCGAGCGCCTTTTCGGCGCTGCAGACACGATCCTGCACGAATGAGCGGAAGGGGGCAACACCGGTACCGGGTCCAACCATGATGACTGGGATCTTGGGCGAGGTGGGCAGACGGAAGTTGGAGCGTCGGATGTGGATGGGAGCACGATATGCGCCGTCCTTGGTATAGGCACCCCGTGGACCGTCGAGCAAATACTTTGGCGTGCCGAAGCGCGGATCCGAAGGACTAGCGGGTTGCTCGCCATTTTTGGCCATCTTAATCGTGCTGATGAAGTTTGTGGCGAGACCGTGCATCCAGGGACCCGACTTGTTGGCTTGGTATCGAAGCACTACAGCCGTGATGTGGACCGACTTGGGATGCATCTTGGGGCTCGAGGAGATCGAGTAGAATCGAGGTCCGACTCGCGGGAGGTCGGAAATGACGCGATCAAAGGGGACATTCCAAGGCTTGATCGAGCTGATATCGGCCTGCAGATCGTCGCCGGCGATCCACTGCATGGCCTCGGCGGTCTTGAGCAAGCGGCTGCCAATCTCGGCCTGAAATGTGTCCTTGTTGGCGCAGATCTTTTCCAGCTTGGCCTGAATCTCGGGCGAGGGAGCAAACTTGGCAAAGCTGTTGAGCGTCTGTCGGGAGGCGTGGCTGGTGATGTCGATGTAGTGTCGGAAAACGGCTTCGTACGTGGTGGGGACGGGGAAGGGCACCTTTGCGAGGGTCGGGTCGAGTGATTCAACGTCGATAACGGTGGTGCGCTTGTCGAGGAGGCCAAAGACGGCGAGGACGCGATCTACCTCTTGTTCCGGGTTGTGAGCCCACACAGCAATATGGTCGCCGTGCTGGTACGAAATGCCCGATCCTTCGATGTCAAACTCGACGTGGACGCAAGTACGGTCGGCGGTGCCTTCGACAAAGAGCTCACGGGCCTCCTTGATTACAGCGTTGTACGGATTCTTGGCGTCGTGAATGCCCTTGGTACCTAGCAGCGCTCGGGCCGAGAGCTCGCCGTGGTAGACCTTGTCTTCAGGGTGGTCAGCCAGCTCGGTGACCTTGAAATCGGCCACGTCGCCGCCGCCGCCTTCCTCAAAACTGAGCGAGGTGGCGAGTGCCTCGAACATCGAGTCTTTCCAGGCCAGGTAGTCTTCCTCCATGCTCTTGTCGTCGTCACCCTCGCCACGCTCGCCGATACGCTTGGCTCCGAGCGACTGAAGACGAGCATCGAGCTTGCGGGCAACCGCGTTGAAGTGTTCGTAGGTGCGATTGCCGAGGCCAAAGATGACGTAGTTGAGGTTCTCGAGACGCTCGCTTCCATTGGAAAACTCGGGCGTCTCGTTCTCGATGAACTCCATCAGCCCAACGGCGTTGTCCGTGGGCTCGCCTTCGCCGTAGGTGGCCATGACAAACACTGCAACCGTGTCTTCGGGCATCTGATCGAGCTTCTCGAATTCATACTCCTCGGGGTCGAGGACCAGCGAAGAAGTGCCGAAGCGAGCCTTGGCCTCTTTGGCCAGTTTGGTCGCGTATTCCTCTGCGGTGCCGGTCTGGGGAACCGTAGAAGATGGCGATGCGTTTCTTTTGCGATTTGAGCTTCGAGACAAAGTCGGCGCCGCCTTCCCTCAGCCGCCGCAATGGGCGCACCGTTGGCGAGCTTCGATCCGGTGTCCTTGGCACCGCCAAAGAGGCTGTCGCGGAAGAGGTAGAGGACGGCTAGCAAGCCTCCAAGACCGAGGACGATCAAGTCGAGCTGCGACGCCATGATGGAGATGAGACGCTGCTTCGAGTTGAACAACAGAGGTGAGACACGTAGTAACGGTCGTTACAACAGAAGTGAGACGGACGACGAGAGGGCAAGGGATGGTGGTAGGAGAAGGTGATGATGGAGGGGTTGTCGAGGACACAGAGGGATCAGCGTTGCCGTTGCCGGGCCCCGACTCAAATTCGGATTAGCCGACGAGATGCGCCGAACATAAATCAAGACAAAAAGAGCAGAGGACAGCAAGGCCAGAGCCTGTGCGTGTTTGGCGTTTCCCTGACGGCTCTGAAGAAAGCAACGCTGAAAGCGAAAATAATGGGGTCACTGACGTGGGGCGGAGCAAAAGTTGCTGAGCGCGAATCGCTCTTTTTCGCCGTGGATTTCAGTTTCGTTGCGTCTTGGCTAAGCTTCTTTTTTCCCGCCACGTCGGTTGGAGAAAGGCGATTCGCCAGACTCGCTGGCGGTTCCCCCTCTGACGGCTGACCTGGTCTACATGCAGGAAGGTCGCCGCCGTTCTCTCCTGTTTCCGTGCTGAGCCCCGAGCTTCGACTTTGATGTCAGCGGCGGTCGCAACAGAGAGGTGAGGAATCTCATCTGGGCGTTGTTCGACGTCGATTGTAGTCACGAGGACGTGCACCAGCAAGTGATTGCTCGAGACGGTCCGGCACACGCGGTGGATATCACGGAGGGACGCGATCGCATACGATGATACATGCTTCGTGTTGTCGATGCACATTGTAGTATCCTCTTCCGCGTTCATACTTGGACGGCGGGACGAGTGCGGGGTGCCTCTGGTTCAACAACGTATCGCTCCCCAGACAGACTGCATGGTGTGCCAGGAATAGTGTGCCTCGGGAATCACGGCCATGTTGCGGGCGAGTACTTGTAGGACGGGGAGGATGAAAATGTTGAGCCTCGTCACCGATTGTTTGCAATGCGCCTGACAGAGCACTAGCTTGTTATTTTCGGTCACTGCACAGTACAGTCTTTCTATCTAGGCCGCATACACTTCGTACCTGCCCCCGCCCCCTCCCGCTCTCTCGCTTCTCCACTCTTGCGCATGTCGTTTAGACTTTCCGGTGCAAAAATCCATCTCAAGTAATGAGGTCGAAAAAATAAGAGAAAGCTTCAACTTGGATGGCAAAAGGTGCGACTAGCGGGGTTCGAACCCGCGGCCTCCTCTTTACACCTCTATCATCGCCTGATGATCTAGAATATGGGAAAGAGATATGATAACCACTTCACCATAGACGCAGACTGCCGTGTTGACTGTAAGGAGTATATATATACTCGGAGTGAGTTTGCTCCGACTTACAATCAAAGAGCGCGCCATGATGTATTTGTGCTGCGCCCGACAGCAGGGTATTCGCACAGACAAGACGACCCAGACAAATCGACCCGCGATTTGGGACGAGAGTGACCCTGCGAATGTGATCTGGCGGGCTATCGCTTTCACGTCTGGTCGTAAAAGGCGAGAGGAGGCGTCGGTTGAACCGGCTGCAACAACCACTTTTCACGAGTGTTGGATACACATGCACTGCAGTGACATGCACACGGACCGCGTTGCAAGTGAACCCTGAATCAGGAAAAAAAAGCGAGGCAAGAAAAATAAGGAAATGGGTGAACAAGGAAAGTGATACGGAGCACCGTGAGAGAACAGCACGGCGGACGCTCAGCGCTGCCTGCATACAGTGTCAGTCCGAGAGAGAAACATGAGTCTGACAGCTGAACATGCTGGCAACTGGTTCATGATCAGGCTCCTCAGCTGCTGGTAGATCAAGGGTACATGGAATTGGGACAGCCAGATCATTGGCATCGCTCGATAGTTGTTTCCTTCCGCCCTTCACCTCTGTTTTTCGCCTGCTCTCTTCCGACACGATTTTCCTATGGTCACCAACTGAGCCTTGTTCGGTTGACGTCGCCTTGGCCACCAGGTCCCGCTTATGGGGATAGCAAACGGAGATTGCCTATCGCCTTGCTCATCTCATCTCATCTCATCTCTTTTCTCCACTCCTCTCCCCCCTTTCTCTTTTCTCCCGTAGTCTCTGCTGATCTGTAGCGAGCGAGTTCATCGGCAGGACAGCCATGATCGACCACCTTCTCGGTCGTCCTTCGACCAGACTGAAGCGAGTTCAGATCTTTTCCGTCATCCTCTTCTGGCTCTGGTTCCTCGTCACAGGCAATCGTGATGGTCCAAGTCCACTCATACGCAGGATCAATGCCAAGCTCAAACGTTTCTCACCATGGCAGATCGTCGTCTTTTAGCTCCGTCGGCATCTACACCATCCGACACCTCGACTCTCTTCTTGGCTTTGGCGCACCCGAACCACTCGCTCGCATGTATTCTCGCAGCTTCTACCGCACCACGTGGATCGTCACCGCCCTCGATGCTGGCTTCGCCTCCGCCATGTCCATCAAACCCAAGTGGCTCAGGGACATTATGAGCCTCGTCTTTTCTGCCTACTACATTGTCTACGCCAACGAAGCCGATGAAAAACTCCGAAAATACCGTGCCTTTTGCACCGTAGAGATGATGCGCACCACATGGGAAAAGACCACCAACCCCTATGTGCGCTTTGTCACCTGGTTCCATCGACCCTCGCTGCCCATTGCCCGTCCTCTCCTCATCCCACGACCACAGGTGGGTGCTCATCATACGCGACCCAGCAAAGCATGGCTCTTTATGCAAAGAGCGAACGACAGCTTCGCATGGAAGAGGAGCTCGTCCTCGATTTTTGCGGCGGCGGCTACATCTGCATGAATCCGCAGCATCACGAAGAACGTCTTCGACAACTCGCCAAACAGATGCAGAAGCCCGTCCTATGCGTCGACTACTGCAAGGCGCCCGAGTATCCTCACCCCTTTGCTCTCGAGGAGTGCTTCGATCTCTATCGCACCCTGCACGAGACGGCAGGCAAAGTTATCGGCATGTCTGGCTCGCCAAACTTCCGTGTCATCCTGACCGAAGACAGTGCCGGTGGCAACCTAGCCACCGGCGTCGTTCTCAAGATCATCGAGTATCCGCAACCTCGCGTCCAACTCGCATACTCATCTCTCGCCCTATTGGCAGCTCCCAGTCCCAACCGCCTCCACCGCTGCCCAAGCCCATTGGCGTGGTGCTCAGCTACCCAAGTCTCAATTTTGGTTTCTCGAGCTGGATGAAACCGGAACACCTCCGCCTGTTGCGCCAACAGAGCGAGGTCACAACCTCGACAATTTGGCGCAACACCAGTCCGCAATTGCCGCTTCCTCCTCATCCTCCTCCCTCCGCTCGTCCAGGCGCAGGTCCGTTGCCAACCTGGCTGCCGGAGGCAGTGTTGCAGATCGCAAACGTGCCGAAGCCAAGCGAGCAAGAAGCAAGGAGCGGCCGAAAGATCCTCGTTCATATCAATCTCTCACCCGCACCGCCGAGCTTCACCTCGACGAGCGTGCACGTTACGCAGAGGTCGAGCCTACCTCGGACGAAAATGGCGCTTCGACGCCCTCCGACTCGGCGTCCGATCGCATCTGGGCTGACGGCGCCTTGACGCCATCCTGGGAGAAGAGCGGTTTGCCGTGGGCCCAAGTGGCTCGACAAGCTATGCTGGACGAGATTGCCGATCGTGAAGAAAAGCGAGCACAGGCTCGGTTCGAAAAGGAGCAACAGGTATTGCAGCAAGCTGCAGAGGCAGCCGACAGCAAGAACAAGGGATCAGAAGCGCGCGCCCTTCAACACACGACTCACCGTCACTTCCATGGCCGGCTACTTTCAGGACAGGATCATCACACAGGGCATGCTGCGTGCCATGGCCATCTCTACGTCGGCCCAAAGCGTCAACCGGACTTGGACCAAGACTACTATCTCTCGCCAGTCGTGGCACCAGCACACCTACTGGCCGAGTTCCCGCCAGTCCTGTTCATTTGCGGGGGAGAAAGATCCACTGTGTGATGACACCGTCATCATGGCAGGCCGCATCCGCGAAGCCAAACTTGCCAAGAAGGCCGATCTGTAATCGACGAAAGGCTATGGCCTCAGCCCGATTCGGCGAAGGTCTGAGGACCACGCCTATCTCGTCCACATTATCCCATCCCAAGCTGCCCGTCGACCCGATCGAACAGGAATCGCCCGAGGACTGGGTGCAAATGAGGATCATCGAGGGTTGGAGTCATGGCTTTTTGCAAATGTCTTCCCTGATGCCAGAGGCCAAGCAGGTGATTGGGTTCTTGGGAGTGGATGTCCTTGGTATTCGAAGAGTTCAGGGACAAGCTGGACGAGGAAGGGGAGAAGGCGGAAGCAGAAGCCAGATAGAGCATTGTTGAGAGTCGTGGGCGTTTGGCAGCGAGCCGAGATGTATCACCAATGATTGCTCAGAGTGGCACGATAGGGACCGCTTCCTCTTCGCCGAACCGAGCGCAGAGGACCTGAGCAACACAGATCCCCTCAGCTACAGTAGCGGTGGCGACGCCAAGGTGACCCAGCCTGCAATGGCGGTAGCCCAAGCGGTACAGGAAGACGCAGACGACGAAGCAGAAGGGCAGGACGACGACGATGATGGCCCCATCATGGTTATCCCTAAGAAGCATCGACAGCCCTCGGGTCACGCTGGGCAAACTCAAATCTTAACAGCAAGGGCGCGCTCACGGTCAGGCCGCATCCAAGGGCCCTCGTCTCTTGCCTCTCTCGAGCCCACTTCTCGAGCAGCACCTCGACAAATCGCTCATATCCGCACAGAGGAGGATCGTGACGCCCGTGCTCACAGCGACAGCGAAATGGCCCGCGGTTCTGGCACGCTGCCGGGCGACACGCGTCTCGGCCGCCCGAATCGAGCCGAGAAAGCGAGACCAGTTTGCTCGCGGAAGCAGCCTCGCGCTCTGGATTCCCGGTCAGCGGTGGCGCTCCAACAGTGCGGAGAGAGCGGCAGAAACCGGACCCGCTGTCATCGATGCAAAGTACCAATGCATGTTGGTCGAGGCCGCCAGTTTGTTGGCCCAGGAGAGGGATGACGTCCTGTTCGGGCTGGAGGGCAACTCTGCCATTGTAGGAGATGAGGAGGGACGACCTTGACGAGTCGCTTTTGTTCAGTTAGGTCGCAGCAAGGAGATTGGCGAGGGCGAGCTCGAGCAACGACGTGGAACTGCAGTCGGCGGTCAGTCCTATACGCACCTAAGCACCGGAACGCAAGCATACGCAATTGTTTTGTAATATTATACTCATTGTCGAGTCTTGTCACAATTCACGCATCTGCCAAATTGCACGCCCTTTGCGGCCATTTGGCGACTCAGTGTCCGGCCGAGATCGACCTGCTGCCGGACGTAGGCGGAAGGAAGTGAGTGATCCAGGCTTTAATTGCAACGAAAATCTCATTCGCCTTGCCGCCGTTCGCACTCTTCTCATTCGCCTGAGCGATCGACGCGGTGCTTTAGACCGCATGCATTCCAATCATCTCAATCCACCCTTATGCCACGGCGTAAGCTGAGGCCTTGATGCGTTCTGCATGAGATCGCAGGGCAAGTGGAAAAGAAATCAAACGAAACAATGAATCTTGAAACTCTCGCCGACAATCACTTGAAGTCACCCCAGATATCGGCAAATGCGTCATCCTTTGGCTTGCTAGCCGCAGCTGTCAGAAGCCGGACCCGCACCAGACGCACCCCGGACATCCTGGGTATCGAACAAAGCCATCCCGCCACCAACACGACTGCTGCTGGCACCGGCATTTGCGACGGTGCTACTGTTTGTCGACCACGGCTGCTTCCTGTGCCCAAAGCGGCGCCGCCCTGATTGGGGTCGGAGGCGGAAGAAAGATCAAGGCTGCCAAATGATCGCATTGAGGCCTGCCAAGCCTGAGGATGCACCATTGCTGCTTCAGAGCGGCGGAGATGGATTGAGGTGAAGGAGCCAAAGTCTCCCCAGCAGCCATTGGCAGTATCGGGCGCGGTGGGAGGTGGGGCAGCAGGCTTGACAGCAAAGAGCGACATGATGTCATTCTTGCCCTTGGCACCTGTCGCCGTGGTTGGGCTGGTGGCGGCGGGAGTCGAGTTTGAAGGCTCGTGCCAATCCAGGTCGAATATTCCGCCTCCACCGCCGGCTGTGGCCGAGGTTGCTTTGGAAGCGCATCTGCTGGTGTAGAGCTGCCGGTCGCTGATGCTGATGGGGGGCAGTTGTTGCTGGCCGGTGCTGGCGCGATGGGTCGTCAAGCAAATCGATTGCTGGCGCGGCTTCTTGACCGCACCGATCGCCGATGCAGAATACTCGGTGCTGACCGGAGCCGCTGCTTTTACCGAACCGCTTGCCGCCACCAGGGAGCAACTTCAACGCCACCACTTTCCAAAACACTAGTAGATCGCTTGGAAAGGAGGAATCGTCTTTGGCCCATCTTCTGACTGGGGTACTTGTTTCTGATGTGTAAAGATTCTGTAATCTTGTGATCCGCAGGCGCAGGCCCGCCTTCAAATGCGCCTCCCAGTACAGATTGCATCGACGATTGGTCTCAACTCCTGCATGGATTCCATCTGCTCAGGGCGTCCAACATCCAGATCGATGCTCTTGACTTTGGGAATGTGCGTACCCATGGAACGGTGAATGCCCGCCGCCTGAGCAGCGAATGCAGAGGAAACAGCCTAGAATCAACTAGCCCATCGTGGATCGTTCTTTTGCAATCGACACAAACCCGGTTGTCGGCCGACCGACCAGAGCGCGGAGGGTCTTGGCGCGTGCTTCGGTTTGTTGTCTTGATTGTGTAACGCGCGACATGGTGATGGTAGTGTTGGTGGGAGTGGATATGCGTTGGTGACTGTATGCGCCTTGAGGGGAAGGGTCCAATGGTGATAGGTGATGGTGATCGTGGCAGGAAAAGAGTTAGTCTGTCTGGTCGTGTGTTGGTTGTTTGTTGGAATTGCTTCTGGCGCGCCAAACGACATACACACACAGCGCACTGGATTTTAACATCTCAAGAAAATTGCTGACTGCCATTACTACACGCCTCGACCGACCAAATCCCTTTTTCCCTATCTTGCCAAAAATGCAATCTTTTGGTCGATCTCACAACGTGTCCATCTGCCAGAATATGTCTTTGACCCGTCAACGCCTAACGGCAAGACCAGAGACCAACTCGGATCTTGCATATCATCTAGGAACCATCGTATGCCGGTTTCAAGCATCAATGGCAAAGCAGATCACAC
>CAKMXS010000040.1:0-283939 GCA_928852645.1 Mycosarcoma mackinlayi | reverse complement strand
TCGTCGATGACGTTTCCGACACGCCCAGAGCTCCGCTCAGCAACGTCAAGTCGCCTCGTCGAATTCGCTCAGGGTCCGGCGCAATTCTGCCCAGCAAATAATCTGACCTTCGAACTCGAGGTTCTTTACACGAACCTGTTGTCGCCAGTCCCAGCAAGAGTCAATTTGCTCGTGCTAAGCGCAACAGTCAACGTCTCGGAGCAGTGTCGGACAGCGTTGAAGAGCTGCAGCAAGAGGTATGCGAGCTGCGTGAAGCCAACCAGGCTCTCACGCTTTACTCAAGATCATTGACCGTATCATCGCACGCGAAGGGTACGAGAATATTCTTGCCGTAGAAAGCCGTGGCAACGTTCGGAGCCTGCGAAACAAAGCATCCGCGCTAGGCTAGGTCTCGCTACCAACCAGAGCAGGAAGCCGCCAGTGAAGGAGAAAACCGCATCGCGCAACGTCTCGCACGTCTCGCATCGAGCAACTCGTCGAGCTCGAGCGCTACGAGTCAAGGAGGCCGGTCTGTTTGGGTTTGGTGGCATCCTCGGCGAGCCTCGATCGGCGGCCAAGCCAAAAAGAAAAAGTAAACAACCTCTCATCGATCGATTGGCGAAGCCCCTGCCTCTCGGGGGGGAGGTGCAAACGAAGTTCTTCTGGTTCTCTAAGCGAGGTTCCAATCTGCGACCTTTTGTTGACTCTGCAGTCAAGTCACCTACTCATTCCCCCTCGCGACGATTCGGCTCGACAGCTGCGAACCAGTGAGGAAGTCGAACGAAGGGCGACGTAGCCGAGCGTGAGCGTATTCATAAGAATTGCTGATGCGGGGCATCGAGCCGCCAAAGCATCGGCTCATACAAGTCCCCTGTGGCCCGCAAAAGCAGCGTCCGCAAAAGCATCTCGACGGCTCCTGGTGCTGGAGGCTTTGCAGCTTTCTTTTCTCGGGTAGTGGGCGGTGAAGGCGCCAACTCCGGTCCCGAGTTCGGATCTGAGTCTCGGTCACGGGCGTCGACGACGCCCGGCAAAGCTTCGATCCCAGTTCCGAGCGGATGATTATCTCCACTCCAGCTGCCCGCGATGAAGAGCGTTTCCGGGCTGTTCAGCTGTCAGCAGGAAGCGGGTCTACCTGACCAAGCTTGGCGGTGGCCAAGGCATTGCTTCGAGGGCTCGACAACAGCGGGCAGAAAGACATCGAAAGCAGACGCTCGAGCTTGCTGCTGAAAGCAGCTCGGGTTATCCGTTTCCCACGTCTTTGCAAAGCAGCGCTTCGAGCAGCCGCGTCCTAGTGGAACTAGCAGCCTCGGCGACAGCTCCATCTTCGAAAACTCGATCGCCGGTGACGAGAGCTACTCTTTACCGGCCCCGCTGGCTGAGCCGATGCAAGTCAACTTGGATGTCGGCGAGATCGACCTCGCCTTTGACCGGCTACGGAGGCACGCTCCCCGCCACTGCCGCACGAGACTACAGGTGACGAAGATCCTCGGCTTTCCGATCGCCGACGTCAATGCACAGACCAGTCGACGCCTCTGATCAGCCAGGATCAAGGCTGGAAGCGCGCTTTCCGTAGGATCAGTCTGCTCGGCAGCAGCTCGCATGACTCGAACGAGCAGGCAGCCGTGACGAGTCCCTCGGCCCCACGACAGTCCCCGCAGCCCGCTAGCTGCGCCGACGTCTCTGTCGTCATCGACCGAAGAGGCGCGTTGAAGATTGATGCATCGCATTGCACGGGTTCGGCTTTCGCTCCCGTTCCGATTCCATCGCAACCCGTTTTCGTCCGAACAGATTTACCATGAATTCACATACTTCGATACCCTAGACGCAACATCGTTTTTTCCCTGCTCACGCCACGAATATTTTTGCCCGATGTCACCGTTGCAAAAGCATCAATTCCGGTCGATGGTGTGAGGCTGTGCTTTGATGTATTGAAAGATGCGAGCGAATTCAGTGGCCTGCTCCCCCAAATAGGATGCCTCCGTCGCCGGAAGAAGTGCGCTGCATGTACGTGAGGTACTTCCAGATGGCTGTTGCAGCGGCTGCCAGTAGAAAGGCACTATCAAAGAGACTGCCAAACACGATCTGAAAGCTAGGCAGTGTCGCGAGGAGGGGAGGAGATAGGTCCCCCTTGGACATCTCTCGAGGAGGGCGGAGTCGACACGGGGGCTGGTAGCGATGATCGCAGCTGAATCAGAGTGGCTAGCAGATAGACGGTCATGACCTCGGCAAGGAAGAGCACGAGGAACGAGCTTGACACCCCGGAGCCAGCAGCACGGAAGGCGGAGCCGAGATAGCTCAGAACACTTCCGATCCTGCCCCAGATGAGCACGCCGATGAAGAGTAGCGAGACCTGTTTGGTCCAAGCGGCAACGTCGAGATCGACGTCAAAGATTCGTATGAGGTAGGCGACAAAGAGCGAAATAAAGTCGGGTGGAGCCGTGTCCCTGTAACCTAGGATGAGCAGATTGAGCACAGAGAGTAAAACACGGAAGGCACAGTACGCCGCCCACACCCAGCCAATGAGGAGCCAGAGCTTGCCGACAATGGTCGCATTGAGCTGTTGCTTGTGCTGCAGCGACGTCATACGATCCAGATCGTCGCGCATGGCAGCTGCGATGGAGGAGAGCCCAAAGACCTCGGACTTGAGTGCCTTGATGTCCCTAGATCGACTGTCGCCTCCCCAGAGACTTGCGACTTTCCAACCAGACGAGCCTTCCTGAGCAGTTTCGGTCTCGAGGCGCGCCAAATCCGCCTTTCTTGTTGCAAGATCCGAGCATGTTCGTTGAAACGATTCTTGGGCCAGACGAATGTCACTCTGTGAGGGTGGCCGTTGTTGCTTTCCTCGAAGCTGCTCTGCGGCCTCCCAAGCCGCCTGAAGAGCTGCCGAGCCAGAGAGGACTGCGATAAAGGTGACGCCAATCACCGCTGTCCTTGCCATGAGACCGTCAAAGATGCCTGCACCGCTGCGCTTGTCGAGAAGAGCAGCGGGAAGCGGCACCTTGAAGAAGAGGACGAGCCAAGGCACAAAAGGGGATGAGGAGGTAGGCGATGCGACGGGGCAACGGCGTTGAAGCGTTGCTGCGATAGGTGAAGAGCAAGCAGACGGCGAGCGGGATGAGAACGATGGCGAGCGCTTGAACGGCAGCCAAGTCAAATCGCCATACCTTTCGGAGCGTAGATGCGGTGCCAGCAGAAAAGCCGGCTGTCTCTAGCAAGACAGCAACATAGAGCGAGGAGGATTCCGCAAAGGCAAGCGAAAAAAGAAGTGCGGATACGCTGGCAAGGTCGAGGCTGCCATGAGAGTTGCGGATGCGCACCGGAGTGAGCAAGGATGCCCTCAGCTGAGTCCACGAAGGCAGTGCTGATCCTTTGTTGAAAGCGAGGAACGGAGACCTGTCCGCAACGCTGCGGCCGTGCAAATAGGCGTCTACATTTTGATCGTTGTCGTTGACATCGTGTATCGAATCGGAATGGAATGCTCCACTGTTGAACGAGGTATGGGCGGTTGCAGGTTCAGGCAGAGACGCTGTCGATTTGGTGCTGACGTCGAGGGAGGCATGCCGCGCTTGGCCGAAGAGAAAGGGAAGCGCAGCCCGAGCCGAAAGGTAGAGTGCAAGTTTTATAGCTATTATGAGAACGAGGTCGATCATGATGATGTTGGCATCGATATCATTGTGTGCGAATCAAGGTGTCAAATGCCGTCCCCGCCGAGACTGTTTGCAAAATCGTGGATGTTGGTGGTCGTATCGAGGTGAGGAGAAGAAAGCTTGTCATGCCAGAGTCACAGGACAGACAGTGTCACTTTCGAGGCTCAAACCTCCACCCTTGCAAGAAAGCCACAGCAGAATGGCGGCATTAGATCAAGGTTGTTAGATTTGATCTTCTTAGGTTACAAATGATAATCACCGCACCAGAATTTGGTCGACGCGTCGAAAGCTTTGTCTGAATTCACCCACAGCCCAGGCCGCGGCGAAAGGACAGGGGACAAGGTGGTTTCGGGGGTGTTGGTTGATTCGCACAAAAATGTATCAAATGAGACGCGCGCGCGTGCCGCGTAGACTTGGATTTTGGTCTGATCCAGGTCTTGTGTCTGTGTGCGCGCGCGCGCTCTGGGTCGGTTCTGTGGCTCTTGTTGTTCTGATTCCGCTCTGGCAACTCACAAGATCAACACTTTTTTCCGGACATGAATCTCGTGTTGGACTGCAAAGCACGACCGAGATCCGGGCGCAAGCAGTGAGACTTCTGGGCCATCGTCGCGCTCAGCACCAACACCAACATCACCACTACCATCTCCCCAACACCGTCATTGTCATTGTCGTTATCATCTTCACTGCACCCACAACTTGTGCACGCCGCACATCGAAATTTCCTTCGCCATGCCGACGCTACCCGCCACGCCGAAGCCCACGAATGCAGATGCAGCCGATTCGTCTTGGTTGCTCGACGAACACTTGTCGCCCGCGCTTGCGCAAAACTCCTTGCGTGATCTCAACATCTCGGATTCCCCTCTCAACGGTCCTCTCCGAGCAGCCACCTCCGCCAATGCATCCACCACACACGCAGTCTCGGGTGTAAAGAAGCCAATCAAGTCTCGACCATCCTGGGGATCTGCCGCGGTGCTCGACTCGAACGGCTCCGTCAAAGCCATGTCCAAGATGCGACTTCTAGCAGGTCTCGATGCCAACGACGAGAACAGGCCGCCCGTCTCCAGGAGAGGGCCTACTGCCTCCGCAACGTCATCAGGTGCTGGCCGACCGCGCTTCTCTCTCTTTGCCAAGCCAGGCGTGCCTACCAACTTGATGCCCAACAAAGCGCGAAACCAATCGGAACCGGAGGATGAAGACGACGACGTCACCATTGCCGGCTTGCCAGATGCGTCAGCCCTCGCACCCTCATCGTCCATGCTCGACTCTTCCGCCGTTGACATTGATGATGAGTACATCCGTGAAGCGCTGCTCGGCAAACGGGCCTCGGCGCGCCAATCCACCGGCGGTCCAACACCAGCAGAGAGCAAAGAGTCGCAGGAGCAGGCTGCTCGTCAACTCACCGAGCTTCGCCGCATGAACGACGTCTTTGAAGCTTTCGAGAAGATGCTGCGAGGCAGCGGCGGCCAAATCAATGCCTTTGCTCGTCGCGTACAGGAGACCGACGACCTCCTCAATATCTACATCGGCTTGCTACGACAGACGGAAAAGACCCAGCAGCTTCTACAGGATCAGGATTGGAAGGGTACCAGCGAAGATGCAGCCGCCCACGAATTGTCGGTTGCGCTCGCAGAACGAGAGACGCAGCGACTACAGGCAGAGGCTGTCGCAAGAGAAATCGAGGCTCAGCGGGCTGCAGAGCAGGCTGCCTTGCAAGCCGAAGAGGACGAGCGTCGGCGCCAGGAGGAAGCGCGCCGCGCCATGGCTGGAGGCGCACGAGGTCGCGGTCGTGTCGTCTCTGCATCCACAAGAGGCACAGCAAGAGGCGGCGCCGCTCGAGGTGCATCCACTACCGCTGCTCGTGGCCGTGTCGTTAGCTCCCGCACGGCAGCCGCCACAACAGACAGCTCCGCAGCCTCGACCCGTACCGCAGCATCAACACGAGGCGCACCGACTTCCACTCGAGCTCGTTCGACTTCCACCGCAGCGCGCGGCACAGCTCGCCCATCCGGCATTCCCACTCGCTCCACCTCTGGCAGCGCCGGTCTCGGCGGGCAATACGCAAACGTCAAGAGTTCCGGCTATGGACCAAGATAATCGGATCGCTCCCCCGTGTCATCAGCTTCTGATCCTTTTTGACCCGTGTATTATACCGTCCGACTTGCTCCAACGTATGACGTTTTCTCACGCTCCTCAGGCCGGCCAGCCAAAGTACGCTCGACTCGATCACGAGATAATCGTCCATCGTTGTCGCCAGCTCGCGCTTGCGCAATTGGCAGGTATTCGAGCAATCAGAAAGTTGTGCTTGACATTCAGATATGACGTTCCGGTACAGGGCGATTCTAACCGAGGACTAGGATAGACATTGAGAAAGGCTTTGAACAATTCGCTTCTTTTGCCTCGCAAGCGTCTCGGGCTCCTTTTGAGCTTCAAGCTGCTTCTTAGCTTGGAGTTGCTTCCAGGCGCGATCAAGCTCCGAGTCGCAGAAGCCGATAACGCTGCGATCAGAGATGTTGGAGGCCTTTGCATGCTTGATCTTGCTCCTGCCAGTCCCGATCAGGGTTTGCTCAACGTTGCAGGGCGGTGTATCTTTGCTAACGAGGCCTCGCCAGTAGCCCTTACCTGCGTCGCCGATAATCAGTTGAAGCGGCTCGGGGGATTTCCTCCAAAGGAACCCACTCACCCATGTCGTCGTGGTCATCGTCCGCAGCGATAGCTTCTTCAACAGCCTTTTGCTTGCCTTTGCTTGAATTCTTGCCAACAGTGATCTGAAAGGCGGTCTGCGGGTAAGAGCTGTCCGAACGACTCCACAAATTCTTGAGCTGTTGGATTGCGGCGTAATCGTATTCTGGCTTCACCGTACGGAACTGCCAGCCCTGAAGACGTTTAGATCGTCGCAGGCCAGGGAATAAGTCCGACTCGCTGGCACCGTCGATTTTGTCGTCTCTAGTTCGGCGGGCGAGCTGATCTAGAGGCACATCGTCGTCAGAACCGTCGGAGTCGTCGACCCAGCCATCTTTGTCTTCAGAAGTGTCAGGCGCCAAGGTCCCAGAGCTTGCTAGTTCGTGCGTCTTCTTGGTGATAAGAGGATGGCGAGGTAAAGCTTCGATGGCGCGAAGGAGGCGCGGTGACTGCTTTTCCTCAGATGCTTGGCCTTGTATCTGAGCATGTACACTCAAGATTGAAGCAACAGGCGCCGAACGTGATTGATCGGCTTGCCTGTTGGCGTCGGCGAGGCTTACGGCACGCTGTTGGCCATCCTGTTGGCGTTTGGCTCCACGTGGCGCTCCTTCAAGATCGTCGATTTGACGCGGAGAGCTTGTGCTTGCAGCCCGTAAGCCCGTGGAGCGGCTGGACCCATGACTGTTGGCAGGTCGGGCTGCGTCGCGCTCGGAACGTCCACCAACTCTGCTAAGACTGGTCGATGGTTGGAGCCCCGATGCGAGACGAGCAACAGCAAGCGGATCGAACGCCACATCAGCACGCAAGTGGCTGCGCGTATCTTGCACAGGTGAAGCCAATGGGAAAGGCAGACCTGACGACGAGATTAGGGCATCTGGCTGAGGTGGTGTGTCGTTTGTGCTAGAAGGATTGACCACGGTAGCAGCAACTGTTCCAGAGTCCGAGCCCAGACGAAGGCGGCTCAGTTTGTCGATCAAGAACTCGACCGCATTGGCGGCTAGCCAGGCTCGTGGGAGAGAATGGATCTTGTACAAGACTGAGGTGGGATTGACGAAGGCACCGGTCTCTGTCTTTTGGACAACAAGAGCCCACACAACCCTGATCTGTCCAAAGGTCCAATCGCTTCCCCGGAACTCCCACCAAGGTCTGGCCCGCTGTGCCACCACCGGATCGAGATAGCTTTCCGTGTAAGCATAGTCGGCCCACGCATCAAATTGATACGTCCAAGACCGTGGTTCCTTGCCCCTGATGTAGACCAAGGCGCCGTCGGGGTAGGTGTCCTTGCTGATGCGTAGTGAGAACTCGTCGCCCTCGACGCCAGAGATGATGCATTTCGTAATAGACACGATCTCGTTTTCGATCTGCACCGGCAACTCTTGTGCAATTCGCTCGCCATCGCACACGAGCCAATAGCCTCGCTCTTCTTGAGGCATTGTGAGCGGTCGTCGAGACTGGGAAGAGACGCTGGTGATGCAGCCCAGCGGAAGGAGGAAGTAAGCGAGGAGGGTCGCCACGAGTTGCTCGGCTTGTCGACTTGGCGAACAGACATCGAAAGGCGGTGAGAGTAGGGCGGGGCGATGAGATGAGATGAGGGCGACGAGAGGAGCATGGGATCACTGATAATATTGTAGAGCAGGAGGGCTCGAAAGTGCCCTCGAAGAAGGTCGAGGAGGGGCCCAAGCACGAGGCTCAAGAGAGTTGCTGCGCTGCGTAGTTCATTTCGTCAAAATTGGGTTCAGATTCGAAACACTGCTCAAACGCACGAGCTGGGCTGCAGAAGCACAACGTTCTGCTCCGAGTCCGTTTCTCCTGCCTTCTCATACACGCATCGCCAACTGTCGAAGCTCACGGGTTCTGATTGCTCGTAGCGCAGAGGCATTGCTTCCGACGGAGGCATGTCGGTTATCACTGAGGTGGCAAGCAGAACGGCGGCGTGATTGGGAGTAGCGAAGCGTAGCTGAGATGCGTTGCACAACGCGCTGCAAAGAATCAGTCGGAAGCGCCGGAGGGTAGGGGACGAGAGCAGCAATCTTCAACCTTGCCGGCACGCCAACGAAACTTGAACGAAGGGAGGTGCGGAAATTGGCGTGAAGGTTCCGGCCAGTGTGGGAATGAACATGTGCTCTGCAGCAAGGTAGGGTATTGCGCGTGAGGCTGGGTCTGCTGTGCATTTGTGTGCTGTATTGAAGCTCAGAAGAATTCGTTTGGCTTTGCTGCGTGTGCTGCCAAATGGCGAAGGAATCGCTGATCGATCGTCAAGAATTCACGAGAAGATGTTTTTGTATTGACTCTTTGTGTGCTTGAGTTAGATACTGCGAGCGAGCGCCCTATTTCTAGGCGTAGTTCTCACTGTGTGGCGACAAGCAAACGTGAACGCAAAGAGGAGTGAAGCGGTCAGCAAGTGTAGCGTAGACAGTAATTCCTAACGGGGGACGGCAGTCAAAGTCGAGCATTGTGGAAGATGTGGAAGACGAGGACGAGGTCGATGACTTACGCTGGGTAGTAGGCATGAGGGTCGTGCGGGACAGCGCCCTTCTGCAGCTTCAGGATGTGATGTGGCTGCTTGAAAGGTGGGCGCGGCGGGAGGTTCGAAGCCGAGTAGAAGCCAGCCGACGAGGCGTCCGACGACTTGTGTACTTGAGCGAGCACATCGGTGAAAGCTGTAGGCGACTCAAGGTCAGCAGGACGGGTGAGGGCGGTGGTGTTGGAAGCATCCTCGGGTGCCTGAAGGCTTCTCGTCCCATCCTCGTTGGGCGAAGACAAAAGAAGGGTGGTGAGGTCCTTCTGCGTGATCATCTCGAGCTTGGGGTACTTGCGTCGGAAGTCTCGGCTGTGGTAGAGGTTGCCGGCAGGGTCGGAGGCTGCACTGGGAGGAGTGGCGGATCGTTCGGGACGAGATCCAGGTTGAGGCCAACGGTTCGACTCGATCGACGGGATACCAGACGAGATCTCTGGGTTGGCCGAGAACACTTGACGGAACTTGCGCCAGAACGGAGTCTTGCCCTCGACGTAGGTAAAAGCGTGGGACGAGGCGTAGTTCTTCGCCTCGTTCAAGAGGGTACGGGATGCTCGAAGAGACATTTTGACGGATGTCGAGCTGACAATGCTGATCAAGGTGGTGGGTAGAACGACGATAGGAGCTCGGAGCCGTGAGAGCAGGATGCCGATGGGGTCAGTGCAGAAGGCAACGAGCGAGAGCTTTGTAATGCAGCCGTCGCCCGTCCAGATGATGGAATTCTACCTATCTCGAATCTGCACGTGAAGCACCTTTCGTACGGCATACTGTTCAATACAACGGGAGATTTTTTTTGGTGGCGGAAATGGTCACCCTCTGTTTCGGTCTCACAGATTCACATAAATCCGCTTCCGCGATTGCGCAAAGCTTCGCGAAACTGTGTTCCAGTACTCAATCCGACGTCGTCTCGTCGGCGATTGTACCAGCTCATGTGCGCTGCCACCATCGCGAGCAACATAGCTTGAGGGGGCATTCATGTCTATTACTTATTTACAGATGTCGTGAACGGTTTGCGGATCGGACGCAGTAAGTGCAATCCTATCATGAGCAAGAGCGCTGGCTAAAAGATACCTTAGGTCCAAGGCCGGCATCGCCTTCGGTCTCTCACTAAGACCACACGTCGAGAAGCAGTCGGGAGCGTTCCTTGAGGAGCTTCATCTCCTTTTTGCCTTCCTCTGCCGAGCCCTTGGCGTCCTCGAGGATCTTTGCAAAGATTGCTTCGACGTCCTGCGCCATGCCCTTGGCTTCGCCGCAGATGTAGATGTATGCCTTGCGCTCCAAAATGTCCTCGGCAATCTGCTTGCGTCGCTCCCAGATCAGATCCTGCACGTACAGCTTGGACCCGTCGGGCTTGAACTTTTCGCGTGACAACGAAGTCTCCATGAGGAACTTGCCTCCAAGCTTCTGTGCGTACTGCGGCCACTCGTCGCGGTAGAGAAAGTCTTCGTCCGCCTTTCTGCAGCCGTAGAAGAGCCAGATGTTGCCCCAGTCCTTGAGCGCCTCTTCGACAGTCTTGCCGTTGGCCTTTTCGAGCGCCTTTTCGGCGCTGCAGACACGATCCTGCACGAATGAGCGGAAGGGGGCAACACCGGTACCGGGTCCAACCATGATGACTGGGATCTTGGGCGAGGTGGGCAGACGGAAGTTGGAGCGTCGGATGTGGATGGGAGCACGATATGCGCCGTCCTTGGTATAGGCACCCCGTGGACCGTCGAGCAAATACTTTGGCGTGCCGAAGCGCGGATCCGAAGGACTAGCGGGTTGCTCGCCATTTTTGGCCATCTTAATCGTGCTGATGAAGTTTGTGGCGAGACCGTGCATCCAGGGACCCGACTTGTTGGCTTGGTATCGAAGCACTACAGCCGTGATGTGGACCGACTTGGGATGCATCTTGGGGCTCGAGGAGATCGAGTAGAATCGAGGTCCGACTCGCGGGAGGTCGGAAATGACGCGATCAAAGGGGACATTCCAAGGCTTGATCGAGCTGATATCGGCCTGCAGATCGTCGCCGGCGATCCACTGCATGGCCTCGGCGGTCTTGAGCAAGCGGCTGCCAATCTCGGCCTGAAATGTGTCCTTGTTGGCGCAGATCTTTTCCAGCTTGGCCTGAATCTCGGGCGAGGGAGCAAACTTGGCAAAGCTGTTGAGCGTCTGTCGGGAGGCGTGGCTGGTGATGTCGATGTAGTGTCGGAAAACGGCTTCGTACGTGGTGGGGACGGGGAAGGGCACCTTTGCGAGGGTCGGGTCGAGTGATTCAACGTCGATAACGGTGGTGCGCTTGTCGAGGAGGCCAAAGACGGCGAGGACGCGATCTACCTCTTGTTCCGGGTTGTGAGCCCACACAGCAATATGGTCGCCGTGCTGGTACGAAATGCCCGATCCTTCGATGTCAAACTCGACGTGGACGCAAGTACGGTCGGCGGTGCCTTCGACAAAGAGCTCACGGGCCTCCTTGATTACAGCGTTGTACGGATTCTTGGCGTCGTGAATGCCCTTGGTACCTAGCAGCGCTCGGGCCGAGAGCTCGCCGTGGTAGACCTTGTCTTCAGGGTGGTCAGCCAGCTCGGTGACCTTGAAATCGGCCACGTCGCCGCCGCCGCCTTCCTCAAAACTGAGCGAGGTGGCGAGTGCCTCGAACATCGAGTCTTTCCAGGCCAGGTAGTCTTCCTCCATGCTCTTGTCGTCGTCACCCTCGCCACGCTCGCCGATACGCTTGGCTCCGAGCGACTGAAGACGAGCATCGAGCTTGCGGGCAACCGCGTTGAAGTGTTCGTAGGTGCGATTGCCGAGGCCAAAGATGACGTAGTTGAGGTTCTCGAGACGCTCGCTTCCATTGGAAAACTCGGGCGTCTCGTTCTCGATGAACTCCATCAGCCCAACGGCGTTGTCCGTGGGCTCGCCTTCGCCGTAGGTGGCCATGACAAACACTGCAACCGTGTCTTCGGGCATCTGATCGAGCTTCTCGAATTCATACTCCTCGGGGTCGAGGACCAGCGAAGAAGTGCCGAAGCGAGCCTTGGCCTCTTTGGCCAGTTTGGTCGCGTATTCCTCTGCGGTGCCGGTCTGGGAACCGTAGAAGATGGCGATGCGTTTCTTTTGCGATTTGAGCTTCGAGACAAAGTCGGCGCCGCCTTCCTCAGCCGCCGCAATGGGCGCACCGTTGGCGAGCTTCGATCCGGTGTCCTTGGCACCGCCAAAGAGGCTGTCGCGGAAGAGGTAGAGGACGGCTAGCAAGCCTCCAAGACCGAGGACGATCAAGTCGAGCTGCGACGCCATGATGGAGATGAGACGCTGCTTCGAGTTGAACAACAGAGGTGAGACACGTAGTAACGGTCGTTACAACAGAAGTGAGACGGACGACGAGAGGGCAAGGGATGGTGGTAGGAGAAGGTGATGATGGAGGGGTTGTCGAGGACACAGAGGGATCAGCGTTGCCGTTGCCGGGCCCCGACTCAAATTCGGATTAGCCGACGAGATGCGCCGAACATAAATCAAGACAAAAAGAGCAGAGGACAGCAAGGCCAGAGCCTGTGCGTGTTTGGCGTTTCCCTGACGGCTCTGGAAGAAAGCAACGCTGAAAGCGGAAATAATGGGGTCACTGACGTGGGGCGGAGCAAAAGTTGCTGAGCGCGAATCGCTCTTTTTCGCCGTGGATTTCAGTTTCGTTGCGTCTTGGCTAAGCTTCTTTTTCCCGCCACGTCGGTTGGAGAAAGGCGATTCGCCAGACTCGCTGGCGGTTCCCCCCTCTGACGGCTGACCTGGTCTACATGCAGGAAGGTCGCCGCCGTTCTCTCCTGTTTCCGTGCTGAGCCCCGAGCTTCGACTTTGATGTCAGCGGCGGTCGCAACAGAGAGGTGAGGGATCTCATCTGGGCGTTGTTCGACGTCGATTGTAGTCACGAGGACGTGCACCAGCAAGTGATTGCTCGAGACGGTCCGGCACACGCGGTGGATATCACGGAGGGACGCGATCGCATACGATGATACATGCTTCGTGTTGTCGATGCACATTGTAGTATCCTCTTCCGCGTTCATACTTGGACGGCGAGACGAGTGCGGGGTGCCTCTGGTTCACCAACGTATCGCTCCCCAGACAGACTGCATGGTGTGCCAGGAATAGTGTGCCTCGGGAATCACGGCCATGTTGCGGGCGAGTACTTGTAGGACGGGGAGGATGAACATGTTGAGCCTCGTCACCGATTGTTTGCAATGCGCCTGACAGAGCACTAGCTTGTTATTTTCGGTCACTGCACAGTACAGTCTTTCTATCTAGGCCGCATACACTTTGTGACCTGCCCCCGCCCCCTCCCGCTCTCTCGCTTCTCCACTCTTGCGCATGTCGTTTAGACTTTCCGGTGCAAAATCCATCTCAAGTAATGAGGTCGAAAAAATAAGAGAAAGCTTCAACTTGGATGGCAAAAAGGTGCGACTAGCGGGGTTCGAACCCGCGGCCTCCTCTTTACACCTCTATCATCGCCTGATGATCTAGAATATGGGAAAGAGATATGATAACCACTTCACCATAGACGCAGACTGCCGTGTTGACTGTAAGGAGTATATATATACTCGGAGTGAGTTTGCTCCGACTTACAATCAAAGAGCGCGCCATGATGTGTTTGTGCTGCGCCCGACAGCAGGGTATTCGCACAGACAAGACGACCCAGACAAATCGACCCGCGATTTGGGACGAGAGTGACCCTGCGAATGTGATCTGGCGGGCTATCGCTTTCACGTCTGGTCGTAAAAGGCGAGAGGAGGCGTCGGTTGAACCGGCTGCAACAACCACTTTTCACGAGTGTTGGATACACATGCACTGCAGTGACATGCACACGGACCGCGTTGCAAGTGAACCCTGAATCAGGAAAAAAAGCGAGGCAAGAAAAATAAGGAAATGGGTGAACAAGGAAAGTGATACGGAGCACCGTGAGAGAACAGCACGGCGGACGCTCAGCGCTGCCTGCATACAGTGTCAGTCCGAGAGAGAAACATGAGTCTGACAGCTGAACATGCTGGCAACTGGTTCATGATCAGGCTCCTCAGCTGCTGGTAGATCAAGGGTACATGGAATTGGGACAGCCAGATCATTGGCATCGCTCTCCGATAGTTGTTTCCTTCCGCCCTTCACCTCTGTTTTTCGCCTGCTCTCTTCCGACACGATTTTCCTATGGTCACCAACTGAGCCTTGTTCGGTTGACGTCGCCTTGGCCACCAGGTCCCGCTTATGGGGATAGCAAACGGAGATTGCCTATCGCCTTGCTCATCTCATCTCATCTCATCTCTTTTCTCCACTCCTCTCCCCCCTTTCTCTTTTCTCCCGTAGTCTCTGCTGATCTGTAGCGAGCGAGTTCATCGGCAGGACAGCCATGATCGACCACCTTCTCGGTCGTCCTTCGACCAGACTGAAGCGAGTTCAGATCTTTTCCGTCATCCTCTTCTGGCTCTGGTTCCTCGTCACAGGCAATCGTGATGGTCCAAGTCCACTCATACGCAGGATCAATGCCAAGCTCAAACGTTTCTCACCATGGCAGATCGTCGTCTTTAGCTCCGTCGGCATCTACACCATCCGACACCTCGACTCTCTTCTTGGCTTTGGCGCACCCGAACCACTCGCTCGCATGTATTCTCGCAGCTTCTACCGCACCACGTGGATCGTCACCGCCCTCGATGCTGGCTTCGCCTCCGCCATGTCCATCAAACCCAAGTGGCTCAGGGACATTATGAGCCTCGTCTTTTCTGCCTACTACATTGTCTACGCCAACGAAGCCGATGAAAAACTCCGAAAATACCGTGCCTTTTGCACCGTAGAGATGATGCGCACCACATGGGAAAAGACCACCAACCCCTATGTGCGCTTTGTCACCTGGTTCCATCGACCCTCGCTGCCCATTGCCCGTCCTCTCCTCATCCCACGACCACAGGTGGGTGCTCATCATACGCGACCCAGCAAAGCATGGCTCTTTTATGCAAAGAGCGAACGACAGCTTCGCATGGAAGAGGAGCTCGTCCTCGACTTTTGCGGCGGCGGCTACATCTGCATGAATCCGCAGCATCACGAAGAACGTCTTCGACAACTCGCCAAACAGATGCAGAAGCCCGTCCTATGCGTCGACTACTGCAAGGCGCCCGAGTATCCTTACCCCTTTGCTCTCGAGGAGTGCTTCGATCTCTATCGCACCCTGCACGAGACGGCAGGCAAAGTTATCGGCATGTCTGGCTCGCCAAACTTCCGTGTCATCCTGACCGGCGACAGTGCCGGTGGCAACCTAGCCACCGGCGTCGTTCTCAAGATCATCGAGTATCCGCAACCTCGCGTCCAACTCGCATACTCATCTCTCGCCCATATTGGCAGCTCCCAGTCCCAACCGCCTCCACCGCTGCCCAAGCCCATTGGCGTGGTGCTCAGCTACCCAAGTCTCAATTTTGGTTTCTCGAGCTGGATGAAACCGGAACACCTCCGCCTGTTGCGCCAACAGAGCGAGGTCAACCTCGACAATTTGGCGCAACACCAGTCCGCAATTGCCGCTTCCTCCTCATCCTCCTCCCTCCGCTCGTCCAGGCGCAGGTCCGTTGCCAACCTGGCTGCCGGAGGCAGTGTTGCAGATCGCAAACGTGCCGAAGCCAAGCGAGCAAGAAGCAAGGAGCGGCCGAAAGATCCTCGTTCATATCAATCTCTCACCCGCACCGCCGAGCTTCACCTCGACGAGCGTGCACGTTACGCAGAGGTCGAGCCTACCTCGGACGAAAATGGCGCTTCGACGCCCTCCGACTCGGCGTCCGATCGCATCTGGGCTGACGGCGCCTTGACGCCATCCTGGGAGAAGAGCGGTTTGCCGTGGGCCCAAGTGGCTCGACAAGCTATGCTGGACGAGATTGCCGATCGTGAAGAAAAAGCGAGCACAGGCTCGGTTCGAAAAGGAGCAACAGGTATTGCAGCAAGCTGCAGAGGCAGCCGACAGCAAGAATAAGGATCAGAAGCGCGCGCCCTTCAACACACGACTCACCGTCACTTCCATGGCCGGCTACTTTCAGGACAGGATCATCACACAGGGCATGCTGCGTGCCATGGCCATCCTCTACGTCGGCCCAAAGCGTCAACCGGACTTGGACCAAGACTACTATCTCTCGCCAGTCGTGGCACCAGCACACCTACTGGCCGAGTTCCCGCCAGTCCTGTTCATTTGCGGGGAGAAAGATCCACTGTGTGATGACACCGTCATCATGGCAGGCCGCATCCGCGAAGCCAAACTTGCCAAGAAGGCCGATCTGGATCGACGAAAGGCTATGGCCTCAGCCCGATTCGGCGAAGGTCTGAGGACCACGCCTATCTCGTCCACATTATCCCATCCCAAGCTGCCCGTCGACCCGATCGAACAGGAATCGCCCGAGGACTGGGTGCAAATGAGGATCATCGAGGGTTGGAGTCATGGCTTTTTGCAAATGTCTTCCCTGATGCCAGAGGCCAAGCAGGTGATTGGGTTCTTGGGCACGTGGATGTCCTTGGTATTCGAAGAGTTCAGGGACAAGCTGGACGAGGAAAGGGAGAAGGCGGAAGCAGAAGCCAGACAGAGCATTGTTGAGAGTCGTGGGCGTTTGGCAGCGAGCCGAGATGTATCACCAATGATTGCTCAGAGTGGCACGATAGGGACCGCTTCCTCTTCGCCGAACCGAGCGCAAAGTACCCTGAGCAACACAGATCTCGGCTACAGTAGCGGTGGCGACGCCAAGGTGACCCAGCCTGCAATGGTGGTAGCCCAAGCGGTACAGGAAGACGCAGACGACGAAGCAGAAGGGCAGGACGACGACGATGATGGCCCCATCATGGTTATCCCTAAGAAGCATCGACAGCCCTCGGGTCACGCTTTGCAATCCAAATCTGCACAGCAAGGGCGCGCTCACGGTCAGGCCGCATCCAAGGGCCCTCGTTCTGCCTCTCTCGAGCCCACTTCTCAGAGCTTGGCACCTCGACAAATCGCTCATATCCGCACAGAGGAGGATCGTGACGCCCGTGCTCACAGCGACAGCGAAATGGCCCGCGGTTCTGGCACGCTGCCGGGCGACACGCATCTCGGCCGCCCGAATCGAGCCGAAAGCGAGACCAGTTTGCTCGCGGAAGCAGCCTCGCGCTCTGGATTCCCGGTCAGCGGTGGCGCTCCAACAGTGCGGAGAGGCAGCAGAAATGGACCCTCGTCTCGCATCGATGCAAAGTACCAAAGCATGTTGGTCGAGGAAGCCAGTTTGTTGGCCAGGAGGAGGGATGACGTCCTGTTCGGGCTGGAGGGCAACTCTGCCATTGTAGGAGATGAGGAGGACGACCTTGACGAGTCGCGAGCGAGTAGGTCGCACTTGAGCAAGGAGATTGGCGAGGGCGAGTCGAGCAACGACGTGGAACTGCAGTCGGCGAGCAGTCCTATACGCACCTAAGCACCGGAACGCAAGCATACGCAATTGTTTCGCAATATTATACCTATTGTCGAGTCTTGTCACAATTCACGCATCTGCCAAATTGCACGCCCTTTTGCGGCCATTTGGCGACTCGGTGTCAAGGCCGAGATCGACCTGCTGCCGGACGTAGGCGGAAGGAAGTGAGTGATCCAGGCTTTGACTGCAACGAAAATCTCATTCGCCTTGCCGCCGTTCGCACTCTTTCTCATTCGCCTTGAGCGATCCGACAAAGTTTGGACTGCATGCATTCCAATCATCTCAATCCACACTGGCGCCACGAGCAAGTTGAGGCTCTGATGCGTTCTGCATGAGATCGCAGGGCAAGTGGAAAAGAATCAAACGAAACAAATGAATTTGAAACTCTAGCTCGACAATCACTTGAAGTCACCCCAGATATCGGCAAATGCGTCATCCTTTGGCTTGCTAGCCGCAGTCGTCGTAGCCGGACCCGCACCAGACGCACCCCAGACATCCTGGGTATCGAACAAGCCACCGCCACCAACACGACTGTTGCTGGCACCGGCATTTGCGACGGTGCTACTGTTTGTCGACCAAGGGTTGCTTCCTGTTCCCAAAGCGGCGCCGTTCGAGGTGGGTTTTGAGGCGGAAGAAAGATCAAGGCTGCCAAACGACGCATTGAGGCCTGCCAAGCCCGAGGATGCACCATTGCTGCCAGCAGGAGCGGCGGAGATGGACGAGGTGAAGGAGCCAAAGTCTCCGAAAGAGCCATTGCTAGTGTCGGGCGCGGTGGGAGTGGCAGCAGGCTTGACAGCAAAGAGCGACATGATGTCATTCTTGCCCTTGGCACCTGTCGCCGTGGTTGGGCTGGTGGCGGCGGGAGTCGAGTTTGAAGGCTCGTGCCAATCCAGGTCGAATATTCCGCCTCCACCGCCGGCTGCAGCAGAGGTTGCTTTGGGTGGCGCGGCTGCTGGTGTAGGAGCTGGCTTGGTCGCTGATGCTGATGCTAGTGCTGTTGCTGCTGGTACGGGTGCGGGCGATGGGTCGTCAAGCAAATCGATTGCTGGCGCGGGCTTCTTGACCGCACCGATCGCCGATGCAACACCTGGTGCTGACCGAGCCGCTGCTTGCACCGAACCGCTTGCCGCCACCGGTGGAGCAACTTCAACGCCACCACTTTCCAAAACACTAGGATCGCTTGGTGGAGGACCGTCTTTGGCCCATCTTCTCGACTCGTACTTGCTTCGGATAAAAGATTCAATCTTGTGATCCGCAGGTACATGGCCCGCCTTCAAATGCGCCTCCCAGTACAGATTGCATCGACGATTGCCCCACTTCTGCACGGATTCCATCTGCTCAGGCGTCCAAATGTCCAGATCGATGCTCTTGACTTTGGAAATGTGCGTACCCATGGAACGGTGAATGCCCGAGCAGCGAATGCAGAGGAAACAGCCTAGATTCCAACTGGCCCATCGTGGATCGTTCTTTTTGCAATCGACACAAACCTTGTTGTCGGCCGACTTGACCAGAGCGCGGAGGGTCTTGGCATTTGCTTCGGTTTGTTGTCTTGATTGTGTAACGCGCGACATGGTGATGGTAGTGTTGGTGGGAGTGGATATGTTGGTGACTGTATGCGCGCCTTGAGGGGAAGGGTCCAATGGTGATAGGGGAGATGGTGATCGTGGCAGGAAAGAGCGTCTGTCTGGTCGTGTGTTGGTTGTTTGTTGGAATTGCTTCTGGCGCGCCAAACGACATACACACAGCGCACTGACGCACATCTCAGAAAACACACCCACACACACACGCCCGACCGACCAAATCCCTTTTCCCCCTATTTTTGCCAAAAATGCAATCTTTGGTCGATCTCACAACGTGTCCATCTGCCAGAATATGTCTTTGACCCGTCAACGCCTAACGGCAAGACCACAGAGACCAACTCGGATCTTGCATATCATCTAGGAACCATCGTATGCCGGTTTCAAGCATCAATGGCAAAGCAGATCACACCAAATCGCCATCATACAGTGAAGCAAGAGATGAGTATGAACAAAGCCGCACGAAGAGTTTCAACAGTAAAAATACAATGCAAAGCAAGAAAAAAGAGTCAAGTCTAAGACGAACAACGCTGCTGCTGCTGCTACTGCTGGCGACAAGAAGGCTAGTTAAGCCACATTGTCCGTATTCACAAGTGCGTCGATGAGAATCCTGTCCGAGCTGCAGCCGTTCTTGATGCTTTCCAGCAGGCTCAGCTCGGGCGAGGCTTTCAAGTTGCCGCCGATACCACCTTCGGTCATGGACTGATGAATCTGCTGCAAAGAGCCCGAGAGCGTCACCCAGTTGCGCTGCCTTTCGCGCAATGCCTGCAAGCTCAAGCTGGATTCTGGCAGAGAGTTTGAGAAGGAGGAAGACGCCCGTGGAGTCGATGCTAACGATGCCGTCGATGACGACGCAGCGGTGTCGAGAGGTGGGAGCTTAAAGGTGGTGCCGCCCTGAAGACCGCCAATGTCAGCAAAGGCTTCCAGCAGCGAGAGGCTGTGTCCACGACCTGCTGAGCCAGCTCGGCCGGTCGATCGTGCATCGGGTCCCACGGGCGGTGTGAGAGGAGACAGTTGCGCTTGGCGCAGGTATCTCACAGCGCTTCGAAGCGAATACTGCACTTCGTTGAGGATCGAGAACCACTGCTGCGCTTTTTCTTCAAACGCCTTTGCGCCGTGAGAAGGTGTGCTTTCGTCGGCGATGGTAGCGGTATCGTCGTTGCCTAGCGAAGCGAGCTTGACCGTGCTGGCATCGTGACGAGCGGCGGGCGGTAGCAGTGCACGCATCGAGTCGGCAGCCTGCGAGAGGAGCGCGGCGAGTCGTTCGTCGGCCTGCATGAGCAGCAGGATCTGCTGGTCGGTCTGCTGATTGCACGTGCGTTGTTTCGCTTCGCGCAGCACGTTGCGTGCCTCCTGACGCTGAGCCTTGATCTGCGCAAACTTCTTCTCCATGATCGTGTCCAGCAGTTCGGCAGGGAGCACATCGAGGCTCGTCTCGCCTTGACCCTGCTGAGACTGAGACGATGAGGAGGTCGACATGGCGGTAGACATGCCTGTTCTCTGCGGTCAAAGTGAAAGCCGAAGCACCCTGTGAGATCAACGGGATCGAATGGGTAGATGATTGACGAAGCCGGTAGCTAGTCGTGTATGAAGCTGATCCGGTTCGAAGTCGGGGGAAATGGAGGGTAGAAGATAGCGACGGAGGACGATTGGCGCTGAGCAGAATGGTGCAATAATGGTGGTAGTCAAGAGGGAACTGGACTGAAAGACGAGACGGACGTGAGAATAAGGTTGCAGCAGAGCAGATCTATGCCTGTGTCGATATGGCACGAGGCTCTGGCGCATGTCCAGAACAGGCAGGCAAAGGGAGGAAAAGAGATTATGGCATGCAGGTGCGCAGCGGTAGGAGGAGAGCGGAGTTGGTGCCCCCGACTCGTGTGGTTGGGCGATGGAGAGGATTGAAGCTGTAATTGGCTCGCTTAGCGCGGAACGAGACACCCTTTGCTCGTCTAGGGCTGAAGCTGCAGATAGTCGCGCTGTATGCTGGAGTGGGTGAGATGATGAGATGGTTGGATCCGCTCAAACGGTCGGAGTGCGGTGCGGTGCGGTGAGATGCGATGCGAGTCAGAGAAGCTTGCCTTTTTTCCTTTACAAATTAATTTCCTCCTTTGCACTTCTCGATCTCACTTTTCCTGTGGTACACTCGATCGACTCATCTCCGAAAGGCGATTTCGCTGTTACCAAATGGTACAGCGATCGCAGCCGACATGGCTGAAGAAAGCACATGCAAGGCAAGACAAAAGGAGTTTGTATGCCAGCTTCCCATCTGCCCACCGTAGTGCTGTGACTTTTGAGCAACATCGGACACATCCTGGCAAAGAAGCGGGTACACCTGACCACAGTGCATAGCAGGTCAAAAAAACAAAAGTTTATTGAGTCTCAACCAAGCAACGTGGTAGGGAAAGAAAGCAGACAAAGAAGGCACGTTGTCGAGCAGGGCAGAACAATGTGATTGACCTCGTCTATTGCTTGCATGAAAGCAACCGAAGGATCAAGCGTCGAAGTCGTACTTCTTCGATTGGTAGGAGAGCTCGCGGGTTTCGAGCATGAGAACACAGTCAATTTGGTCCAGCGTCCTCTCGGCTATGCTTCCGAGAAGCACGCCAGCTCATATCCTGCCTTCTCTTATCGACGCTGGCAGGCTCTCGCCTGATAGCACTAGCACCAGCAACCACTTCTCGGTGAGACGGTCTCAAATTGACCGTTGTCTCGATCAAAAATTCCATCGCGGCGTGAGGACGAAAACTCACCGAACATCGACCGCTGCCGCGGTTACGACCGCTTAAAAACAGAAAGAAAGAAACCGGGAGAGAAAACCACGCGCCGAAACAGTGAGAGGTATAAACCGGCATGATGACGTTGTTTGCTGCATTTGCTTGTTTGGTCAACGCCTTAAAATTTCACCGCCACGGCGTATCTCAGACATCGAGTTCTTTGTACCATAGAGTCGCGAGAGCTGGATTGCAATTCCGCATCGACGTCCATCATGCAGTGAAACCGGCGCCATCGAACAAACCAAGGTCCGCCTCGAAACAGAGCGATGCGGTGATGTTACTGTACCGATCGGATCGAGCTCTTAATTCCCTTCTCTCATGCATCCTCACAAGAGCGAACAAGAAACATCGGGACGCCTGGGCACGCAGCAGCAGCATACACTATACGTTTAGTAAGCAATCGCACTGCGCTATCAGATGCAATTCTTGCCCCTCAGACAGCTTTCTCTCTTGCCAAAACCCAGTGCTGCTTCAAAAGAACAATGGGCGTGCTGCTGCACCCGATCGTGCCGAACAATGGCCAGCGAGGTTCCACCTCCTGCAACCCCATGCGTAGCCGAAGCAATTTAGAGTGCGAGTTGAGTTTAAAACTCGAAAATCAGGACATGCTCGTGCATTGCTTCTGGCAAGAGAATGGCGCTGGCGCTTAGGCGAGGCCGCGGTCACGTTGGCATGGATGGCTCGATGTGTGCGTGAGAGCGAGGCCTATTGTGTAATTGGTCTGGATCGGATGGACCGCGCCCGAAGCCGAAGACCCACAAGCCAGAGGTTGCGAGTCACGGCGGATATGTTCCGAACAAGAAACTGTCGGAGAGAAAGTTAATAATTCCACGCGTCTCGAAATGTTAAGACGTTGTTATGAGATTTCGATCAAAGATTCGATTGTACCGATCTGCTCGATTCAGCAGGCTGAAGCACTGGAAAAAAGGGTCCAACCACGCAACCAATTTTGGCCTGGTTGACCAAAGCTTGGAAGACGTGGCAGCTTTTCTCATCACCAACACCAACACGACTCGATTGCATTCTCGCAAGCCAACCATGCACAGCACCCTCTCGAGGCTCAACGCGGTATGTGCACTCGCGACGACCATCGTCCTCGTGCTCGTCGTCCTCATTGATGTCACTCGGCTCTCCACGCACAAACCTACGGGCAAGGTGGTGATCAACTCGCTCGAGGTGGTACGCGGCAAAGCGGCATGGCACATGGATCGAAATGTCCAAGACTTTGTTCAGGTCGACTTCAACATTGATGCCGACTTTGCCCCCTTGTTCGACTGGAACACAAAGCAAGTGTTTGTCAGTCTGAGCGCCACGTATGATTCGACCAAGCATGTGAGTCCGATCGAAGGCAACTTGGAGAAATGAGGGATTTTGGGGGAGCTAACTCTTTTCTTGTTGATACGGTGCAGACGTTGAACGAGGTGGTCATCTGGGATCGTATTCTGCGAAGCAGACAAGACGCCCACGTTGCATTGAATACAGCGAGAAACAAGTACGGCTTCCGCGAAGTCGGTCGCAGCTTCAAGTACGTCGTGTGCCCCTCCCCAAAAGCCTGCCCTTCCTCCTTTTCGAAACCACAGGCCAAGCTGACATTTCTTTCCACCTTGACCATCTCAACTCATCCTTGCAAAAACGCATCACTGAACCCCAACCAGAGATGTCCAAAACACCACCTTCACTCTCAAGTACAACATCATGCCCAAAGTCGGCATGCTCCACTACGCCGACGAGTTCACCTCCCACTCGATCCCCATCCCATCCAGACAGCTGCTGGCCAACGGCGAACAGGCCAAAATTCAACGATTGTACTATTGATGATATCTGCGCGAATCCTGATATCAAAAACAGCGACAATGCTTGTAAAACGAGCTGGTCGTTTCCGTAACGCTTCGCACAGAGGGAAAATCACATGCGTCCACTTGAATGGCGATGATGAATATGGTGGCACGGTCTGATGATTGCATTGCCACCCCTTTTCTCTAAAGAATAGACGTCCAGCATGGGGATTACTCGACTCGTTAGGAAAACACGTCGAACATGCTCTTGCGCTTTTTTGCAGCTGCTGGTTTGACTACAGCAGCGCCGTTGACACGCTTGCCTGCGCGTTTCGCCGCCGTTGTCGTCTTCAATGCAGCCGCTCCTTTCGCGGACGCCTTGCCCTTGCCTCTCGGCGCCTCGTCCTCCGAGGAAGACGAAGAGGACGAGTCGCTGCTGTCCTCCTCATCCGCCTCTTCGACGTCTTCGGAAGCAACGGCCGGAGTGACAGCTTCGGGAGTCTCGGCTACCGAGACGGCAGCAGAATCTGTGGAGCTACCGTCGCCATTCCCGTTGGACGCCGGCTGACCCGCAAAGAACGGTGTCTGACTCGAAGCGCTCAACGGCGTCGATCCGCCCGTGCTCAGCGGCGATCCGGGCTGTGACAGACGCAAAGCTGCCGGTTTGAGATCCGATAGGCGCGTGAAAGGCGTCGACTTTTGACTGTTGCTGCCCACTACATTGCTCTGTCTCGACGAGAGCGGCGTGAATCCTCGAAGAAATGGGTTGTCCGGCGCCCCAGGCCGCCGCAACGTTTTGCTAGCGCTGGGTGTCTTTATCTTGGAGGCCGAGCCATCAAGGTCGCTCTTTTTCGAACGCGAAGTCCTCTTTCGAGAATTGTCGGGCTCCGACTCGGCTTCGGAATCGGAGGATGAAGTGTCAGAATCGGACGAGGATGCTTCGTTGTTTGCTTTGGCTCGACGCGATTTTGCAGGCGTGGTTGATGAGCGCGATGTCTTGCTAGATGTGCTTTTGACCGGCTTGACAGAATCGCGTCGGCCCCCCTTGGCATTCGGCGCTTGCGAATCGCTTTGCCCGTCTCTATCGTCACCGCTACTGTTTCCGTCGCCCGAGGAGTCTGAGCTTGTGATTGACGCAGATCTCGACCGTGATGTCGACGTTGCAGTCGATTCCGGGCTCGAGGAGCGGGCGGCTGCGACGGCTCGGTCCGCTAGCTTCATCTTGCGCTTCCTTTCTTCCAATTGCTGTGCTGCGGAGCTAGGCTGAGTAGGAGTCTGCGAAGGAATTTCGTCAAGTTCGACATCGTCGTTGGCACGCGGTACAGCTGAGAGCATGGGGCTGGTAGCCAACTCGGCTTCGGACGACTCGGAGGGCGCCCTCAGCCCGGGCAGATGTTCTTCTGAAACCTGTGAGGAGGTCGGACGAGGCGGCGAGGACGGCGTCAGGGCGATGTCTGGCTCAGATGCCGGCTCGGTAGGACGTTTCTTAGGGGCAGCAGCTGTCGAGTCCTTCTTGCTTTGACTCGCCTTTGTCGCGCGTGCTGACGGCTTGGCAGGTGAAGCAGGAGCAGCAGAGGCAGCAGGAGCAGCAGCAGGCGTTGCATCAGTAGATGGACCTTCGATCCCAGAAGGCGGCGGCAGCTCGGGTTCAGGCGTAGCGCGGGCCAGGATGCTTGCTTTCGTCGCTGATCGCTTGGTGCCAGTAGCCTTGGATTGCGCTTCTTTGCTTGAGGTCGTCGCGGATACTGCGTCGCCTTGATCCATTGGGCTGGCAACGCCATTGACAGCCGCGGGAGCAGACCGTACGGTAGCTGGGCCCACTGACGTCCCCTGCGAAAGCTGGACAGAACTCTGGCTTGGAGAGAAATCAATGGCGGGTGCACCAAACTGCTTGGCAAGCCAGTCAGTCAAGACCCTGGTCAACTCCTTGTCTTTCTGAGTTTTGCGCTTCCGATTGCGGACCATAGCTAGCAGATCGAGAATCGTTTGTGAGCCGCCTTGCCAAACGGGACACTCTTCGCGTTCGTGCGAAGGCGTAGCGCCGCATGCAACACAGGCGCCGACGGCTTCGGCAGACGCTGTCGCTGTTGTAGTGCTAGAAGCCTTGGTGGTGCGAGACTTGGCAGCGGTGGCTCGCTTAGAAGTCGCTGGAGACGGGACAGCCGCTGCCTCTGGTTGAGCAGTATCAGGGACAGAAGGAGCGGAGCTGCTAGGCACGATCTCAGCGGTAGTGTCCTTCGCAGTGGTGTCGGGAGCGCCTGCCGTGTCAACTGGATCTGGTTCAGACTGAGCGGAATCTGCGTCATCTCCAGCACCACTTTTTGGAAGCTGCTGTGCGGGAGCTTGCCCTGCATTTGGGCTTTGCTGTTCAACGACGAGCTCCGTCGTCGCTTCTTTCTGAGCGGCTGGAACGGCTTCGGCAGCAGCTGCGTCATCTTTCGTCTTGGCTGCCTCTGTGGCCTCGGCTGCCCTAGCAGCCAAAGCAGCGTGGCTTGGACGGCCAGGCTTCCTCTTCACCGGCGTAGCTGTGTCTTCAGTCTGGGAAGTAGCGGCAGCTTCCGCTGTGGCCTTGGCTTTGGGCGGTCGACCGGGTTTCCTCTTCAATGGAGCAGCAGCGGCTTGTGAACCGTCCGAGACCACGGCAGCCTCGACGGCGGGTGTTGCAGACGCATCGGTTTGCGGGTTCGGAACCTGTTCGGGAGCAGAAGCCGAGGCCGTCTTGGCAACCATGGAAACACGGGATTCCGTTCCTGACGGGACGGGTGCCTCAGACACTTGTTGTTGTTCGTCTGTGGTTGCTGTCGTTGCAATGGGGGCTTCAGAAGTAGAGGCCTCTTCGGAAGCGTCAAGTGAAGCTGCAGGGGGAGCCGGTGTTTCGGCAGTCACCTTTGTGGACGGTCGTCCTTTCGGCTTAGGAGTTGCTGCAGACTGTGCAGTTTGCGATCGCTTAGAGACGGAGCTGTTTGGCTGCTGCGAGGCAGCAGATGCGTCCGGCTGAGAATTGACGGGGACGTCGGCAGACTCGGTGGCCTTTCCTGCTGTGGCTGCCAGAGTGCCCTCAGATGGCGCGGTCGCCGAGGTTGCAGCCTGCTGCAATGACGCTTCTGGCGTGGCGTTGGACATTGCTGAACTTGTCGCGCTCTTCTTCGCACGACCGCGTTTTGGCGTTTCGGCGGTGGCGTGTGCAGATGGTGCAGCCTCAAGCGTGGTGGATACTAGACTCTTCTTGGGACGACCGCGCTTCGGTGTCTCGGCAAATGCTTGGTCCTGATTCGCAGCTCCACCCTGAGAAGATTGACTAGCTGTTGACGCTGCAGTCTTCTTTGCCGGTCCCTGTTTTGGAGCTTCGATGGGTGCTTCTTCTTGACTGGCATCGCCGGCCTGAAGAGGATGGGGAGCGGGCAGTGTGGCTTGGCCAGGAGCCGACACGTCTGATGTCCAAGCTGTCGGAGCAGATGAGCCTTGAGTTTCAGGGACGGTCAATCCGGAGACAGCAATAGCGGATGCTTTCGATGTCCTTGCACGAGCTTTTTGCTTCTTGGCGACAGGGCCGTTTGGAGAATCGGCCGTCTTTGCCGCCGATGAGGATGCTGAGGGGGGCGGCGAATTGTCGGTGCGTTTGCGCTTGCCGGACACTTTCTTGACGTCAGGTGTAAAAGGCTCGACGGCGGACATGCTTGGCTGTGATGCTGGCGGCGCTGACATTTCCGCGACATTGCCAGCTTCATTCGGCGAGAATCCTGTAGAGACGAGGATGGATCCGGGCGGGGCAGCTTTGATAGAGTTCCTGGGTCGCGACTTGGCGGATTTGGGAGCGTCTGGCTGATGGCCGTTGGCCGGCGACGCGGCTGGCGTGCTTGAAGGTGGCACGACCGCCACCGCTTTGTTGTGAGCATTGATTATCGATAGCTCGGCAGAGGTTCCGTTGGCTGAATGTTGGCCCTTGGAATGCGCTGCGCCTGTCCCATTGGTCTGCGGTTGAGGTTGCTGCACAGAGGCCTCCGCGTGGGGGAGCACGGAGCCATTGGAAGGTGCCGACGAGGTGACATGGACATGAAGCTTTGCAGCGAGGTTGGCATGCACCGCGAGAGCTCTGAGATCGTGTTCATCATCGAGGTCGCAAACGACACCGTCCGGGTTGACGTAGCTCATCTCGATAGGAGCCCCTGGAGCAAACTTGAATTTGGACCTGGCCATGTTCTTGAGAAGCGCCAGATCGCGCGGAAATGAGTCATCGTGGACTCGCTCGAAGCCGCGATCGGCTGGACCGCTGAAGAGGATGACGGAAGGCGAGGAAACGTGAGCGGGTCTGGGCGACTCTTGCGATGTGCGGTAACTGAACGGTGAAAAGGTGCCAGCATGTGGATGGTTCGCGCCGCGGTTCAAGGGTGTCGACAGCAAACTTTCTTCGTCGGCAGTGACTCCGAAGCTGACATGAGAGGGTCGTCCGCGCCTTCTCTTCTTGCTGTTCTTTAGATGGTTGGCACTGGCGCTAGCGTGCGCCAGGTGCTGGCTAGGCGAGTCCATGTTTGGCGAATATCACAACAACAACAGAGCCTTCAGATAGAAGATGCATACGAAAGAAACAGCCTCATCAACTACTCGGCAACTCCTCCGCAATCGACTGCGCAATGCTGAGTGGGCAAGGACGATGTCGAAGCTGGGCCTGGCTGCCTGCCTTGACCGAGAGTTGCAAGAGAGCAATCACTGTGGCTTAGAACTCCTTCTCTAACACAAGCATGACACTGTTGTCGTTACTGCAGTGAATGCCTTGTGTCCTTTGCCGTGGGAGGAAGGGTTGATATCGATTGCGACGAACGGCGATCAAGCAGCGATATGAAACTCCGGAAGGACCGTGTGACAACTTGGTGATGAAACAGACGCAAACCGAGCAACCGAAAAATCATTCAAAGAAATGCCACCTTCGAAAAGTTCTTAATTTCCTTTTTTTTCTTCTCCACTTTTTTATTATTTATTATTGATAGCTCTTCCTGCGCTTTGCAATCTCACACTGTGATTCAAATTTTGGCAGCCACCGACGGCGTCAAGACAACAGTGCTGCGCTCTTCATGTTCTGATCACGACACTGCGATCTAGGGTAGGTCTGCATGAAACCTGGCTGTGCGTTTCGGATTCCGATTGATGGATGGTGGAAATACGAAGACAAATCAGATGATTGACTGATTGATCGATCGATCGCTCGAAGCCCGGAGTTGCGATTAGCAGAGGATGCCGTCACGGCTGTTGGTGCTATTGCGCGATCGTTCCGGGAGCAGACTCCGCACCACAGGTGGCGACGCACGTGCGGTAGGCTTGGAAGCACTGTACAGAGCATTCGCAGCCGTGGCGTTGACTGTCGCTGCGGTAGCTGCTGTGGCTGCTGCTCCAAGCAAAGGCGCTGAGCCTGATGACGATCCCGGTTCGTCCTGCTCCATCTCGGCGCTGCTGCGTTTGAGTTTGCTGCGCAGCCTTTCGTGGTGTGTCGAATCGATCAATTCCGTGCTTGTGCGTGTCAGTTCATCGCTTGCGCGTACGTTGCTCTCGAGATGGCCAGCGCGCTGATGCACAGATTCCGAACGGGGTCTCTGGTGCTGATGCTGTTCACCGCCGTCCAACGTCGCCCTACCGGCTGCTGCTATTTGGCCCGACGGCGTACGGAAGCCGCTACCATGGACAGCGTCGTGCGAATAGGGCGAACGCAGCACAGCCGGATCCGGATGAACTGCATCGTTGCCCAGTTTGAGCAGGCTTGCAACAATGTAAGCGCGGTCCAGCGTCTCTCTTCGGTACAGATCTACGCCAAAGCCGCCGCCGAGATGCAGTCGAACACTGTAGAAATCGTACATGCCGTTGCGCTGCCTCAGACGCATGTTTTCCTGCACAAAGATGGTGCCTGCCGCGGGCGTCATCAGTCGAGCCGCCGGCGTACTCATCACCACATCGGAAGCAGCAGGAATAGCCTGAGGTACCACTCCAACCGGATCGATCAGCGAACTCCAGATTTCTTGCAGCCGACCCGTCTCGGCTGGATGCACGAGCTCGAACAACGACCGCTCATTGAGCTCGCTCGGCTGGTAAGCGAGCAGAGCAAAGCATTCTTCTGAAATGCGGGCGCACTGCAAGTTTGTCGAGCAGATCATGGTCACGACGGCCGACGCGATGCCTTCCGAAGCGTCGCTCGCCGATGGACCCATGTGTGGGCTGGTAGAAGCTTGCGATGAATCTGGGAGATGCTGCTGCTGCTGATGAAGACGACTTTGATGATGCTGTTGATGCTGCTGTTGATACGCATGTAGATGGGGAGTCGACGTTTGTTGATATGTGTTGTATTGCTGTTCATAGCTGATCGAGTGTGAGTGGTGTCGACCGGTCATCTGGTGCGTAGGTCCGAGCGCCTGCTGGCCGGTGTTCTGCTGGAAAGAGCGGAGAGCCGACGACGGACGAGCACCTGCGTAACTGCTCGAGACATCCATGGGATGTCGGACGTGATCGGGTCGCGAATAAGGATAGCTGGAAGCCGACACTGAATTGGACGCGCTGCGCGGGTGTGCCGCCGAGCCATGCGTTCGGCCGGAAACATGCATCACGCTGCTCGAAGTGAGCATCGGCGGCGACATGAGCTCGTTGGTCCGCGTAGGTGAGCGAAAGTATCCGGATTCCGAGCTGGGCGAATGACGTGTGTATGAGGCTGAGGCGGGCGAGCCGGACATGTCGCTTTTGGCTTCGAGCGTATGCAGCGCAGTGACACCTGCTTGCGACGAGGAACGATCCTTGAGACGTGGTCGGCCGCGCTTCTTGTGCTGGACGTCGATGCAGGTGTCACTCTTCCCGAGGTTGATGCAGCGACGACACGGTCTGCCTACGTCGCATGCCAGATGTGCGCGCTTGCAGTTGAGGCACGCCGAGGGAACATGCGCCTTTGCTTGCTTGCGTACGGTCTGCGACGCTTCGTCGATGCTGGGAGATGCAGGCGCGACAGGGGTTGCCTCGATTGCAGAAGGCCTGCAAGCCCCGCCGAACTCGCTCGACTGACCAGAGTGCAAGAGCGGTTTTGCGTCTTGACCGGGCCTACGTGGCTCGTTTGAAGGCGGTTCCCTCAATGCTCGGAATGACAAATCGTAGGCTCCGACTCCACTTTGCCCAAATTGGCCGGGGTGGTGTTGGCCAGCTTGGTGATGATTTGACTGGCGTCCGTGCCAGGATGTTGAGGAGGGCAGACTAGCAGACAAGGAGGGCAGTTGAAAAAGGCTGCCACTGGAGCCCGAGCTGGACAAAGGCGGAAGGATGCGCGAGAAAGACGACGAGGCTGAAGCTTCGGCGGATGCTTGTTCAAGCGGAGGCGAGCGAGGCCCCTTCCACATAGAAGTTGCGGGCTGACGGTTGCGATCAAAGTAGCTGCTGCTGTTGCCGTTGCCGCTGTTGCTCGTTTTGCTGCTGTTGGATGCATAGGACGCTGCGATGGGATGATGGTACGAATGCAGCCGGGTGGGATGGGGCGGTGGTAGAGAATGTGCAGAGCCGGATCCAGCTGACGTGGACGGCAGCATGGGCGGCGAGAGGGGCGGTCGCCGCAAGCTAGACGATGGCAGGGGGCCATCCGGTTGGCTCAATGGTGGGAGCTTATTTTCGCCTGAAGCCACGCGATGGCCCGACTCTGTCATACTGGCGATCCGACAAGCTCGAGTCAGAGTGATATGTGCTTGTGTAAGCGAACAGAGCTACTGCGGCTTGGTGCCCTGCAAGCCGCCAAATTCGCGGGTGCAGCCTACTGGTATCTGCTGAGTCGTGCTAAGACAAATGACTGGCTGACGAGCGATTGGTCGAATGGTGCAACAACGCAGCAATCGTTGATGACAAGGGGCCGTCGCTCAGGTACAGCCCAGGACGATGCCGGACGCTGTCTTGTCGACAAGAGACTACGTTGGAGAAATGATGGAGGCAGGATCCGATGATGATCAGCGTCAAGAGGCGACCGCCAGCTTGATGAGGCAGAGAAGGGTGGATGACCGTTTTTCCGCGTGTCACAGGGACGGAGATGGCAGGGAGATGGCAGGGGGGCAAAGGCGACCTGAGAGGTACCGCGAAAGAGTAAGGAGCCGGAGCATGAGCGGCCGCAGAGAAGAACAGGAGAAGGAAAAATCCGATGGTGCCGACATGTATGTGTGGTTCCTGAGTCGGTCAGCCACGAGACAAGATTGTCATTGTATGTGAGCGTGTGCAGCGCTGCTGCGAGATGGGAGCAAACACAGCGACGAGGAGAAGGCGAGAGCCTCGTGCAGTGCAGAAACTCGGTCCGGGGAAAGGGGGAAAAAGAGACAGAAACTAACTCAGCAGCGTGGAGACAAGGGCCGCCACGAGAGACAGAGTGAGGCGAAGCGAAAGGAAAAGCAAAAGCGAAGAGACAGGCAGGGAAGCGGAGAGACGAGCGGGGGTCTCTCTCAATTGGCGGAGCGACAAACTTGACCGGTGTGCAGCCGGCGAGGAGGCTGCGTTCCCTCGAAGCGACATGCCACCAATGCTGTGTTGCCTCACTGTAACAGCAAGACTGCGCCTACCGGCAATGATTCATGCGAAAGGAGGCAGCATCGGACAAAGCGGGGCAGCAGCAACTGCAGCACGAGAATCAGGGAACAACGAAGAGACAGAGAAGGAAACAAGCGTGTCCAAGAGTGGGGTTGGGCTTTGCCCCAGAGCAATTAACCCGAATTCATCCAATCAAGGGCGTCAGCAGTCCAGCGGACCTCGGTCGCGCCTGCTGCTGCCTAACGCAAAGCTTTGTGTGCGGAGAAATTAGCCCAAATTGACCAAGCAAAAAAGCTAAGCGAGACCCAGCCGAGAACGGGGAGAAAATGCGCACTATCTACGACTAATTCGAAAAGGTCAAAAAAGTGGGGTTTTCCCTTCGGTCCGGTGCTACGAGTTAGAGCTATAGCGTCACCACGGCCATGTGAGATAGCGATGCAACGACCTCTCCACCTTTCTCCCCTCCCCTTCCGGGAGCGATGATCGTTTCCTAGATATCGCTTTGCATGCCAAAGGGACAGGTCGAGGTATATGCCCCCCGAAGGATTTCGAAAGGTGTGTGATGTTTGGCCACGAGGCAACAAGGCGGCCAGACAGAGCAAGCAACAGACAGGAACAATTCAAATGCGGAGATGCTATTTTTACTCTCGACTCTCTCAGAATCCCTCCGAACGTTATTCAACTGTCATTTTCTCCTCGGCCAAAGGGTGCAGAATTCGACCGACCGATCCTTCGCCGAGCATGGAGAAGGAGGACGGGAGGCGGAGATCATCGCAAGATGCTTTGCAGCAGCTGCTGCAGTACTGGCCAAGACTTGTACATGCACGAGTTCAGATCGCTTACGGACAGGCTTGGAACAGAATGTGTCTTCACCATAGTAGACAATGCAGCATTGAAGGGCATGGCAGATGACGCAAAAGTGACTCTACTTCCAAGGAACAGAACCTGTCTTTGTGGAGAACTCCTAGCGACAATCAAGATTGGGAGATTAGTAGAGCCGTAGCATAACTACGAGACTCAAGGGGACGTTCCCTGAAGATCATGCGGCGTACAGAATGCGCAGAGAAGAGGTTGGGTTAATTCGTTCCTTCGCTCTCATTTCACCCTTTTTAAAAACTCAAAAAGAGTGGTGGCATCGCTCTTGCCGGGTCAATAAATTCGCGGGGCGGAGATTTCCTTTCGCGTGCGCCGTCGGATTCTTGTAACCGAGCAGGGGTCAGTCAAGATCGGGGAAAAACAAGGGAGAAAAGCGGGCGCCTGCACCCTGTGCTTCATCAGTGGACGGATCTTTTTGAGCCGACCACGGTGGAGAAGGCAAGGTCAGTTGACCTGGTCCATCTGCACAACCCAATCTGGGCACTCGACAGCGCGAATTGTGCGCAACACAGGTACGCAAATGTGTTCACGACACAAGACAGACTCGCTGAGCTTTCTTCTCAATGCGAGCAGACTCAATCGGCACAAGCAGCAAGCCTTGGCGTATGCGCCGCCAATGCCTTTGCTCGCACCAACAACATTGACCGCCATGACGGTGAGAGTGACGGTGATGCCGACGAACGTGATGGCCGAGATGCGAGGGTCAGCCTCTTTTCGACGAAGCGATTCAGCGCGACAAGTCGCGCACCCTTGATACTGTCAAGAAGAGGGTGCTGCGACGCCGCGAGTATAAACGTCGTCGTGTCAGAGTTGACCGGTTGATGGCGCCTTACGCTCCACCCCGCGTTCACGCGCAGATGGCGGAGCACGGGCGTGCTTGTCCTTGTCAGTCAGTACTTTCTGCCGGTCACCATTGGCTGAGGCCGCCGCGTGTGCATGGTGTTGATTGTTGTATGGCTTTTGCTTTTTACTCACCACAATGAGGGCACCCCTTAGCGTGGCAACGGGTGGATGCGCCTTTAGCAAAAGGGCTTTGCTCTTTGCAGTCGAATTATCTTCGCCGCATAAACGGTGGGATCCTTCGGCCATGTCCGTTGATCCCACTTTTGCGAGATAGGGTTCAAGGCTAACTACGGGATCTTGAGAAAGGGCGAACGGGGTTACACAGGGAAGGACAAAGATTATGGGAAAGGAGATAGCAAAAAGGAAAAAGGCCCTGGAAAATTGCGACCTCAAAATTCAGGTGATGAAAAGGCATCGCTGGCAAGCCTTGTCTTGCGTGTTTTTGGAAATCGACCACGCATTGATAGTGTCAGATCTGCTGATGTCCATCGGGGTCGAGCCACTCCTCGCATGATGGTCGCGGCGTCTGCGGAATAAACTCAGTCAACAATCACAGACGAGCCTTCCCTCTAACTCATGCGCACGCGATCCATCCCGAGAGCCCAACGGCCAGGTGATGTGCGAGTCGATGCGACTGTTTCGCCAAGTGTCAGCCGCAGGTCATACAGCCACTTACTCCTCTACGCACAGCAGAGTTATCCAGACTGAATTTAGCAACAGCTGCCCTCCGCAAACGAAGAAGACGAAGAAGAAGAAGAAGAAGAAGAAGAAGAAGAAGAAGAAGAAGAAGAAGAACAAGAACAAATACTCGCGCACGGTCGATCAGCGATCAACGTGAAATGTGCATCGAAGCGATGATCTCGTCTTTGGAAACAAGCGAAATCGATCTGTATTTTAGGCCAAGGCTCGCCCTCTCTCGCTTCGGGTCGACAGGCACTCTGTGACTGTTCGAAGAGGGGAACACAACCAAAGGGTCTCTCTTTCTCGCGACGAACGATTGAGATTGCCGCACACCCACACCTACCAGCACGCCCACACGCTCGCCCACACGCACACAATCGGATTGCTGTCAAATTCGCCTGGTTAGCCGCTTCCGCCGCCCCTTCCATTCGCTGCAGAGACGCTGCAGAAACAATAGAGCGGCAGAGCACGAGTCAAAATTCCACCACACTTTAGAAAGCAGTCTCGACGCAAACCCGTGCTTGCCGCTGCCGCCGTCGCTGTCTTTGAGAGTCAAAAACTTGCCGTTCATCTGCAGCTTGGAGCATCCACGGACAGCTCGCCTATATTCTCCCTCCAACCTCTTGCCAGTCTCATTGCGTGGTGGCAAGGATGAGCCGCTCATGCACAACATGAAAAGTACAGCACTCAAACGATCTGCTGCGTCTCAAATCGGCAACCAACAGAACGTGCAAGGAACGAATGAGATTGCGGAGAACTGTGACGGTCGTCTGGACGACTTGTAGCAGACGAGAGACACTAAGACAGGGTTTCGCCCTGCGAAATTCTGGTGCGCTTTTCCGCAGCGCTGAGACCATGCAAGCGAGAGCGAGAGAGATGGAAGAGAGACAGATGCAGAAAAGAGAGATGGGAGAGAGACAGATGCAGGAGAGAGAGGGGGAAGGAGAGAGAGAGAGATAGATAGAGAGAGAGAGAGAGAGTGTGTGTGTGTGTGCGGCAGGAAGCTGCATGAAGAGGAGGCACACGACGACTCTCTCCCAATTCCTCAAGTCGAAATCGAACACACGGCCCAGCTTCCGTCGACCCAAGGGAAGTGTGACCTCTCCGAATTTTAGGGCTCTGGAGCCGCCACTTTGGAAGGCGTCGTCGGCTCTTCCATTCTCGTGATTGCTTGTTTCAACAGGAAGGCACTGTTTCAGCCATCTGAGCTTGTCGGCCCTTCCGACTTCGGCGCTTCCTCCGTTGATTGTCGTCGTATTTTCGTTTCGTCGTATCATTGACGCTGTCATTGTCTCGATCTTTGGCTCTGACGCAAGCAGCACGAGCTAGAAGCAAACACAGTCGCAGACGCAGACGCACTCGCTGCCTTCATCTCGCTTCGACACTTCCCTCACCGGACTTTGGCTACACCATCAGAAGAGAGACCCTCGGAACGTCTTGGACTCGATCTCCCCTCTTCTCTATCTCTCTCTCAACCTTCCCCCACACACGTTCTCGTAGCATAGGCTTGCCTTGTCACCGTGGCGCAGGTCGCTCATTCAGCTTCACCGTTCACCATCTGCAGCTCGTCGACAAAGCCACGGATAACCAGGCCATTCGCATCCTCCATTTGAACGTCTCTCGAATTTTGACCTTTCCCGGCTGGACTTCATCTCTTCCTCCCAAGGTTGTGGGACCTCGACATTCAAGCCTGATCACTGCCCACACAGCGCCTCGACCGCTCAGGCACGGATCGTTTGTCCTTGGCATCGTCCCTTTTTCTCGAGTCCGGAACCTTGCGCAGCTGCGGCTAGTGGCGTGCTTGGCTCGTTGCAGGGTCAACCGGCCCGCCAGCAAATCCAGCCACCTGCTCGCTCTTCCTCGACATCGGCTTGCAACGCACCTCGGCTTGCACTTCATTCTTCGCACAGTCGGATCAGCCAGCCGGTTGCTTGCCTCGTGATTGTCCTTGCTTGCCGCTGCAGCTTGCTTCATTTGGACACCGACCATCCCCACCCGTCACTTCAGCGCCGCACGCCACCACTGGCTCTATCCGCTCCGCTGCAGTCTCACATTGGATCGCACTCGCCAGCAGAATTCCGTCCGTTACTCTGCTCAAGCGCTGCGGTCGAGAGAGTCTTGGCGCAGAATACACGTTTGAACATCCGGCTTGATCCTACCATCGAAACAATACGACATCGTTCTCCCTCTTGTCCTGACGCTCTCTGTCTTACCACGTTGCGTGTAGATGGTCTCCTCCATACGGCCTCTGCACGTCTCCCACTGCCACGTTGGCTCTCAGTAGCGGCAGAACCCTGTTTCCTGCGCAGGCGAGCGAGTGGAACCGGTTGGGAGTCTACCGTACCCTTTGGCGGCTCTCCTCACCATCGCTGTGTTCGTCAAACCTCATCCCTCCCTCCGCTCTTTGGCACCAGCAGCCACACAACCCGGGCTTGAGCCATATCGGCAGCGTCAAGCCTCGCATCGGCCATTTCATCAGGCATGTTTCAGCCGACGTGGTCCCAAGAGGCTCATGCACAACCACCGCTCCACCTTCATACCCACGATGGCCCCTCCCACTCCCAAGACATGCAACACTCTGACCAAATGCAGTACGATCCACCGCACATCGCACAGCATGCGTCAGCGCATCAGCTCCCTGCGTATGATGCCCCAATTCCCGGAGACCCGACCGCCGCACCTCCAGATCCTTCTGCCCACGTCTTTGCCGTCCAGCAGCGACAGAATCACAACTCTGACCAGTTTCACAACGGTCCAGCGTACCCAAATTTGTCGACTGGTCGTTCTAATTCAATGCATTCGGGAGCCTCGCTCTACCTAGATCAACACGCCATGGCGGCCGAAAATGCCAACTTGGAGATCGCCGGCCAACAATCGACCCCTCATCATCTGAACGATCCCCTCGCTCACCATGATGCACAATCCCTCTCTCGGCCGCTAACAGGCTCGGAGCAAAGCTGGCCGAATCAGTCAACGCCATCCACCCAACCGCACCAGGCCTCATCTGCTGAGGGCACCTCACCAGTTCTGCAAAGGGCGGCTCGCCCAGCAGCGCTCAAGATCGACATGGCCTCCGTCGCCTCGAACAATGCGCATGATATGTCCGCATCCTCTAGCACCGATCCCATCTCAGCCGGACCTGGAAGTGCGGCGACACCGCACGCGATGCAGACGCGCTTTGCGCCCTTGCCGCAGCTTCAACCATCCATGTACGATGAACAGTCCATGCTGCAGCATCCCCCTCAAGCTGGCAGCTCCAGCAACCTGCACAATGTTTCCATGCCAGCCGCATCCGGTCTCATGCCGGCCTTTGGCACCGAATCGAGCTACCTCGGTCAAGCATCCGACTCCACATCTGCCGCTGTAGTCCAACAAGGACCCGAGCATGGATTCAACAGTCCGAGCATCCATCAATCCGAAGGCCTTGTTGGCATGCCAGGCGTTGCAGAGAGGCTGGGCCCATCCGCCAGCCACCTCGGCGTAACCGCCTCTCCAGGTTCGCCCATGGTATCGCAATTTGGCGCAGGTCACTACAGTCCCAGCTCGACACTCTCGGGCGCCTTTTCGTCGCGTCCGGGCAGCCGTCCCACTAGCCGCGGACTCAAATCGGTAGCCAGCTTCACCTCGTCCGCCGGAACAGGCACCGCATCGGGAAGCGAGGCGCAGGTTGGCAACCGTCCACGCTCGAGTTCAGGTGGCGGCCTCGGACCGCGTCCCATCTCAGCGCTCACGAGGACCACGAGCATGCAGAACGAGATGGTCTCGTTTCATGCCGGTACTCCGCATTCCGGCTTGACGCAGAGCCGCAGCGTGCAGAACCTCGGTCAGATGCAAAGCCCAGGGATGCCAGGTCCATTATCTAGTCCACGTCATCCCGCCGGAACAGCAGTGGATCCGTGGAGCCCCGTCCATTCGCAGGTGGCACAGTCGCACGGTCTGCGTGGGCCATACTCGGGCACAGGCTTCCAGACACCGCAGATGCAACAGTTCAGTCCGACGCTTACCTCTCCAGCCCAATCGCAATACTCACCGCAGACACACTTTGGTCCCCACTCGTCAGGTTTGATGCCCTTCTTCTCTCCGTCGGTTGAGACCACCCAGCACTTCCAAACGTCGAGCAACCCCGCGGATGGCTTTGACATTGCCGGTTTCAGCGAACAGCGTCTGTCCTCTGCTCTGGCCACTAGCGCATCCATCAGTAGCGGACCTCCATCAATAGCGCATCAGCGTGAGGGTCACAGTACGCCCACCATTGTAGAGGAGGAGGAGGAAAACCCATCTCAGAACCACGGTCGCGCCGTCATCTCCAGAGCGACGCTCGCCGACCCCCGCTTCGATTCCGTTGTGCAACCGCAACACCCGCCACATCAGCATCAACTTGAGCAGCATCATCCGTTCCAGCATCCGCATCCGCATTCGCACCCTCAACCGCATCATCCTCAGCATTCACAGCAGCATGCGCATCCACACTCACTTCCACCTTCGCAGCATTTGGCAGGCCAGCTGCCGCATGTTTTGCAGCGATCGCATTCCGACCAGCTACCAGGATTGCCCATGGATGCTCCATTGACGTTCCGCAACCAATCGTCGTATCCACCCCACATGCGACCCAGCCTGTACCAGCAAGTTTCGATGGCCGAGATGAACCAGTTGCGTCAGATTCACGGCTTGGGCGTCACCGAGCGCAACTTTGGCGATTGCTCGGCTTTCATCCAAGACTACGTCCGCCAGTACATCTCCACGCCTAGTCGACTCGGTCTTGGCGAGAGGAATGTGCTGATCATGACTACCAGGGTCGCTCAAAAGAGCTACGGGGCCGAAAAGCGCTTCTTGTGCCCGCCGCCTCTCGTCATCCTCATCGGGAGCAGCTGGTGGAACGCTTGCCCAGCTTCGACGCGTCCCTCGCCATTTGCGCCTGTCGGGACGGTCGATTCCGACCAGGCAGCACCGACGGTGCTGTCTCCTCCTCGCGTCACCATCAATATCAGCGGCGAACCTGGCATTCAGGATGGCGCACTCGAATGGGCTTCGAGCAGCGGTCGTCTCATCGATGTAGGCAATCCATCGTCTGAGATGGCCATTTCGGGTCGCTGCATTGGCAAACAGCTCTACATTTCGGATGTTGACGAAAAGAGGCGCCACGTTGAAGCGCTCGTCTCCGTCTCTGTGCCAGGCTCTTCGCCCATGGATCGACGTCTGCTAGGCACATTTCCCAGTCGGCCCATCAAAGTGATCAGCAAGCCAAGCAAGAAGCGTCAATCGTCGCGCAATACGGAGCTTTGCGTCAACCATGGTTCGGTCATCTCGCTGTTCCACCGACTGCGTTCGCAGACGGTATCGACGCGCTATCTATGCGTCTCCGGTGCACCCTCGTGGTTCAAGGGCTCGGACAACCAGCCCTTCCTCAACCTGAATCCGCGCGATCAGAAGGGTCAAGAACCTCCAAGCTGCTTTGTTGCCAAGATGTCGAGCTGGGACCCTTTCATCATCTATCTCGTCGATACAAAGAAGCGCGCCGATGCAACGCCGTCCGAGCCTCTGCAGCCTCCTGTCAAGGGCTACCCTCCGCCGCCACCGAACGCCCTGCCCACGACGGGACTGACCAGCTCGCAGATGACGATCCACTACAATCAACCGATCGTGCTCCAATGCCTCAATACGGCTGTCGTCAGTCCGGTCATGGTGGTGCGAAAGGTGGAGAAGGGCACGACAGTGCTTGGCGGTGCCTCGGCGGGATCAACAGAGTCGATTGCTCGTGAAGCCTTTGGCGACCCCGTCTCGCAGCTTCACAAGATCGCGCTCGAAGTGCTGGAGGATCCGACGACGGCATCAGTACCGAATCCCACGGGCGAGTCGGGAGAATCCGTGTCGCCTGGCAACAGCGGACCTTTCCTCGCCTGCCTCAACGAGTCGGTCGGCATGCATAGACCGAGCGAGCCCCGGAAGTGGACAGGCAACAGTAGCTTCAGCGTTCCTTCGACCCCTACCACCCCCGTCACGTCGATGAACTTGGCTGCGATGGAGGGCATGGATCCATCTGGCAGCTTTCTTCCCACGAGCCCAACCAGTGCAGCAGCTTATGCGGCAGCGCAGACCCGTTACTCTCTAAGCGCGGGCCGAGCTGCTGCCCACATGATGTCACCGTCGGCGTCGTCCGCTTCGCACGACGTCTCGGGGGCGATGGAGCCGCCGCCCTCGTCGGATGGAGGTAAAGTCAAACGACCACGTCGGGTCTCGTCGTCGGTGGTGGTGCAAAAGGAACGGGCTGCTGCCGCTGCTGCGGCCAGCAAGAATCGCCGCCGGGGCCAATCACTTTCGATTGTCGGAATCCAAAACCAGGCGCTGTCTGACGTCGAGATCCTCCGACGCACAGGGTCGTACGCCAACTCGATGACATCGGACTCGTCGGCAGCCGGAAGCACAGTACCAGGCGCCATGTGGTCGGTCGAGGTTGCCGACTCGGACATCTGGACGGTGGTGGGCACCGACATTGCGCGTCACTCGTTCTACGTGCCACCGCAGATTGTCGGTGGCTCTCAACCTCAGACCAACGTCACTGACGGCAACATCGCCCATCTGATCACCGTGCCTGCCCCTGCACAGCCGATCACGCCGATTCCTGTCATCAGCAACGTGGTTGCTCCCCAACGAGACGCTAGATCGCAGCCATCGACAAGCGATCAGAGTCCAGGTCTGGTCACCATCTTGGGCGACAACTTCCATCCGAACCTGTTCATCTTTTTCGGCGACTGGAAGAGCACGCACTTTGAGGTGAGGACGCGCCAGACGATTGTCTGCGCCGCTCCTCCCAGCTTCGACGAGGGCCTTCCGCGCGGTCGGGTGCCAATCCTGATCGTGAGGCACGACGGTGTCATCTTCCCAACCGATTTCCATTATCAGTGTTGATGCACCGCAGCAGCAGCGCCGTGGCTTCGTCTGATGTGCAATATGTATTTTTGATCTTTGTTGTTTTCCCCCTTTCTGCTTGGGTTCCGGTTTGGGTTTCCAGGTCAATACTGCAGACAAAGTGATGTCAAAGTGATACAGATCTCGCATGTCGACTTGCCATGTAACGAGGCGAGTACGAGGCGAGGAAAGCAGATGCTTGGATAGTCTGATAGAAGTCTGTTTTCCGGCCGAAAGAGGGATGAATGTGTCGAAGGTGGCAGAGTCTAAGCGGTGAGGGTTTGGCCTGAGTTGAACTATCGGAAGGCGAGGGTCCGCAAGCGGCTGCGCTATTTTTTGATTTAGTCGGCAGCAGGTCTCGAGCGGTCGGATCACTTTCGCAATTCGCAATCCCTTGGACCTATCTTCTGCACCCACAAAGCTCCTCTGGGTTTCAAAGGAACCGAACTTGCAGCTAGCTAACTAGCTATCTACATCTCCCGAACACGACGACGGTCATCTTTGCAAAGCTCTGTATGAGCAGCGCTAGACTTCTTGGCACCGTCCGCAATCCGATTTGTTGCCTCGACAAACTTGACATTGGCGCCTAGACCACCTCTACCGCACTTGGGACAACAAGATGTCGTCAGCAGGCGCGACTCGCAAGGTCAAGGTGCTCATGGCGCACGGCTACACGAGCAACCAGTTTCAATTCTTCAAGCGCTCCGGAGCGATTCGAAAGGCGTGTCGAGACGTTGCCGACTTTACCTTTATCAACGGTCCGCTGCTCGTACAGCCGATCACGTCGGCAGGCGATCTTGACGCACCCGATGTGGAAGATGGAAAAGTGGTGGACGAGAACACTCCAATCGAGGAGCAGCCGCGCGCATGGTGGAGAGCCGACGACGATGGCAATTATTTGGACTGGGACAAGTCGGTCGACTACATCAACGATGTGCTGAGCAAAGAAGGTCCCTTTGACGGTATCGTTGGCTTTTCGCAGGGCGGCTGCCTGGCCGGAATCCTTGCGAGTGCTTTTGAGAATCCCGACCGTATGCCAGGACTCAAATTACCCAAGGGCCAGGGGGCCTTCAAGTTTGCTGTGGCCGTTTCGGGTTTCCGCAGCCGCGATCAACTGCACCAGAAGCTGTTCGAAAAGCCGATCGAGACGCCCGTTTTGCACGTGCTTGGACGCGCTGACCAGATTGTGGATCTGGAACGATCGCAATCGCTGGTCGATGTATGCAAGAACTCAAGGGTCGAGCTGCACGACGGTGGACATTCGCTGCCTTCCCAGTGAGTCGACGATTGGCCAAGAAATCGGCAATACCGAACTTGCAGCAAAGTACTGACCTCGACCTGCCTTGTTGGTTGTACGATTTGATCTACTTGACAGGGCTCCATGGAGGAACTTTTTCCGTGACTTCTTCGCCACCTTCACATCCGACCCTTACGTTCCCAACGATCGATGGAAGGCCATAGCTGGACCCTCTGAACGGCCGCGCGGTGAAACGCCAGCAGGATCGGGAACGGTGACGCCGACGCCTGAAATCACCGAGGCGGCAACAAAGGCGTCGTCGTCCTCTGCGACAGGTGAGCGAGACATCGATCCTTCCAACCCATTGCGATCCGTGCCTAAGAAGAAAGCCAATTCGCCCTTTCTGGTCCATCAGAAGTGGAAAGAAGAACAGGAGCTTCGAAGAAGGAAAGCAGCAGCCGAACGAGACTCTAACAACGCCAGTCAAGGCACAAATCCCTCACGCAGAAAGCAGAGCGACGAGGATGCGACGCTCGATCTCACTGGACCTCTCAAGATGATGGTCAAGCTATTCCGAATCGCCATCATGGCAACGGCTGTAGTGATGGCTTCTGGCCTGTTTGTAGCCGGCGACCCACTTTGGGGCTACCGTGGCAAGTATACAAAGCTGAGGACGTACTTGCCAGTAAGTTAATCTTCATCGTAGAGACACGTGATTCGGCAAGGGGCAACAAGAACTGATCCTCGTGAGCTTTCTTTATCCCGATCCTCTTTCGCCCCGATTGGCACTTGACAGTATCGAGAAAGGATCTTCTCGCTTCCCGAGCTGGCCATGTACAACGGCCGTGATCCGAAAAAGCCGATCTACATTGCCATCCTAGGAGATGTGTACGATGTGACCGACGGACGACGCATCTACGGACCCGGAGGCTACTACTCGTTCTTCAGCGGCCGAGACGCGAGCCGTGCGTACGTGACGGGATGTTTCCAAACGCATCTGACGTACGACGTGCGCGACTTTGACGACAAGCAGATGAATGTGAGTCGCTTTCATCGCCCCTGCCAAGACCAATCTCTGCGCCGCGCTGAAGCAAAGTGTCCGGACAAACATTGGTCTGGCGGGCGATGCTTTGGGTTAGGCCTTTGGCGCACCCGACGGAAGCCAGAGCTGACACTGGATTGAAATTTTTGTGCTCTGATTTGGCGACGGCAGGATCTGGTAACGTGGAGGGAGTTCTACGATAAGCACGATCGTTACTTCAAGGTTGGTCGCGTGGTCTTACCGACGATCGACGCAAGCATTCCTGTTCCCGAGCCATGCGAGAATCCGACGGCGCAAAAGGCGTAAGGATTTTCGGTCGATCGAATCAAACTGTTGATGCATGCTGAGCGTGTGAACCATGATAGCATGTCGAACGAGAGTTTGGCGTCATGAGCAAGCGTGGACTGGATATGTATACGGGCAGCGCACACGGGACTTGGCTCCCGTCTAACTCCGCGCGTTCGAAGGATGGACGATGCAGGACGTACCGTACATCAGCACACGCTACGCTGCACTGGCGAGACGACTGCCCTGACGCCAATGATGCTAGACAAGCCTTGCTCATCTTGTTCGACTCCGTGCTGTGAAATGCTTGGCAGTCTTGATCCTCTGGGACACGGTCGTCATTATGGAAGTTGTGAGCGATTGCCAATGGGATCGTAGGAGGATCAGAGCCGCATCACGTGAAATTTGGTATGTGACCAAGCAGAAGGGTGACGCCAGCGTGCTTTTCAAGTAGGCTACACGCGAGCTGGAAGGCTGAAATTAGAGCTCAGCACGGTCAAGATGTGTGGGTGTTGGACTCCGACTCGGTGGTGTGTAATGTGAAACGCTGTTGCAGAACGACGTCGAAAGCGGAAAAGGAGGTCACATGCGTCGGGACCAGCTGTGATATTGACCTGAGTTTCGAAGCTCGAATCGAAAAAGAAGCTTCTTCGGACCGCAGCCAGTAGTATCGGTCAGGAAATCGGGACGTTCTGTTCTAGCGTTGGTCGAGAGCGCGCAATCACATTGTTCGAGGGGGCACGATGCATCGACGTTGGCCAAACGCAGCAAAACGGTTGCGCCGATGTGACGGGCTGACGCAAAGCGAGCAACGGGAAGCTTGAATTCTAACACCGCCCGAATCTCCAAATCCTTGTTTATTGAATGTATTTTTTATTTTTAAAAAAAGTCGTCGAGTCTCTGTCCCTTTGTTCAGCAGCCGAAGCATGACGCCGATACTCATTCGAATTGCAACAACCGAACGAGCCAGCGGTACACGACAAACCATGATCTCCATGAGAGACATTGATATATGCGTGCAATACGAAAGGCGCAGCCGCTTTGACTTGGGAAGACAGACAGCTGCCACAGTCACGGTGCAAAAGTCTGTACAGTACTAGGTTGAGGATAATAAAAATGATGATGATGATGAGCGAGTGAGACCTGTCAACGCCAATCGGGCCCAAGAAGTCAGCTTGGGGAGCCCAACAGCAGACAAGCGCTTGAATCGCGCTGAGCTATCCGCATAAAGGCAAACGGAAATGTCTCGGTTGTTCCTCTGGCGATCGATGATACAAAGCGAGGTACGGTCCGCGCGACTCGCCACCTCTGTGGCGTACCAAATAATACTTTGATCGCTATACGACCAGGTGGTGCAGAGAGTGCCACAGGCCGACAGGATGAAGCTCAGACAAATGTTTTAAACAGCGACCGACCCGCGGCTGCTGCTGCACCCGCCTGCAAAACTAGCTTTGAGACTTCCCGTGGATCATCGGTGTCTTGGAGCACCGATGAAACAAAATGCGTCAGCGCGCTGCCATCTTTCGTCTCGTCTCGTCTTGTCGCGATCATCATCATGATGGGCGCCACCATCGACAATGAGGGCGACGGTGGCCACGGGACTCGTCGACCATGTGCACCAAAGGCTGCGATGCGATGCAATCGAGTTTAGCCGAGGGCGGCATCGCAGCCAAGCCACACCCATTTCGAACGCCCAAGAGCCTGGACAACAGCTCGTCGAATTGACAGCGAGAAGGAACCGAGCACGGGTATCTTTGGCACTGTCGACCATACAACGGTATTAGTTAGTCCACGCCCGTCTTCCGCTGCGCCTCGTGTCTGAGAGCGAAATCTTTACCGTAATTGCAGAACAAAAAAAGAGCGGGAGCTTGATACAGTACAGTACCGTACTGTACTGTATCAAGCCAAAAATGCACCAAAAAAAGCGGGAACGGCATGCGTTGTTCGATGTGCTGTCAATTTTTGAATCATCAAATTTTCTTGTCTCACAGCTGTGGTGCCTCAGGGAATTTTTTGAGCCTTTTTCTTCAGCCTCCCGTCTGCTTTGGCGGAGTTGAACATGTGCCGTTGCAGCTTGTCGTCTCGAGCGGCCTGGCCTATAGAGAGCACTTGATGCAGTTTAGCCTGGCAACGCAGTCTGGTACCTTTTGCTTGCAGAGGTGTTGTACAGCTTTCCGGCGCAGTTTCGGGCCGCTCGATCGTTGCGCTAGAAAGCCACATCCGCTCTATAGAGGCATCAAAAGAGCAGATGTGTTCTAGGCTGGCAGGGAGAGACGCCCAAGCACAAATTGTTTCCCAAACTAATCAAAAGCAACACTTTGCGATCGTGAAGATTGCATCGTAGCCTGTCACCCAGGCTTCTTCTTTGCCCGAGTAGACCGTGTCCTCTCCAGTGTCCAGACCTACTGTACTGCGCTGCTTGGACCGATTCGCTGGGCTGCACATCGAGCTTCCTATTCAGAATTAACCATTTGGCTGCTGTTCCCCTCGATCAGAACCCTGAATGGTAATCTCTTACAATCGGACTTTAGGACATGTTCCCAAACAGGCCGTCTCGCCCTCTGCCTCCTTCTCAATACAGGCCTCGATGTCTAGAATCCGGGAGTCGAATCACGCTTTCCTTCGGGTCGCCTGACCTCATGAATGGCTACGCTCGTCTTGGCCCTCTGCCTTCATTCCTCGTTCATCCAGCCCCTGTTCCCGCTGCGCACTGCGTTTGCTAAATTGAGTCTTTCTTTTGCCGACAAGATTGCAAAGATTGCCCATTCAGAGTCAATCTCGAGGCCCCTGTGCCACATGTCAATTCATCTCCGGCTGACCCTGTCACGCACAAGCTCATGCTCCAAACAATCTATACTGGCCCTATGCATCTCGTTTTTACCCACGTACAGAAGTGCTACAATGGTCTCTCTGCGCGCCATACGCCCGGTCCAACCAAACTAGATCTCGTCGTCCCTGATAGCAACTTACAGTAGCAAACAAATGGCTTACTCAAGCTGCTGACCTTCCTTGTCCGAGCCGTTGGGTCTCGCGCTATTGCCCGTGAGTTTTCCCTCCCACTCATCCGCCTTGTCTGTCGTTTTCTGCTCTCCGCGATCATCAGGCCTCCCAAGAGCGACCCTGAAGGATCTACCCTGCTTCTCTTTTGCGCGGCGCCTTGCTCGTCTGGCAGAGGTGCAGGTCTCATCTTTCGCTCAATTCCGTCGGCAAAGCGAAGAATGTGTGATCTCTCCTGCCCTCCAGCAGCACCAGGTGCATGTTCCGCTGCAGCACCAGCCTGCCCTGGTTAAAGTCTTGCGTCGCTGCTGCCCCTACATCTACGCCGTATGCTTGGCCCGAAAACTTCTCCGGTTTTAGAGCCTTGATCCCGAGTGACCCATATTGCTTTGATAGATTGCTGTGCTTTGTGCTACCTTATCTGCACCATGCCCGCCCCATCTGATCCATCCGGTGCGCTCCCCGTTGTCTTTCGTTCCCAAATTCAGTCCTGAGATTCGAATCCTTCCACCACCCGTCGCAGCGTTGCCATCATCACCACCTCTCCTGGCCTTGCCTGCAGCTCTCTTAGACCTTAGGATGAACACCGATGCTCATCCGGTTGCCTGTCAATATACTCCCCGTTCCGCATCTACTCCCCGCTCGCTTTTTGGCCACGCTCGCACTACTCTTATCCCGACCCGCCCTCTCTGGATTGCGAGAGCCCCTTCGTCATTCAATTGTCCCTTGGAGACTACGGCGATCGTCGCACATTTGCACATCCTACACCTCGTTCTGTGGCCGAATCCAACTCACACGCACCCTCTCTTGCTGTGCAACCGACGTAGGGACTATCCTAAACCCCGACACCCGACCCTCTTGGATTCGCCTTATACAGACCATCCTGCAGCAGTGCGCCACCTCTGCGCTCCTTCCCTTTTGCCTCCTCCCAACATCAGCTTGAGCTCTATGCCCTCCAGTTGACTATGTCAGCTGTGTCTTGTTCCCTCTTCTCTCCTCGTCACCGCTGCTTTGTCCCAGCCAATCCCATCCTGTAGTAGTTCTCTTGCTTGATTCTCATCGGTCCTTTCCTTCGGCCCCTCTTCTACACACTCTCTACACCATTCGTTTCCTCTTGTGCCCGCTATCTGTCATCGCCTGCATGCTCACACTCTCTTCGTGGCTTCCAACATCATCTTCTAGATGATGAATACGAGCTGTTCTGAACACAGCCCAGCACCAGAATCTGCTTCGCATCGATCGCACCCAACACTCGACCAATTCGTCACCAACGTTGCTTCTGATTCCTCCGGCCGATCTCAGCATCTTTCACCACGTAACCAGCAACAGCAGCATCACCAACAAACACCGCAGCATCAGCAATCGCAGCAGCAACAGCATCATCATCATCATCAGCAGCAGCAGCAGCATCAGCATCGATCAAGAATAGCACCGCCACCGCTATTCCATTCGTCACAGCAGCAGCAGCTTCCGACACCCTCTTGGCACCAGCAGAGTGCTGGAGCAGAACCTTCATCGTCCATGTATCAAACGCACCATGGGAGCAGGCTACAAGCTGCGCACCAGGGGCCTCACTATCTTGTACAGGCGCAGCATCCACCGCCATCTCAGTTGCAGCCCTATTCTAATCACACGCACATGCAACAGCAGGCCTCTTCGACACAGCAGCAACAGCAGCAGCAGCAGCAGCAGCAGCAGCAGCAGCAGCAGCAGCAACATGCAGAGCATTCGCATCAGATGCAATCGCAGCCGCAGCCGCAGCCGCAGCAGCAGCAGCAAATTCACTTGATGCAGCGAGGTGGACCGAGTCAAGGGTTCAGTATACCTCGAACGATATCTACGCCTGCATGGATGTCGAGCGGCGGCAGTGCTGCGATGCACATGCACGGTTCTGCGGCCACGTCGAACCCTTCGTCGTCATCTTCATCGGGATCGTTGCTTTCGTACTGGGACCAGAGTGCGGCGAGCGATTCCGAGCTTACCATGTCTTCGGCCATGACGCCGGGTGGAGACGCGCATCACTCCCTGTCTGAGCTGCCCAGCAGCAGTGGTGGTGGAGCGTCAGGCGGGGGAGGCCACCATCGATACACGTCGAGCGTCACTTCGCTACCCTCGATTTCGCCGACAGGTGTATCCGCAGGACACTCGTACTTGACAGTGGGGCAACCGGACCACTATCACAACTACGCGACTCGACCTGCATCGCTCTCCATGTCGTCGGCGCAACAGCAGCAGTACGGCTACCACACTTCGCACCAACACACTGCCTCATCCGCCGGTATGGGAGGCAGTAGCAGTCTCGGCTATCCATCCTCTGTCGGTGCGGCACCGCTTGCATCGCCCGGCTTTGTCTATGGCTCATCATCGAGTGGCTCGACGCCTTTGAGTGGTGGAGGAGGAGGAGGATACGAAAGCTATGCGCCGACGAGCACGTTTTCGTCGCAGTACGTCTCGTATCTGCCTCCTGCGCACGATTCGCGCTTCTACCCGCATGCGCTCAATCCGTTCGAGATCAAACATCGCCGACGCACCACCAAGACACAGTTCCGGGTGCTTGAATCGACGTTCCGCGAGGTGCCGAAACCCAATGCGACGCTGCGCAAGCAGATAAGTGCGCAGCTCGACATGCCGGTGCGTGCGGTACAGATCTGGTTTCAGAACCGCCGTGCCAAAGCTAAAGCCATGGAGAAGAAACGATCCGGAGGCGGTGGTGGTGGTGGTGGGGGGATGCAGGAGCACAGCAGCAGTGGCAGTGGCGAGGTCGGAGTTAGTGGTGGTGAGCAGCGCGCTAGAATGCTTTCAGGAGGGATGGGCGCGGTTGGACATCATGCGTATGCAGAGTTTGGCGAGCAGAGGTATCCCGACGAACGCAGCGGAGCAGGAGGAGCAGCAGGCGTGTCGCCATACGACCACCCGCGACCCACAAGTCGTTCCATGGACCTCCCACCGCTCCGCATCGATCCCATGCGCGGAGACAACTACACAACCACCAACAACACCAACATGACAGCCGCTACCACTTCTACAGCGCCGCAATTGCCGCCCATCGACCCAACCACCCACCGCCGACCTCCCACGCTAGCCAACACCATGTCACTTCACCCCCAACAGGACTACGCCGATGAACAAGCAGGCGTTCAGGGCGTCCCCCGCACCGCTGCTGCCGCCGCTGCCGTCCACACCGGACTTGTGGCCGCAACCACGGGTGACGAGACGCATCAACACCTCTCCGCCGCGCCAAGCGCTGCAGGCGGCAGCAGCTTGCTCACCGCCGGCATCTCGTTGTCCTCGTCGGATCGCCCCCACTCGCGAATGTCGAGCTTGGCTCCTCCCACACTGCCCAGCCCTTCATCTCGTGCCTTTAACGACGACCACCCGAATCGCTTCTGGTCAAGCACTCAACCATGAAAATTCCCCTCCTGTCACACACATCCACATGCACAATCTGAACACGATCAAAACACACCCACCTCTCTTTTACGATGCACTGAGATGTATGACACCATGACTGACTTATTTACCTCGGTGGCAAGGAACACGTCTGACTGCTCGACGACTGACTCACCTCGAGCAACATACCAAAGATGAGGAGGTGCAAAAAGATAGCATACACCATAAAGAACAAGCGCATGCGACGGTGACTGAGCACCAGCCTGGTGAGAACGTGGAGTGCGCGTTCGAGCGGGTTGAGCTGTGCCATGGCGCGTGACTGCTCGCGACCACGAAAGGCTTCGAATGGATTCATCGACTCTTCGTAGCGCGCGCGGTACTTGTCGTCGCTCCGAACAGGCGGAGGGTAGGCTCCCGATGCGTCTCTGCGACCTGCGCCGCCTGCTGTGCCGCCCATGTTGATGACTGCATCGCCTCGTTTGGCGGCTGTAACGTTCGCACCCGCCGGACCGTAGCTTTGTAGATAGCGCACTTTCTCGTACAGCCCAAGGTTATCGGCTTGAAGCGTCTTGATCTCGTTGCGCAGCTCGCTGATGGTTTCAAACTGCTTGCGGAGCTCCTCTTCGAGTTCGGCATTGCGCGTGCGGAAGCGATCACGTTGAGATGTGACGATGGGCAAGATGCCGCTGTCGCTTGTGGACGGAGCAGTCAAGGACACGGATGGTCTCGGTGAGGCGGGAGCTGGAATCGTCCTCGCTAGTGACGCCGCTGGAACTCCGTTGGCTCCATTGGGATGTGAAGTGGAGCTCGAGAGCGGAGATGCTTGCGTCATTTGGGCTTCGAGCGACTCCATCTCTTTGAGGGCCTCTTCGGCGCTCATAGCTGCCGCACCCTTGGCAGCGGAGCGATCGCTGGTACCCACGGAAGCAAGATCAATTTCGAGCTTTTCGTTGAGCGTCTTGAGATGCAAATGCTCTTGCTTTACCATAGTGAGTTCGGCGTTGACTTTTTCAAGTGCGTTGGACAGCTCGGCATTGGATACGCGCAGCGTCGCCAAGTTATCCTCGAGTCGTTTGTTCTTTTCGAGCAACAAGGCCTCGAGGCTTTTGGCATCGGAAGCACTCGGCTTGGTCGAGACTTGGCCCGCATTGCCCCCGACATGAACCGACGATTCGAGCTCGTCGTCGTCCTCGGCATTGAAATGCACCGCCTTGACAATTTCGAGCTCGCGCTTGATGTCGGCATAGTCACTGCGTTGATGCAGCTTGGCACGAAGCGAATCGATCTCTGCGTCCTTGTCCGATTGCAGCTTGAGCTTTTCGTCGCGCGCGGCAGCGAGCTGCTTGTTCAAAGCGGCGGATTGATGGCGTTCGTTTTCGAGCGACGACTGAAGCTGCTGCAGCTTGCGTTGCTTCTCTTGGGATTCGGCTTCGAGTGTTTGCAGGCGTTCGCTCTCGTGCCGACCGCTCTTGACGCTCTCGATCTCGACGCGCAGCTGCTCATTGCGCCTCTCGACGGATTCGACGCGTGCATGAGCTCGTTCCAAGTCGCGCGAGAGCAACTCGACCTCGGCAAAGCTGCCATTGGCGGTGGTTGCATCGTCGTGGTCGTCTTGAAATCGCTTTTCGAGCAATTTGGCGGTGGCGGTGTCGTCCTTGGACTTGAGGTGCTTGAGTTGCTCCTGGGCCAGGTTCAACGACCTTGTGAGATCTGCTTCTCTCTCCTTGAGATTGCGTATCCTCTCATCCCATTTGGCCGAGAGTTCTAGCTCGAGGGCGGAAGTGCGCCGCTGCAAGTTGGAATTCGAGTCGTCTTCGAGAGCACGTATGCGTTGTTGCAGCTGAGCATTCTCGACTTGTGTTTGCTTGCTGGCTTCGGCCTCGGCGGCGCTTTTGGCGAGGTCTTTTCGCAAGTTTGCATTGTCCTGCTTCAAACTCTCGAGATCGTTGAGGGAAGCAGCTTGCTCCAGTGTGACCTCGAGAAGCGGATACGGATCTGGTGCCTTTGTCAGCGCCGAGTGTACATTGAGAAAGGCATTCTCTGCCGCCTTGGAACGCTTGGTGAGCGTGTCGATCTCGGTTTGGTAGGCTTTGAGGAGCGGCTTGAAGCTGTCGAGCTTGTTGGCATCGGGTTGCTTTTTGAACTCTCGTGTTTGGTCTGCGAGCTTCTTGCGGTTGGCTACGGCGGCTTTTTGAGCTTCGAGCAGTTCGGGAGCGGTCGAGTTGAGTTGCTGCTGAAGATCGACGAGGTTGATGTCTCTCCACGTGGAGAGGGCGGCGGAAAAGTCGATCGGGGGTCGGCTTGGACCAGCACCATCGATGGTGTATGGTGCCGCTGTTGCTGCCATAATGAAGGGCACTATCTGCGCTCGAGCGCGTGCATGGTTCGTGTGGTGTAGTGCTGGTGAGGAAGGAAGGAAGGAGGAAAGCAGGAGTAGTCGGACCCTTGCTTGGTTTCAGTTTGCCGTTGGTCTCGCACGGACGGAGACACGCCGCAGGGTTGGGCAACTTTGTGTGTATGTTAGCCCTTCAAGAAAGCACACTGAGAGCATCACAAATAAAACTGATGTTTCATGTTTCGTTGGTGCTTTGATCCGATGAGAATCTTTAAGAAGTAATGAGCGCCAAGCAGCCCACCGCTCACCTTGAATTTTGAGAAGAAATCTGATTTCTGATTCGTGATTCGACGAGAAATTTTTGTTCCGATTCGACCGCGTCGGTGCTGAGTGCGTTGTTGGATCAGAGTTGATTCGACTCGATCAATGAGTGTGAGAGTGTGAGAATGCTGAGAGTGAGAGTGAGTGAGAGTGATGATTCGACTTTTTAAAGTGCAAATTCTGACTCGGATTCGTGATTCTCTTATCTTTGACCGCATTGGTCAACTGCATCATCCATCCTCCTTTCTACCTCCATCATCACTCCATCTTGCCAACGCGACCATCTCCGCTGCACTACCGCCACGCTTCTTGCCACATCAAGACAAGGATAGCTACAGCTCATCACACACACACAAACACACACATACACTTTCACAGACCACCACGCCCGACCCCCCAAGGGCTGTATAGCGCATGTTCGTTCAGCAGACCCGAGACGACTACATCAGTGATTCTGTCTACAAGTCCTCGCACAACGCTTGAGCTGTTGCCACCATCACAACTTCTTGACGTCTTTTTCTCAAAACAAAATGCTTGCTCCTATTCGCAACTCGATGCTGCTTCAGCGTGCAGCTGCTGCCGCTCCCGCTATGGCCATTCGTACCGGAGCCTACCGCTCGCTGGCTACCCACGCTTCCAACGCTCCCATCACGTGGACCGAGGCTCCCGCATCCAAGCCCGCTACCTTGCACCTCAAGTCTGGCGAGTCCTTCACCGGCCGCTCCTTTGGCGCTCCTCGCAGTGTCTTTGGTGAAACCGTCTTCACCACCTCGATCACCTCGTACACCGAGTCGCTCACCGATCCTTCTTACCAGGGCCAGATCCTCACTTTTACCCAGCCCTTGATGGGCAACTACGGTGTGCCGGACAATGGCAGCGGTCAGTCGCCTGTCGAGCACCCCGCCGACGTCGACGTCGGTGCCTTCCTCGAGTCGAACAAGGTCCAGGCTGCTGGTGTCATCGTCTCGAACCTCGCCGAGCGCTTCTCGCACTACCTTGCCAAGGAATCGCTCGCCACCTGGTGCGCTCGCCACAACGTTCCCGGTCTCTTTGGCGTCGACACCCGAGCCATCACTTCGCTCCTCCGCGACCAGGGCTCCACCCTCGGCGCCATCCTCGTCGGCGATGGTCACGACAAGCCACCTGCTCTCGGCGACTACATCGACCCTATGGCCGAGAACCTGATCGCAAAGGTCTCGACCAAGCAGCCCTATGTGCTCCACCCCGTCGGAGGTGCCAAAGCCGCTCGTGCCCATGTTGCGCTCATGGACTTTGGCTGCAAGGCCAACATTCTTCGCTCTCTTCTTCGCCGCGGTGCCTCGGTTACCGTGTTGCCCTGGAACTACGACTTTAACAAGGTGCGCGACGGCTTTGACGGCCTCTTCCTGTCCAACGGCCCCGGCTCTCCCTACTCGATTCAGCCTGCGCTCGACATGGCTCGCAAAGCCATCGCCGAATGGGACCGCCCCATCTTTGGCATCTGCATGGGCAACCAAGTCATCGGCATCGCCGCCGGCGTTGAAGCCTACCGCATGAAGTTTGGCAACCGCGGCCACAACCAGCCCGTTGTCGCGCTCAAGTCGGCTGGCAACTTTGTCAAGCGCGGTCGAGTCTATATTACCTCGCAGAACCACGGATATGCTCTCACCCCCGACGAGAGCAAGTGGCCCGAGGGTTGGCAACCCTGGTTCGTCAATGCCAACGACTCGTCGGTCGAAGGCATCATCAGGACCCAGCTCAACGAACAGCGCGCCATGGTGTGGGGTGTCCAATTCCACCCGGAGCACGCCGGTGGTCCCGAGGATACTAACGGCATCTTTGAAGACTTTGTCGAAGAGGTCGTCAGGATCAAGGGTAGTCAGGGTCGCCAGGTGGGTCACGGTCTGCCTGAGGATGTCCAGGTCAAGCAAGGCGCCCCTGCTTTCCCCGCCACCGAGTATGGCGTGGTTGGCCAGAGCCCTGCTCATCTCTAAGTCTCTGGACTATTGTTTGTTTTGAACTCTTGCTCCAATTTCTTCAAAATCATCCCTCCCCTTCGCAATTGTTTTGGTCTGCCTGGCATCGAGATGGAACTAGCGCAGTTGAGTGAGAAATGCATCCACCTCCTTCAACAGATGCTTGGTAGCCGCGGCACTGGCAGCCTGATGATTTGCCTCGTTGAGAATTTTGGCATCGAATCCACCAGTGCTCTGCAGCAAGTCGTTCCAACGCTGCAGCAACATGTCGGCCTTTCCGGGTGGCACGTACTCGCTGTGTGCGACCGGGGGGGGGGTGGGGGTGGGGGGACAAAGTCGGCGTCAGCGATGCAGAAGCTTGGAAAGTGGTTCGAGAAGCGAGGTGGGATACTTACTCGTGTTGGCCGATGAGCGCTAGGATCTTTGCATGGGGGGAGACGGATTGGAGGTTGTGGATGGCGCGTCCGATGCATCTTGCGCCAGGATGGGTGGATGTGATGATCGAGTCGGCGAGATCGGAGCTGAAAAAGTCATCGTGACCACCGGGTGCTCGTAGGGACCAGGTTCGATAGGCTGTCATGGCGGGCGTGAGCACTGCCGAGGTGTTGCCGCATTGCGATTCTTGCTCGTCAGCCTGTGAGTCTGCGTAATTTGGATCGGCTGGATCGGTCGGGAGTGTCACGCCTTGCTCTCTGGACATAAGTGTTGCACCCTTGCCCTCCTGAACCAGCCGCGTAGCCAACTGCAATTCGCTATCCATCCTCTCCCTCTCATCTGCATCCGCCGCCTCACGCTGCATCTCGTAAAACTCACGATCCGACACGGGCGCCTGCAAAATCGCCCCATCCACCGCACACTTTGCCACCCTAACACTACTCAACAGATACGCAATCACATCCTGACATCCTGTCGAATGACCCATCAAGACCACTTTACCTTGCCCCTTGTGCTGTGTACGCTTCAAATGCGCAATGCAGCTCGCGATTTCTTGCGCATCGCCCTCGAGCGTGCACTGTCCGTAGCCTCCCATGTTGCACGTCAGCTGCGGCTGCACCAGCGAAAACTTGTGCGAGGAAAGCACAGTGCACAGAGAAGAGAGGTACGGCAGTGTGCCGAGCGTATCAGTGAGTCCTGGGATAAAGAGTAGTGTGTGCGGCTGCGTGGGGTCCGTGTCAAAGTAGGGCAGCGCCACGGGTTTGCCCTGGTACAGCGTCAGCGTGCCCTGCAAGCCAGCAGGAAACCCGCCAGCAGATGTCATTGTGTTTGTCTCCTCTGCAAAAGGACTCGAACGTCGTATTCAGCCTTCTTGAACGTGATGGAGGTGGGGGATAGAGAACAAATGAGCAGTCGAGGAATGCTCGACTGACAAACACCCGCATATGAAGGAAGGCCCGTGCACGACGGTCACTTCCTTTCCACACCCCAGCTCCCCAGCCATCCTCTCCATCATCGACACCTCTCCATCTCCTCGCCTCGTCACCAACATCCAAATCTCAACCCATACGGTCTACCGAGAAGAACATGCAGACTCTACTCTCAGTTGCTACAAGAGACCGGACCGTTTCATGCACCAGCATGGATGTTCGCGCAAGCAACAACAACGAAATGCAAAGGCAGATTCTGGAAAACAAACAAAAACAAAAATGAGAAGAAAACAACGAGAGGAAATTGTCTACGATGCGTTGCTGGAACGAAATGAGATCAAGCCGATGCGTTATCCGACAGGAGATGCAATGAGTCCGATGGTGAGTCTAGAGGCTTATGCTGTTTTGGCGTCGTAGTAGACCGTTTGTCCGGAGGCAGCCGAGACGGCCGAGTTGGCGTGCGATGGAACGGGGCGGGACAGGTGCTGCTGCGGTGCGGCGACGGCTTGTGCAGCGACGGGGGCGTGCTCGACGGGTTCGCCTGTCACCGCTGCTGCTTGTTGGGATACAGACGCTTCTGCTGGAGGATGCCTTGACAAGGAGCTCTGACGCACTGGCTCCCCACCATCCGGTCCCAGACGTGTGCTGGCATCTTCGTTCTCGGACGAAGCACTGTCCGTAGTGTCCGCACTTGCCGCACTCTCCGCTTCCGAAAAGCCAGGGCTAGCAGCTGCTCCCAGACCACCAGCGCTACCCGCTGCTGCTGCACCCACCGCGCCGAACGCATACCCGTCCCCGTCCGCCTTCTGATTCAACTCGGAATCGCCAAGCCTCGTAGCACTCCACTGCCTCTTCCTGATAAACGGCGAGATTAGATCCCACACGGTCAGCAAAAACAGAAACACGATCGGCACGCCTGTCACCACGATCAGCGCAAAACCCAGCACTACTCTCGGGATCGTCTCGATATCCGCCAGCGGCGTCAGCGCGATGCAGAGGCCCCACGAAGCCACGCGGAAGACTAGCAGGAGAATCATGACAAAATCGCTCGTCTTGTCGCGTCCGGGACGACAGATGCAGAGCGAGAGGAAAAACAGCAGGTCGGTGGCGGCCAGTCCGATCGATTGACGAAGAGCGTGCCCCCTGCCTTGGGCAAAGCTGATAAAGCAAGCACGGATAAAGTAGACGAGCAGGAAAACCAGGCCGAACCAGAAGAATTTGGGTCGGAACGGATGTGTAATGGCGCCCCATCGACGAGCGGTTTCGCCTGCATTGGCGGGAGGCGTCGAGCCGTAGAACAGTTGCTCCTTGCCGAGTCTGCGCGATGCGAGAAAGACGGGGACGTAGACGAACGCGATTCCGGCGAGATAGAAGACGAGCAGGATTGCTGCAAGCATATCGGGCACCCACGAATCGCCACGTAGCCACTGCCAAAAGGCAAAGACGAGGTAGATCTGGAACGTCGCCGCGATGAAGCGGCCGAGCAGTGGCCTGCAGAACATGCCGAAAAACGACCGGCTAGTAAGACGCCTTGACCACGCCGCAACTCGACCATGTCTTTTGGTGGTAGCCAGCCGCAAGATGCCAGCAAACACAAACACCGCCAGACAGATCAGCAGCAGTGCCCCGAAAACCATCGCCAGGCTCACGAGTACCGTGAGGAACGCACTGGCAGGCGAGATGTCGTTGAGCTCTGCAAAGTAGCCCAATCCGATGGGCGATGGTGTGCTGGACGAGATGACGGGCAGATAGTTCGAGTCGCTGTTTTGCGCGATCTGACCACCGGCGCCTGTATAGGGAGCGTAGATTTGACGCTTGCCCAGGTTGGTCATGTGGAAGCTAACCGGCTCGGCGAGTTGCGAGTAGGCGGCATAGGCGCTGCTGGTGTTGGTCTGCTGTGCACCTGGAGGCAGCGCAAAGAAGGAAAACGTCGAGGGCGTCGTATAGGCCGAAGAAGCTCCCGAGGCGACACCGGCGCTGGTGAACGGGTTGAACTGCTTGCCACTTTCGGCTTCGAGGAGCGCGCCGAATGTGCCGTCCTGTGCGCCCCCGGTCTTTTCTCGTGTAGACAGAATCGAGTTCTGAATAGCAGGGATGTGGATCAACCCGATGGACCAGGCAAAGTTGCGCGCAAACTGCAAAAACACCTCGGGATAGTTCAAAGTCAACAGTGCCGACATGGGGATGTGCTGGATCGTGGTAAACACATCGATAATGCGCCACTGCGCCGCCCCCAAACTCGACGCCAGCGACGTGTGCAGCACTGAACTGACTACGGCCAACGCAAAGACGCCGAGCACCGCCCACTTGGCCGCCGGCTGATACGTCGTCCTGCCGTTCGACAGCGTCGTCTGCACACAGCCGACGACCGTGTTGTTGCTGTCGGTTAGCTCGACCGTAGCCACCGCTTCGAGGTTGGGCACCGTGAATGCAATCGTGGGGATCTTTTCCACAAACTGCTCCGGTACCGCAAACACGCCGGCGCCAGTAAATTGGTAGTTGGGCAGCGGACACAGCGCCGTGACGGTCTTGCACAGGTCAATGGCGAGCGAAAAGAGTCCAAGGCCGTAGGCGTTGACGTTGACCGAAACCGAGACGCGCAGATCGTCCTGCACCGAGGCGGCCGAGATATCGAATTCGAGCGTGCGGTTCTCGCGGTAGAACTTGAGATCGAGCGCAGAGATCAAGATGGCTTCGGGAGGGCTGCAGTAGACTGCCGAAGAGGTGTAGAGCATCTGAGTTCCACCGATGCCTCCCTTGGCCGTCACGGAGCTCGGCAGAGTGACCAGCATGGCGGAGAACAGTGTGGTGAAGAGGGTTGCTGCGGACAGCCATGTTGGCCCGCGCTTAGCGTAATGGCAAGGAGCCTTGGATGATCGTAAGCGAAGCAGCATCTTATATGAGAAGAGGTGGATGATGGTAGGGAATGTGATGCAAGATCGATCTTCAGATACCTGGTCCTTGATCGATTCTGGAAAGGAAGGGCTTGTAGACAGGCGAGCTCGTCGTCCGCTCGATGTTACCGGTCAGAGCAAAGCTTTACGGAGCCAACGCAGACATGAGGGCCAGCCGAGTCGAGTCCGAGATCACGAGATAAGGGTGCAGTCAGTCCGATCCGATCCGATATCGATCCAAGCGGTTAACACACAGCAAGTGCGATCCGTCGGTCGTGCCGATAGCTGTATCGCGGAGCTGTCCGACAGAGAAGATGTCTTTGGATGGTGGGAGTGGTGGAACACAGCGCCGAGAACAAGAGCAAGAAAGGAAGGAGTGTGAGTGTGAGTAGGAGTGTGAGGGTCTCTTGGTCAAGGTAGTTGGAAGCTCCGACAAGGGTTCGACACCGGCCAACTCACAACTCATGCTGACAGAGACACATGCAGACTCTTGCCAAGCAAGATACGAACGATCTACAATCACAGCCTGGCAACTCACATACTCACACGCACACAGAGCACATACGCCAGGGCGACCGGAACAGCCGACAAAAAACTGTCTGCGTATCGTGGACTTTTCTTCTGAAATTGCGCAAGATTCCTCACGCAGGCTCTTGCAGAGTCAAAGCAGACAGACTATGGAGACAAAGCACAATGATGACAGATTTGGCCTCAAAAATTGTGCATCACGGCAAAGCAGCAATGCGGCAAAGGCTGCACAGCCGGCGAGAAGCCTACGCACAAGCTTCTTGGCTGGGATCGGAGGTCAAAAATCCAATAAAGGATAAAGGGGGGAAAATAGAGGGAAACAAAGGGTTTCCAATTTTTACGCTTCGAAGATGGTAGAGCCGGCGTTCAGAAAGGAAAAGAAGACAGAAGAGAGAGAAAAAGAGATAGAGAGAAAGAGAGACGCTTCGGCAAATTCTGTTCTGGCAGCTTGACATACGCAATCTCGCACCTTTCGGCATTGAATTTCCAAGCGAGATGACGATGGTTGGCCGCGCGTGGTCGATCACAAGGGATGATGCTGGGAGATCTGTGATCCAAGGATTTTGGCTTGCGTCTATATAGTTCGCTGATCATATGATCATGTGGATTTTGTCGTAGTGAAGAAGAAGAAGAAGAAGAAGAAGAAAGAAGAAGAAGAAGAAGAAGAAGAAGAAGAAGAAGAAGAAGAAGAAGAAGAAGAAGAAGAAGAAGAGGAACATGTTGTGGAAGAAATATGGCCCGGAACTTTGACAGATGGCACATGGTTCGCTAACATGGGGTCGGGATTGTCGAAGAGAATGAGTGAGGCTTCGTGGGTGGGCGCCTGTGTGCCTTCAATGAACGTGCAGCAGTGCAAAGGCCGCGCAGCTGTGCGCACGTTAGCCCCTTTGTGTCGCGTGCAGCCTTATATTTTTGACTTCTCAGTTCCTCAGCTCCTTCGCGGCGATAACGTCTCTTTCGCCCTTGACGACAGCAACGAAGGGTAGCAAGAGATCACATCAAGCCTATCTAGATAGTTCCTGGCATAGTATTGCAGTCATCGCTTCCAGCAAATGAATAGAACAGATACAGGACAACGTCACAGGTTTGTTCAGACGCCAAAGTAGACCGCCGAAATGGCTCGAAGGATGCGATCCAGATTCGACATGCGTGCTCTTCTGCCCAAAGCAATCTCGTCTTCACTCTGCGCCTCGATTCGCGTTCCGATGGCTGCATAGACGGAGCAGGCGGCTTTGAGACCGGCGCGCGCCGGACGATTGGGGATCTGCCCTAGCGCCGGGTACGATTCCTCGTAGAGTCGTCGGGAGATTTGCAGCAGCCTCAGCGCATATTTGCGGACGTCCCGAGGTCGTACTGGATCCTTTTCATCATCGATCAAGTCGAGGAGCGCTGCACTGCCGCCCAGCTTCGGTACGGCGAGTCGACCACTCAATAGGGCATCTTGCATGCCACCATCCTCCTTGTCAAACATGTCCGATGGAAGATAGCACCGACGCAGATCGACTGCATCTGGCACAATGTCGCGGGCAATGTTGACGAGCTGTAGACTAACTCCCATGCGTCTTGCTTCGTACAACAATGCATGAAGATCCTTCGTCCGCGTCAGGTCGAATGGTCTCGGAAGGTCGCATTTCTTGGCCGTCTTCATAGACTCGAATGCAATTGTGCGATTCACGTGCAGATCCAGCAGCACTGGCGAGCCACAACGACCCAAGATGACCCGAGTGCACATCTCGCCCACGACTCCTGCTACACACTGCGAATATTCGACCAGATCGTCCATCGTCTGCAACCGTGTCCTTCGATCAGCCTCTGGATGTTCAAAATGCAGATCTGTGGTGTAGCCTTGCAGCATCTCGTACCAAAGCCGTTTGGGGATATAGCGTGTGAGCGGTGCTATTGAAGCGGCGGCTGCGCGTGTGTCTTGCTTGATCTTGTCGGATAGGGGCAGCGGCTCGAGCATGGCGCGGATGCGCTCGCCGATCGGCACCACAGGACCCTGCGATTCGGCTGCTGGCTTGCGGTCCGTCACAGAGTCTGCATAGATGGTGTCGACAATGTCTCGAATGACGTCGAGATTTTTAGCTTTGGCGTCCAAGCCTTCGCCATTATCGTCAACCAGATCATCGGCTACTCGGCAAAATGCATAGAGACACCCAAGATCTGTGCGCAGATCCCACGGCAAGAGCAGGCTAGCAGCATTGAACGACTTGGAAGCAGCGCGCAACACTCGCAGCGATGCAGAGAGATCACGCGGCTCAACGCTAGCAGATACAGCGCTGGTTGGAGAAGCATGTCGATCCGAGCGAGTGAAAGCGGCCCAGAGTTTAGTATAGGTAGCCAACGAGCCGAGCGGCAGATAGCTGGGCGAAAGGGGAGGCGCCGAGTCCGAGGCTGACAGCCTGCAGATAGCGACGCAACGGTCAAAGGCGAAGCAGGCACTGACGAGGATGAGGTTGGTGACAAAGAAGAACAACATCTCTTCGATGGGCAGATCTGGGACCGGAAAGATGTTGAGCGAAGTGGCTTCGTTGATGTGCCACGTTCCTCTGCGCAATGCGTAGACGTCTGAGCACCATAGGTAGACAGTAGGCGCGAGTACGGAGAGTGCGAAAGGAATGAGGCCAGCGTGGATGCCCATGTTGCGGACAAAGTCGATCGAGCCCCACAGGAGCAAAGCCAGTGGTAGCGAGGACCACCAAGAGATCATACCAAGGTAGTACGAATGCGTCTCTGGCACAGCAGCTTTGAGTCCCAGCAGGAACATGAGTGCACATACACCGACAGCCGGTGCAGACAGCCTTTGTCGCGCAGGCGTTGATGGCATAAGGTAGAGGTTTGGCAACGCCCAGCGTGTGAGGAGCGTGCACCAGAGGGTCGAGATGAGGCTCTGAATGATGAAAAAAAAGTACTCTTCGATGGGCACATAGCCGATGGTGAACCAAATGCAGTGGCGATGGTAGAACCAAGCACGATTGCGAACGATGACGTTGTCCCACGGCGTTGTCCATACGAATGCGATGATGGGCAGCAGGATGAGCTTGGCGCGGTCGAGTTTGGTGAGAAAGGGTCTTGCGATGGCGAAGAGCACCGCACAAAGCGGAAGCGTCCAGAGAAGGTGGAAATGACGGTAGCTGAGCGTGCATGCTGGCCAGTCATGGCTGGGCTTGGAAAGGGTCGTCATGGCCAGTATGTACTTGCTTGCTGCTAGCTGCGGCTGATGCAGTCGTGGTCGTTGGGGTTGCCTGCGGATGGACGGCTTTGCGTCCGGTGAGAAGGCCAGGAGATGGCCTTGCAGATTTCAAAGGTACGCCAGGAGCGATTATCCACGATACATGATGGACGCGATCAACACCTGTCCGAAGTGTCGTGGAGGTGGCTGACCTTAAAGTAGCGGAAAGAGAGGGAGGAAAGTCAAGCCGGCGGTCCAGCTCTCAAGCTCTTGCAAGAGCTGGAGAGGTGCAGTCTGGATGCCTCGAGTCGGGGAGAGATGGTATGGACAGCGCCGGACGTGATCGTGCGTCAAGCAGACGCCTCTCCCTGTTATCTTCGGAGGATATGAGAGGAGTCGGTATGGTAGAGACGTCGGAGACGATGGAGACGACACGAGAAATTATGTTGAAGCGGACCATCCGGTCATCTGTCGGGTAAGGCTGACGTTTTCGAGACGGAAGGAAGCCACAGAAGAGGGTCCAAACAAGGCAGCTGCAGACAATCGGGATCCGGCAGATCGGCTGAACCGTTTTCGAGCGACTTGCAGGAATACAAACACACCCAGAGGGTCGCAGAGAGGCGCGAAGCCTCACAGATGGGAAAATTTCCTGCAAGTGAGATTCCAGTCTGCTGGCCAGAAGCGGCCAAGAGAGGAACACCGGGGGTCAATTGCCGACGTCACAGGGCAGCAGACAAAATTGGCTCTGTGTGGCTTGATGACGGACGGATATGGGAGAGGCGCGCGCGCGTCCGTCTTTGGTTTTCTACTTTTGGATTTTGAGACAGCTGACGTTAAAGGCCCCATTTTTGCTGTTGTGAACTGAATCGTCGGCAGCTTCTATACGCAGCGCCCGATCTTTGCGTTGGCATACTTGCTTGCTCTTTTGTGCTGACTCTCTGGGCGCCTACCGCGGTCAAGAAGGACTTCGTTTTCATCCGCATTGGCTGTGTCTGCGCTCAGAAGCCTTGCTTCCTTTTCGAGGCGGCGAGGTCCGACGAAGCAGGTTGTAGATCGTCTCGCAAGGGTCTCTTGGCAATCCACTCCATTCGGCTAAGCGGATCGGCAACGAGCATCTTGCAGCTCAGTGGCGCTTGCCAACGTCGCCGACAGAGATTGACTCCTACCGATCCCCGGTATCGTTGCAATATCAGACACTGGGAAACGAGGATGAAATGCTGATGGAAACCCCGACGACAAAACACTGTATCAAACACGATCCAATACGGATGCACAGCAGCAGCAGCAGTCCGGCAATCTCTTGACGACAGCGCCTGTATCTCTTGGCTCGCTTTCTTGCGATTCGGAGTCGGATTCGGCCCAGAAAGCAGACACATTTCCCGCTCCCAAGTTACGTTGTGCCTCTGCGTACTAAAACGAGAAAGATACGGGAAGCTTGGAGACAGATACCGAATGTGAAGAAATGACAGTCAGACAGAGCGCCAACTCGAGACATTGAGAAAATTTCCGACGCGAAGCAGCAGGTGAGCAGCAGGCCACTCGTATCCAACGTACACGCAAAGCACGCATGCACGCACGCGCGCGCATACACACACACAAACACACACATGTGTGCTGCCAAGCGGCTGTGCTATCGATCACCTTGACTTTGGAAGAACGAGGAGACCGCGTTGTGTTTCGGCTGCGGCTCTGTCTCGTCCCGCTGCAAAAGTGTGTTTCGCTTAGTATTGCAATCTACGAGGCTTGCAGCGGCAGTCAGCTGCAAGGTCTGAGACCAAGCCCTGCGGCCGGGACCGGCCAGTCCGGCCAGACGCGGGCTAGCCGGTAGTTGTGACCACGATAAGCAATTTGCAGGTCTGCATGCAATACTTTCTCCTGTTTTTTTTTTTTTTTTTTTTTTTTTTTTTTTTGCCAATCAGCTGAAGCCTGCAACGCTATCGGTGGCATGAATAGGCAGGACATCTTGCAGACGCTCAAGGCGATGAAGGAGGATCAAGAGCGAGACATTAGCACATCTCATCAAGAGAATGGACGCCGGCTTTGCTTGTTGACGCTATTGTTCTGCACCATGTCGGCTATCGTGTCAAAGAATCGGAAGGCCACCGACATCGGAAGAAACGGAACCGTCAAGATGCTCTTTGGTCTCTAGAAGCGCCTGTCGCTCGCTTGCTCGAGTCTTCTCATTTCCACCATTGTGAATTGAAGCTCTTGACCTCGGTTGCATGACCTCGCGATCAGCCGAGAGCTCCTGCTGTTGTACGATATAACTATCACAGTGTACAAAAAAGGTGAGACATGAGTTAGAAAAGCATGCAGCACCCATCTGCATCAGGCTTGGTCACCTCTCAAAAAGCTCTGGTGCGCCGCTCATCATCCGCCAGTGCGGCGTCAAGCGGTCCGAACAGGGCATCCTCAGCTACTCTCTGAAGGCTGCCCTCAAAGCCAAACCACTCCTCGAGGTATACTGATTTTGATTTTCGTAAAAAGTCCCCGGTCGAATTCGCTCGGCTACGGTTGATGGTGTGGATCTATCGAGGTCGTGGCCAAGCTTGTCAGCTAGCAGCCGCGGCGTGCAGAAATGGGCTGAGACTGTTCGACGAGCAGCAGCCTGACTCTCTTGCTCGCTCGACAAGGACACAAGGGGGCTCCCGCGCCTCACACATCCCGCAGGCTGCTCTTCCTTGTCGTGTGGAAAGGAGTTGCAATCCCTATTGACTGAAGAATAGCGGGGCCTCGAACTTGAAGAGAACGATAGAGAATTGATACAGGCCACGGCCCGGCAGCAGCAGCAGCTTGAGCTGGAGCTCGACTAGAACTGAGCGGCTTGCGTTGGCGGACTGCCAAAATTTCGGACTGCCAATTTCGGCTGCTGCTGCTGCTGCTGCTGCTGCTGCTGCAGCACCTGCGTCTCGCTCGGCTTGGCTTGGCCTGGATTTGGGTCGCGACTCTCTCTCTCTCTCTCTCTCGCTCTCTTTCGTTCGACTGCAGCGGCCCCTCCGTCATTCTGAAAAGCAAGTGACCGTTCCAGCTTCGTCCTGATCCGCTCGGTCAGCTTGTTCATCCTGTCCCACACGCTCACTCGTACACGGTCACTTGTCACTGGCCACGATCTTTCATCTCATCCTCCTTTTTGAGGTCGTCATCATCAGAATCATCATCGTCCGCTTCACTCGACCTTGCTCTCCTGTACCGTTTTTCGCAGCCATCTGTTGTCAACGACTCGCGCCAACCCACAGTCTTTGTATCCAAAACGAGCAAGCTCGAGTCAACTTTGAACGCAATCAGCTTAGCGATACCTTACCCGCACCGCACCTGCCAGCAAGCCTCGACGGTCAGCTTCTCCGACAAAGCTCATCCCATTCGACAGTCCTCTGGCCTCACCGAAAGCCGATCACTGGCTCGGACCGGATCCATCTTGCTGCCCCCACTTTCTCATTGTAATTGAGACTCCCACGACGTCTCATTCGAGTCTTTCATCTCACCCGCTTCGATTTCTTCGGTACACTGTCTCGCAGTCGTACTACAGCTTGGTGCGCATCATCTTGCGCTTCAAAGCAAACCGCCTTGATCTCTTCCGACAGATGACGATCAACTAACGCTCGCGTCCGTTCTTCCTCCGAGCTTGCCTTTGCCCTCAGTCGCACTTTAGCGATCGTAACCGCCGCCTTTTGGCGTGAGCGTCTGAAACTAACGAGTAGACGGCGCATCCAGCGATCTTCTTTACCTGTCACAGCGCGACACAGTGTAGGCTCAGCTTCTTTAAGGATACGATGCATCACACATCTTTTCCGCCTTCTGCCTCCATGGGCTCAGGCAGCCTCCCGCATGCTTCCACGCGCGATGCCAACTTGGACCGTCGAGACCCAGCAGCTAATGCCACTAGAGGATCCTATACATCGCATGTTCCTGCGTCTCTTGGGATCGGCACTCCGCAACCACCAAAGTCGTTGCAAGAGCGTCTCCAACTCTCGAGAAATGTGTCGTCCTCTTCGTCCTCTTCTTCCTCGATTCCTCGATCCCAATCCAACACCGATGGTCTGCACTTCTCCAATGCTGCCAGTGCCGGCCTCTCCCCGTCCATCCCAAGCTGGGGCTTGCAGACTCGCAGCTCTAGCTCGTCCTCGCATTTACAAAGTGGACTTTCTACGAGCAGCAGCACCGGGTCCTTAGCAGCTGCTGCATCCGCTTCCACCTCTGCGCCATCTCGCAACTTTCTCGTGCCCATCGGTTCCACTGGTGCGCGGCAAAGGCTTTCCATTGCCACCGCCTCTCAGAGACGGAAGCTCGGCGTCGGCCTCTCCGAAAACTCCGCGAGTCCATCCGGGCTCCATCGGTCCCAGTCCGACTTTCACAATATTGCCGCGCCCGATGTGTCATCCCCTCACGGTGTGAGCCGATCCGCCTCGTCCAGCATCTTGGTCTCCCCCACAGGCTCGGCATCTCCCGTCTCATCCCAGCCAGCTTCCAAATCCGCCCTCACACCGGCGGAGTTGGTTCAGCAGGCAGCGATGCAGCGCCTCTCTTCGCAGCGCATCTTGGCCACGTCTGCGCGTCGAAGCGTCTCGGACAACATGGTGCCTGCCCGCTCTTCGTCGAGTCGCGCCTCGCCCATTCCGTCTGCAACCAATTCTCCCACCGCAGAACGCGGTCCGCTGCCTCCTGCTATGCCGCCACCGGCCTCCACCTCAGACGCCGGCACACAGCCCCTGCCTTCCAGCTCAACATCAGCAGCACCTAGACCGGCCGTCATCGCAGTGCCACATAGAACTGCCTCGAGCATTCTTCCCGAGGTCAGCACAGACCATCGTTCACCACCTGCCAGTGTCAACGCAGTGCCGTCTCGGTCTCAGTCGCAGCAAAAGGCCAATGCCAGCGACCTAGGCGATGGCAGGAGCAGCAACATCTCGTCCAGACCACTTACCCTGGCTGAAAGCTATAAGCGCGCCATGCTCGAGCGAGACGCCGAGCGTGCAAAGGTCACAGCCGCACGTCTCAACGCCGCCTCGCCAAACGTCGTCGCAGCAACTTTGCAGACTTCGGCACCCACTTTGGATCTCAATCTTCCCAGCTCGAGCTTCTTTGATGACGACTCTGCCCTTCAGACCACTGACATTCGGACAGCTCAACCCTCTGCCTCACCTGCCTCCGTCTACGATGTCAATCACCGCCCCGAGGCTCGCGCGCCCGGTCTACCAGCGCCTTCCACGCCGCCAACCAACCACGTCAGCAGCAGACGCATCGCAAATCTCGACAACACCACCACTCCTCCACGATCAGGCTCGGCTCTGCCCACCTTCCAAAGTTCGTACGATGAAGCTATGGCGATACCGTCTCAAAGCGAGCTGGCCTCCGAGAACGAACCTGCCTACGGTGGCTTGTTTGACAGCAAGGTCAATCCATTTGCGGAAAGTGTCGGGGATGATCTTCTTGCTCGCTCGTATCTGGCTCTGCGTGACGATGACGATGACACCGCTCATCGCCAGAGCATGACGACACAAAAGCAGGACACACTGCAATCCGATTCCCACCAATCGCAGCATCTGTCACAGAAGAGCGCAGCAGCTGCTCCAATCAAAATCTTCACTCAAGCTGCTGGCGCACCACAACAGCCACGCCTGGATCAATCTTCCGTCCGACAAGGTGCCCCGCAAGAGGATAGTACAACGCCCAAGGCCGAGGTTCCTTCGCTCGACGTCGCATCACACCGCTCCGCCCTACATCCAACCGTTTCAGTCGTAGAGGCCAGTATCGTCAGAGAGGAGAAGCGACGTAGCCTTCCACGCGAAACTTCGCTCAAGACGTTGCGATCGCCGCCAAATAAGCTCGAATCCTCACCCGCTCCTCGCGAAGAAGCGGCTCTGCAGGCCGGCGCTACCGCCGCCGCTGCCGCAGTGGCAGCTGCCACCGCTGCTCCCGTCGCATCCAGCCGCTCATCGCCCGCCAACATCTCCAAGCCGCCCAGTCGCACTTCGCCGGCCATCAACGGCGAGCGTGCAGTGCTCGCGTCCGACGAGAGTGCAGACGCAACCAGGTGGAGACGCAATCAAGAGGCGCTTGCGGCCTTCTCCCCCCTTCAACAGAGCCGCTTTTCCGAAACCAGCACAGATCGTTCGGACTCGCGTGCGCCTACTCGCAATGAGAACCGCTATTCTGGACGCGCATCCAGCGTTTCCAGTGTCGACGGCCTGGAGGAAGAGTCGAACGATGGACACCTGCTCCCGGCCAGCGCCTGGCACGAGCTCGAGAATGCCTTGCGACGCTTCCGCGACAAGGCAGGCATCGCCGCTGCCGACCGCGGCAACTTGCTTCGCGCCGTGCTTCTGCCCTTCTTGGCCCTCGAGGCAGAGACCGCCACCGTTGACGTCGTCGGCTCGGGCGTCTACGTGAAGGGTAAAGCGCGGCGGGCTCTCTTCTTCGACTGGATCCGCTCGCTCTTGTTGGAGCTGCAGCACGTCCAGACATCTGCTGACCGTGGCGCGATCCTCGAGAGCATCGCTTGCATCATCGAGAGCCGCAACTTTTCCGCTACGATCCTCAGCGCCGATCCAGAGGACGAAGCTCGCTTCTCGTCTGTCTTTGGTCACATCTTGTCCTACGCCATTGGTGAGCTGAACAAAAAGGGCGTCTACCAGAACACGCTCATCTTTTCAGGCCGCCTCTTGGCCGTCGCCTTCTTCAGGGTCAATGGCGTCGCTAGCAAGTTGCTGCGTGCGCTGCCTGTCAACCGCTTTGCGCTCGAGCGCGTCGCTCGCGAATTTGAATGGCAGAGAAAGAGACCAGTCGACTTCCAACGCTTCGCGAGTCGTTTTCCCGCGACGCTGCGTCAACTCTGCTACAAGGATTCCCGCGAGTATCTCAAGATGCTCGACAGTGAATCGATGGCATATTCGGCTAATGGCTCGGACTCGCAAGGAGGAGCCGATGACGACCGGTTCCTGGTGTGCCAGCCCGAGGTGGAAGTTGAGATGTCGGGCAACTGGCTTCGTCGATGGCAGTCGGATGATTCGGAGCTCTTCTTCAGCTTTTGCCGTAGCTACCACCGGCAGCTCGCCAGCTTGTTTGCCAGCTCCAAGACACTCGAGAGCGTGTCCAAGTACTTTTTTGGCGGACCGGGCTACGCGCATCTGGCGACGTGCGTGCATCAAAAGTGCTTGGCTCTGGTGCACCGCGTGATCTTGTCGGTGACGACGCTCTCGTCGCAGAAAAACTTCAACCCGGCTGGCGAGACAGCCAATGTGCTATCGGGAAGTACGGCCGGCAAGCCACGCATCCTCGAGGCGGCCAACCGTCGATGCACGGCTATTGTGGTCGACATTGTGCGCGCGCCGGCGGGCACCAACATGATCTTTGCGCCCATGCTTGGACTGCACATCAAGGCGCTTGTCAAGCGAACGTCGCTGTACGACGTGCAGGGCGTCTTCTGTTTGCTCGACTGGCTCGATGGCGTCATTAGCCACATGGACACGAACGACTTCATCAGTGAAGGCTTGATCGACGTCTCGTTTATCATCACAACTATTGGGATGCTGCTGGAGAACGCCGACCATGCACTTGCGCTCATGCGGACCATTGCATTCTGCTATGCCAACTTCGGCGTGCTGACGGCGACAAGCGAGAACCGCAGCTACTTTTGCGAACAGATTCTGCTGAAACCTAGTGTCTTTTACAAGCTCTTTCTGTCATGGTCGTTCACCATTCGAGCTTACTACCTGCACCTTCTGGTGTTCCGATTGGCACGCATCCGCGATTTTCCCTTGCCAAGCGATGATTCGAGCGGCAGATCTGCTTTACGCGTAGTTCGTCTGTTCAACCAACGGCTGGAGACGCTGCGAAAGAGGCATGATTCGCTGTCGCCCGAGATAGATTCCGGTTCGGACGGTACCAAGTCGGAGGACGGCAGGTCGAGAAAGTCGGGAACGTCGACGTTTGTCAGTACTATCAAACGCGCTTCTACGGACGGGGACGTAAGCTCCGGTGGGGCTAGCTCGCCGACAAGCAGCGACGGCCGACCTAAGGCGGAAAAGATCATGGGCATGACTGCAGTGGAACCAAGTGCAGCTTCACTCGCCACTGCCAAGACACCGGGACCGAAGAAATCGGGGCATTCGAAGACCAAAAGCTGGCTAAAGGCGTTCCGCGGCTCGAGCAAGCAGGAAGGCAAAAATGGATCAAGCCCCTCGACACAGTCTGTTTCGCCCACTTCGGGCAAAGCGATGCCGGGCACCGAGTCGGATGACGACAGCAAGACAATCGGCAGTGCACACAATACGCCCCGAACTTCGTTTGATTCGGTCAGCTCGGATGCCATGTCGGACGTGTCGACGCTGGCGGGCAGTATCCGTGGTGGCAAGTCCAAGAGCAGCAGTGGGTTCGAATTTGACATCAAGGAGCAGCAGCGGAAGGCGACGCGATCATCGTCGCAAGCAGCCAACGGCCCTAGCCCAGGAGCGCCTCCTCACTCACCCATTCATGATGGCGGTCTCGCTAGGGATACGGTCTTTGATCTGCAATCGGGGCATGCTCAGCAACCGCCAACACCTGGAAGGGTGCCTATGTCGCCGCGCGTTTCGAGAGCGTTTTCGCGACGTGCTTCGATGCTGCCCGGGCCCGCATCAGAGATGGTAGCAGAGGCGGAAGCCGAAGCAGTGCCGCCTGTGCCCGATCTGCCGTCGGAGCACCTTGGGCTAGGACTCAGCGGTGTCAACGGTGCTGGCGGCGCTGCCGCAGCGGCTGAGGTATACGACGAGACGCTGCACATCTATGCGGTACAGAGTCTGCGCGAGTATGAGCAGACAGTGCAGGAGCACGACGACTTTTTCGCCTCGCTGCCTCAGGATCAGTCGACGCAGGTGCCTCGATTGCCGGTCAACTGGCCAGCTATGTGGTCTTCCACCGGAGAGTAAAGTGCTATACAAGGAAAGCGTTTGCATTTGCACGATTCTGACAACTGGAAAACAACGAGGATCGTCTTTAAGATAATGATGGAGGCTGGCGAGAGTGATGAGACTGTGCTGTCAGAGGTCGCTGAATTGTGTGTCAAAGTGGTGAAATTTGGTATGGAGACGCGCGGGTAAACAGTACAGCCGCTCGATCAGATTGTGATCCGCGGGGATGAGAGGATGGAAGCGCGGATGTGGTAAGGTGAGGAACTTTTCAGTCTGAATTGTTCTCGACGATCTGCAGGCAATCTGACGCGGCGTCGTTTCTTCCCGACTTGCCAAGGCACAAGGTCAGTGTGCTCCGGTCTGGACCCTGTCCAGGAAAAAGGAGCATAGCGGACCAGTGACATACAATACAGCTGTACGCGCCGGCACTGTGCAGCGAGCTGAATGTGCAAAGCGGGTGTGATACACAGGGTCGATGGTGCGCTTTGATGTTGTGTGACCTTGAAAGAGCAAAGCCCTGACGCTGTTCTACCATCTCGCCCAACGTTTGATACATACAGGACACAAAGCCTTTTGATCACGACTGATCTCGACGCTTACTCGCTTTGACCATAGTGTCCAACGCGAGCATGGTTTCGTCACGGTCTGCCGAGGCTGCGTCTACGCAGACGGTGCAGGATACCAACTTTGTCCTGCCTCGATCGTATTCGCATGCAAACAACAACGGTGGCGATTCCGGATCGCTTGCCATGCCGGATGCTGACCTCGCAGCGCCGAAACTGACGACAGCGTCGTCGCGTGCACTTGCTCCAGACATGCTACGCGGCCTCATCCTCCCGCTCATGTCGCTAGACCACGCCGCCCTCTTCTTGGGAGCCTGGCTGCACGGTACACCAAAACAATCCGAATCTGCTGGAACCGTGTTTACCCAGTGGAACTTTACCACCGCTTACGTTTCGCGCACCATCACACACCTGTGCGCACCTGGATTCTTTTTCCTCATGGGCATGGGTTGCGTCTACTTGCATCGATCTCGAGCCAAGATCGGGTGGGGCAGTGCGAGGTTGGCGAGTCACTTTGTGGTAAGAGCCGTCGCTCTGACCTTGGTGAGCGAGGTACTGGGTGAGAGTCTCATGTGGCAGAGGCACATTTGGGTGATCAACATTGTACTCATCGGACTGTCGGTGGATTACCTCTTGACTGGGTTGCTATGTTTGGCAGTGGATAACACCGAAGAGGTGGTCGCGAGGCAGCTGGATCGATGGTGGTTCGAGAGCAAGCAGACTGCAGATGGAGAGGCAAGGCCGCTGCTTGCGGATGCGAACGAGCAAGAATGCGCAGCGACGACGACGATCTCGACTCGATCCCGTTCCATCTCGTTCTGGCTGCACAATGCCGTGCTTCTGCTCCTCACATACGTCACCATCTTTTGGAACATCTGGCTCTCTCCGAGCGGTGGACACTGCTCCTCGATATCTTCCACCGCATCTTGGATCCACGAACAAATGCCGATCGAAGTTCTCGCCCTCACTGCCACCGAACAACCGACAGCCCCGTTCCCACCAAGCTCGCACCTCGGCCCCTGGTTCGACTTTTGGTTCTATCCGGTGCAAAACCCTTACGTCATGTCTGGATTTCCGCCTCTCGCTTGGATCTCATTCTGCCTGTTCGGCTTGGTATACGCTCGAGTCATGCTGTACAGGCCATGGACGCCGAAAGCCGTAGCTGCTTTCAACCTCGGCGTGGCTGTGGTGCTTGCTGCTCTCTTTGTTGGGACGCGGCTGCTCCATTTTGGCAATCTTTCGGAAGGATGTTTGAGAATGGTAGAGGAGGGATCAACGGGGACGAGCGGAAACCAGTACTTGGTGTCGGTCAAGAGCTTTTTCTACATTACAAAGGTATGTTGTGCAAAGTCCTCATCGCTGTCGCAAGTACGATGGAACTGACCAAGATATGACTTGATCGATGTCGGTCCCCCCGTTCGCGCGAACAGTACCCACCCAGCCCGTCCTTCTTCTTCTTGACCATGTCGGCCAACTTTGCCCTTCTCGCCATGTTCAGTGTGATCCCTCCCAACGTTGCAACAGCGATTCCGGGTTTGATGAACTACGGAGGGTCGGCGCTCTTCTTCTATGTGTAAGTGGTGCTACGCTCGATCCATCCGATGTCGTATCTACCGGCCTCGAAGCACTGACACCTCTGACTTGGTTTTCGCAACAACAGAGCACACATGTACCTGTACTTCCTGCTGGCTATACCAGCGCGGTACCTTTTCGAGCACGAGTTGCCCGACAAGTCGCCCAACCCGTGGGAACGCACCACCGGTCTCGGCAACACGCCTCCCTTCTGGATCACTTGGATAGCCGGATTGTTCATCCTCAGTCCGCTGTGTCGCGCGTATGGACGATTCAAAGCGAGGCAGTCGGCGGATTCGATCTGGCGTTTTTTTTAGATGTAACGCTTCTGTGCAGAAAGAGCTCAGCAAGATGCAAAGATTTCGGCTTGATAGATGATGACCCTTCCATAGTCGTCTGTGCTGCCCTCGAGTTGGAAGCGTAACCATGCTGCTTGTTGATCTGCAACCTGGTTGATGAGAAAGAATTGTTTGGCGTTCGTGTCCATGGGGAACAGTCCTTCAACGACAGGTTGAAACGTCTTTCCGTCCTGCGACGCTGAAACGGTGAGTGACATGGGGCTGAACCCGCCTGCGAATGTGAGTGACAGACTGTGCAGTTTTGCCAGCGAGATTGGCTCGGAAAGCTTGAATGCAACGAGATAAAGAGAAGAAGAGGGATCGCTGTTGGGTGGCAGATTGTCCGAAGTCCAACAAGTTTCGGCAGATCCGTCGAGGATGGATTTGGCGTCTTTCGAGGTTCCGCTCGACACCTTTACCTTGACGTCGGGAGTGAGGATGTTGACCAGCGCCGAGCCTGGAGGCGCTGAAGGTGGAGTGAGTGTCGGTGCTATTGTCATTGTTGATGCGGGTGGGTGATCCGATGACTGAAGCAATGTGATACTGTAGTGTGGGAAACGAGACGGAAGCAACGAGGCTTTCGGCGTTACCGTGAGAAAAGGTTGTCGACTGACAGACGGCCAGATTTGCCGAGAAGCCCTTTTGGTCGCTGTGCCCGAAAACTTGCTGGACCCTGAGCTGTTTCTGCTCTTGTGCGGCTAATAACTGCATACAGACCTTCATCTCACTTCCCACTCCTTTTCTCGATTGAATCAACCAAGCTTTCTGCATTGAGCGCACTCGGCGCAGCGGTCCTTTCAGAACAGAACAATGGCTGCATGACCGCCTCTTGCTGTGTCACGCCTGTGTTGACACGCTTTCATGCACGGTCAGCACTTCATCTCTTGGTCTCACCACTCAACGCGCTCTTACGCTCGAGCTCACGCACGTCAGACTTTCACTCGAGCCCATCGCGTCCCAGCTTCTCTCTTCCACAACGTCACTGGATCTACGCGCAAGACTTCGTCCCTGTCTTTTCCTTGACCAAAGACAATCCCATTACAATGGGCAAAGCGAAAAGCAGTGGAGGGTACTACGCCGTACAGAAGGGTCGACAACCGGGAATCTTTCGAAGCTGGAGCGAATGCGAGGCTGCGACAAAAGGGTTCGCAGGGGCGGTGTTCAAGAAATTTGCTAGTGAGGCTGCTGCCAGGGATTTTGTCAAAGGAGATGGGTATGGCGCCAGCAGCGGTGCCAACAAGAGCAGCAGTGCCGCGACATCGGCGTCGGCGTCTAGCCGATCGTATCATCCGTACGCTGGAGCTCAGTCGAAACAGGTCAAGGAACCTTCAAGAGGTTCCGATTCTGCTTCAACGTCTGTGCTCGGAAAGCGTCAGCCGGATGCAATCGAGCAGCCACCGTGCAAAAAGGCCTTCAGCAACCCCGTCTTCACCTCATCTTCCAGCTCCGCAAGCTCTCCACGCAAATACATCGTCTACTGCGACGGCAGCTCGATCGGCAACGGAAAGGCGCACGCGCGCGCTGGCTGGGGTGTCTTCTTTGAAAATCCCGCACTCCACCATCTTAACGAATCACGTCGTCTTGCTGGCCCCACGCAGACCAACAACCGCGCCGAACTCATGGCCATCATCCGCGCCATCCAGCTGTGCCCGGACGACGGATGCCAACTCGTCATCATGTCCGATAGCCAGTACAGCATGAACGCCGTTAACAAGTGGTTACCCGGCTGGCGTCGCAATGGCTTCAAGACTTCCACGGGCGGCGACGTCCAGAACAAAGATCTGATCGTCCAACTCGACCACGAGCTGAGTTCAAGGTATCCGCATCCCAAGTTGGAATATGTCAAAGGTCATGCGGGAATCGATGGGAATGAAATCGTGGATCGAATGGCCAAGTATGGCGCCAGCTTGCCAGAGAGCGATTCGAAGGATCTGGGAAAGAGGTCGGAGCCAGAGGAGAGTCATGTGGCAAGGCCAGAGGTGGCAGAGGTGGGGTTAACATCGGGACATCCGATCAATGTATCGGTGACGCCGACAAAGGAGCAGACCGAGATGAACCGGTGGTGAAGCATCACTTACAGCAAGTCGCGCCCGTCTATAAGGTGTCAATCGTCACCAGCGAATAAAGCCTATCGATGCAGTGAAATGGACAGACCGGACGGGTTAAGTGACAAAAAGACATGAGGAGTGGACTGCAAGCACCGTATTTGAGTGTGCACATTGTATAACAGTAGCAGCAGCTACCATGCACTCATGGCACCGTGCATCTGGTGCCTCACTGGGATTGCTGGCCTCGCCTCGAGGACAACGTCGGCAGGCTATCGGTGTGATTTCCATCGGACTCATTTGAGCCAAACGCTTCAACAGCTCCCACTCGAATTGGCGCTTTGTTCATTGTACCTCATGCGCTTCTGACAGAGAACTAAGGGCCCACTTGAACAAATTTTGCCATCCCAAGCATTGATCGTTTCTGCATACAGCTTTATTTCCAGGCAGATGTGGGTGACTATGGCGCTTTGGCCTCCATTATGCTACTGGTCAGGCGTGAGAACGCTGAAAGGATCGCCTGGTCCACTGTCCTTCTCGATATCTCTGCGTAGATGAAGATCAGGTACAAAAAGAGCCTGCGCCAGACTTTGATTCAGCTCGAAAGCCAGACGAGGCTTCCAACGCTACATATTACTTCAACCGATCCTACTCGTAGCAAGAGCTTTGTCGCATCTGCAAACCCGCTCAATCCGCCTTGCTACACTCCCAACGATTCGCGCAAACACCCGTCAATTCCTCCGCTTGCCACTACGATGAAAGTCTACGTAGATGGTTCGTCGCTCCATAATGGCAAGCCATGGGCACGCGCCGGCTGCGGTATATACTTTCCCAACCCTCAACTCAACCACCTCAGCGAGTCATGCCGTCTGCCCGGAAAAATGCAGACCAACAACCGCGCTGAGCTATATGCAATGATACGCGCGCTCCAGCTCTACCCGTACCAGTATTGCGGCCCTCAACTGTGGATCCGCACCGACAGCATGTATGTGATCGACGTTCTCCAAGACTGGAGGCACAAGTGGAAGCGCAATGGTTGGCGCACCTGCCGCGGTACTCCCGTGCTGAATCGAGACCTGATTGAGCACCTGGAATATGAGTTGGAGAAGCACTGGCCAATTCCGATTGTAGAGTATGTGCCAGCACATCGAGGAATCAGGTGGAATGAGATTGCCGATTCCATGGCAAAGAAAGGCGCCCAGCTGCCGGAAAGCCACTGGTAATCTCACGGCAACCGCAGTGCTGCGAGCATGGTCGATGGGAAAGGTTTGGTCGAGATCTCGTCCATCGCCCCGAGAACTACGTAGTCAACTCAGCATCTCTTCAGCGGCAAATATCACAGTTCATTCTGCAAAAAGTAATTGCTCTGTTTTGACAAGCAATCGAGTGTAAAGTCAGGGCAGCTCCTTGTGAAACAAGCTCACGAAGTAACCACAAGGGTCGTAAAAGCAGCGACGACGGCCACAAACATCAAATCGCTCCACAACCCTTCTGCAACAGCACCATTGTCGTGCTGCCCACGCTCAAAGGTACCAAACGACGCAGCGGAGCCGTCCAATCTGGGCAGCGCCTGATTGTTGCTATTGGCATCGGCGGTGGTGTTGGTCACATCGTCCGACTTTTTCGGCGCAGGCAAGACGATACCGGGCGTGTTGAGGTACGGCTGGATCTCGCTCGGAATGCTCGATTGGCCGGAAGCTGGATCGGGAGCAGAACCTTTCGGCTTTATGGCCAACTGCGGCGAGGTGTAGATGACCTTGTGATCTACTCGAGTCCAGAGCGACGAGTGAAAAAGCATGTTCAGTCACCTCTGTCTCTGTTGCACTCTGCACACTCTGCGGCAAGCGCGAATGAATACTTACGCTTGTGATCAGACCGACTAGCATCGACAAACAACAACGAGTATCCACCAGCCGCAGCCAGACAGGGGATGTACACCAGCGCTGCATTGTCGGAGCCCTGCAGAGCGTTGCCGATTTCAAAATCTTCGTTGAGAAGCGTCTTGTTGGCATTAGAGAGCATGATGGTGACAATCTGCGGGTCCGCCGTGTCGCTTTTCCAGGTCATGTTGTTCCAGCCACAGGCGACCCAGTAGTTGGTTGGGCCGGGGAAGGTGATTTTGAAAGCCATGGTCGAAGCGGTATAAAGCATGAGCAGGCTGAGGACGGTCAAAGCATGGACGGGACGAGCCATTGTTTATAAGAAGTAGATACCACGGGCGAAGAAAGAAGAGAGGGAGGATGAGGCTGAGAGGGGGATGGTAAAGTGTCCACGAGCATGTTTGCGTGGCTACAGCATGCTTGTGTAATATAGATCTCGCTCGAATGCCAAGCAAACATTCAGGTGGGAGTGTGTGGCGTGATTGTTCTCTCCTTGTCGGTTGGTTCTTACAACCTGTGCCCATGCAGGACTGCCTTTGGAACACTTTACAGTATCGCCACCTCCACCACCACCTCAAACCGGCCACTTTTCCAACCTCATCATCAGCATCGGCGGTTGCTACCAAGCTTGCCCTCTTTTCGCGGCGACTAACACCCACATAGCCCGAACTCCCTTCCGAAGTCTTTTTTGCTTCACGCGACAACCGTCTTGCACGACTCGCTACAGTACATTGTATGCGTAAGCCTGCTTTGTCAATCGAGGTGAGAAACACGCGTCAAGGTTTCCTATGGACTCAAGATGCTTCGTTACCAGACGTGGGTTTGGTTGAACGAGACAACCGAACAAGGTCCGATCTCGATCCGAAGTCTGGCCAAATGGGGGATGAGAGAGGACGGAAAGCAAGCCGTGTACAAGTCACCCCCCTTCCTTCCCAACAGAAGCAGAGACAATGGCCGTGGGTGGTTCATCTGCACATTGCCAGCCACAAGTTGATGACAAGTTTGCCGAAGGGATGGAATTGTTCCGTCTCGCGAACAGAAGCTGTGCGTAAGAGCTGGCTTGTGTTATTGCAAAGAGAGAGAGAGAGAGAAAGGGAGAAACATAGCTCGTCGCCATGCGGACACTTCGGGAGCAAAGCCGACGATAGGAGCGCTTGTTGATCTATGTTAGAGTGATGCAAAGTTGCCTCTCCAAAAGATTGTTTCACGTGACGCTGCGAGCAAAGGGACTTTTTGGTCAAAGGAAATTTTTGGTTTGGCGGGAAACGCTTTCGTTTTCCTCCACACTTTTGCGAGTGCAACTCTCGTTCGACACCATCTCACTCTTTGCTCGCACACGCAACAGCGCACCTTCGTCCTCCTTGCAGCGCTTTCACCGGAGACACCAAGTCGCAAGCCCTGGAACTGGTCGGTAGCTCACAGAGCGCTCGCTCGCTAGTCTCGCCCATAATGAGGCTACTCACACATAACCTGCTCGCGTGTCACGCCAAAGCATGCGCAACCACCTCGAACAATTTTCCCTTGATCCTCAAAGACGTGCAACTCGAACTGATCGAAGCCGAACCCAACGAGGTGTTTATCAAAGGCTTCTTGCCCAAATTGGATTGGGATGCGCTCGTCCAAACCGCGCGAAGCTTGGGCGACACCAGCTTGCCAGATCAGGGACCGGATCCGTCGCAACCGTTGGAGGACGAGGCGCTGATCAAGGTGTTGCATCATGTACTGCTCGAGGTAAGTACATGCAGCTACGGAAGGGTGGAGAATGGATGAGATTGTAGAGATACAAGAGACAAAGAGACTGACTGAACTGACCTTTGATCGCTGAATGTTGGTAATTGTCATGACAGATCCACGTGGTGGAAGGCCAGATGATCTGCCCCAATTGTTCGCATATCTATCAGATCCGTAGCGGCATTCCAAACATGCTGTTGGCAGAGCACGAGATTGGCAAGTGATGCTGATGATCCTCACAAAACAGGCAATCGACGAGGCTGAGACTGGTTCAGGCCTTCGGTGAGCCAGACGACGCCTCGTACGCCGACGCTTCCCCCCAACGCAGCATCTTAAACTTGCAACTCTCGAAACGAGTTGCACCTTGTCATTCCCATCTGTATTTGTACCGTGACCAATATAGTTCATGCATCTTGTCTGTTAGCAGACCTCATGTGCTTTTGCTGGGGTTTGACCTTGATAGCGCAGCTCTCGATTGTAGAGGCGAGGAAGGCTGTTTGCTGGTGAGCTTCAAGGAAAACAGATAGGACCGTGCTCCTGTCTCTCAATCCCACGATCGCTGCTGCAAACTGTAACTACCGACGAGCAGCAAAGCGTTGCTGGATGAGAACAGATGTCTGTTGCTCATAGGCAAGAATCGGGCCGAGATTTCGTGTTGAATCTTGCCGATGCGAGAGTGACGCGTGGGAAATTGAAAATGGCGCAGAAGTGCACGTATTCGGTAGAGGAAAGCACAGTGTCAGTCTCTCTGTCACACACACACACACACACATACACACACACAGACCATCCTGTCCACAACCAAAACGCCGAGATCAACACCAATTTACGCTCACACACAGCCTTTCCTTGCCCGTCGTCTCTTCTCCTTCACTCGACTCCATCCTTCGCCGCCTCGAATCGACAAGTTCCTTCACGCCATCAGTCGCACTTACAACGGCAAAAGGTAGCTGCCATCCGCACCCACCAAAGGTACATCTGGAACATCAACGATCGACCAAGCAGTGCTCCTCCGCTTCCAACCACCCTCCTCTCGCTACGATCTGGGCACATCCCCTCCGACAAGCACGACATCAAGGAGCTAGCGCAGTAGACACTACAATTCCACGCTACGACCTGTCTACGCTGCAACACGACCATCGTTGAATTCACCGAGGACGACTGCTTGCCGGCATATCACGAGCGATGGCGTCCTTCTTCTCCTTTTCCTCGCCCGTCGACGTCGACGTACGTCTGGAGGGCGAAGATGCACGCAAGCAGGTCGAAATCAAGATGGACAAGGCGGGCAAGGAAAAGTGTCCCATCTACTTTGATGGCGAGGGCGTGAAAGGATCGGTACGCATCTTGGCATTACTCGGCTTCGACGTGGTCAAAGGCAATTCAGGCTGACAAGTATCTCAACTGCATTTGAGGGTCAATACAACAGGTTTCGGTGCGCGTACGTGATGGAAAGAAGCTCGTACACGAAGGAATCAAGATCGAGTTTGTTGGCAGTATAGGTATGTCTTTCTCTTTCTCTCACCCGATGCAAGTGACGTGCGAACGAGACGGATTGCAACTGACATTGGAAACGGCGGTGGGATCTTGATGCAACCAGAAATGTTCTACGACCGCGGAAATCACTACGAATTCCTCTCGCTCGTCCAAGAGCTCGCATCACCGGGCGAGATGCGGGCGGCGCAAAACTTTGATTTCGAGTTCAAAAACGTCGAAAAGCAGTACGAAAGCTACAATGGCATCAACGTCAAATTGAGGTATGTCTTTCTGCCATTTCTGCCTTGTGTTGTGGCAACGTTGATCCTCCGTGGAAGTTGATGCTGACAGTAGTGGTGACAATGGCAACGGCGACAGATATTACATCCGAGTGACGATATCTCGACGTTTGACGGATGTAGTCAAGGAACGCGATATCTGGGTGCATTCGTATCGCATGCCACCAGACTCGAACAATGCCATCAAGATGGAAGTCGGCATCGAGGATTGCTTGCACATCGAGTTTGAGTACAACAAGTCCAAGTGAGTCTTGCCGCCCCACTGTGACCACGCTCGCTTCTGCTCCTCGCCTTTCTGACGCTCTCCTGATTTACTCATCTTTACTCACCCAACTCTGGCCGCGCTGCTCAGATACCACCTGAAAGACGTGATTGTGGGTAAAATCTACTTTCTTCTAGTACGAATCAAGATCAAACACATGGAACTCTCGATCATCCGACGCGAAACCACAGGCGCAGCACCCAACCAGTACAACGAGTCGGAGACCATCACCAAATTCGAAATCATGGACGGCGCACCCGTGCGAGGCGAGACGATCCCCATCCGTCTATTCTTGGGCGGCTTCGAGTTGACGCCTACATTTAGGGATGTCAATAAGAAGTTCAGCACAAGGTACTATTTGAACCTCGTCCTCATCGACGAGGAGAACCGGAGGTATTTCAAGCAGCAGGAGATTACCGTGTTTAGGATTCCGGAGAATTGATGCCGAGCATGCCAGCATGTGGCCAATGTCGGTGCAATGCAGCCACCCTACATACCCCGCGCTACGAGTAAAAACAGAAGAGGGTTGTGTCCGAATCGGTGTGACGTCCCAAGTGGATTTGAATGGCAGGATACACAGTCGAGAACAGCTGTGAGCACAAGCCTCTGGTGCTTGACATGGAAATCTCGGTGCGTGTTGGCCACGTCGCACTCGTCATCGCGTGTCGATACTTTCAATTGCATCTGGTGTAAGACGTTGGCGCCGTCGCTTCTTCATTCTTGCTAGAGTTCGAAGCGATCTGACGCTTGGCCGTGAGATGAGGCGCAGCGTAATTTCTTATGGTAGGCCCTGCTGTAATTCGCAGAGCTCACCTCGAACGACGCTACGGAAACCCTGTGCTCGACCCCGTCTCGACGTCTTCACAGATCTTCGCCATCTGCCAAGGTTTTGATGAAACCACAGAACAATCGGACCCCGTTCGACTCGATTTCCCTTCGACACAAGGTCTTCCCTTGTTGACTTTTGTTGCAGTTCCTCTACCTAGCACATCAGCGCTCGGCCTCTTCTCTGACAAGGCCCCTCCTTTCGCGACGCCCAATGGAAGAGGGTCCTGGACATCATTGACCCATACTTTCGGCAGCGCACATCGGCTTGCTCGATATGAGGCGTGCATGGTGTCGGTGCCAAGTCTGTCAGCACGAGATTAAGCGTGCTCAACATTGCTTCTGCTGATTGTTGGCAGCGGTTGTCTGCGCCACCCACACCATATATATATACGGGATGGAAGCGTGAGTTTTGACACAATCCTCAAATATCCGTCCTTGTGATCTTTGTTCTGAACGCATCCTGTCTTTTACACTTCTTGGCATTGGGCTCACACAGAGCAAATTGGTTTGTCGACACACGTTGGTTGCTCGGCAATGGCGCTGCTATCCAACACTGCCTTCGACAGCAAGGTGCACAAGCGCGATACTACGCTCTTTAGCATCCCCGTCATTGCACCCCATCTCTCCATCCGTCGTCACCCGACCATATCCTACAAGCAGCAACAACTCGATGCGTGCGCTACCAGCTCGCTCCCGGTCCGCTTGTCCGCTCTCTCTCGCCCCCCTGCGCGCCCCTGTTGTCCAAGCACACTTCTTGAACCAATCGACTTTTTCCACCGCAAACGCGGCATTCCCTCGCTCCTGTCACACCCTTACGAGCATCAACAAGAGCACAGCACTACCGGCTCGCTCGTTTCCTCGATATGCACGGCTCCGACTGTGCGATCCAAGTATGAGGAGCAAGAGTCGAGCTTGGCGCTGCAGGTGAGTCCGCTTTCGATGCTGTTTGACGCGATCTTGGCCGATTCAGCGGCTGGAGGAGGGGAGGGGCGTAGTGAGGGGGAAGGAAGAGAGATGGAAGCGTGGCCGTGCAGCCCGTGCAGCGTGGGGGAGATTGAGTGGGAGAGCAGGGCGCTGTTGGGTGGAGCGCGGGCAAGGGGGTTGGAAGAGGAGAGGGCAAAGTGGCCGACTAGTCCGAGCAGGACCGAGAGTTGGAGGCTGTCAGATGGTCGATCTTCTTGTCGAGTGAGGGAGAGGAGGGGAAGAGGAGGGGGGTGGTACATTGCGAGTGGAACGGGTGGGGTGAGGATGGGCTTGTGTGCCGAGTCGGCGATGGCGGGCGGTGGTGCTGGTCATCACGATAACGCAATCCATCTTGACCGGGCTTCTACCTCTTGCCGCACAGGCTCGACTGTTTCGCTCTCTACCGACGCATCCCAATCTTCCGAGATGGACGCTTCGCCTTGCTTGTACTCACGCACTTCATCCACCGCCTCCACCCTGGGTTCACCGCTGCCTCTCCTTGCTCTTACACCGACCACGCCGTCGCCGTCGCAGTCGCCCACACCCATGCCACCCTCCAACGCAGCACTGCTGCCCGACGAGACGCTGTCTGCGCTCATCGCCGACCAGACAGTTTCCAGTTCCAGTGCTCGTCCACAATCTGGCCAGGGAAGCTTGCTATTTTCATCCGTCCTCGCTCCAACTTTGACGTCGCGTACGTATCAGCTGCGCGAGAGTGGAATTGTCGACACACATCAATTCGACCTGCTCCCCATCGGCAGTCGACTCTCGCCTCGTCGTCCTAGCGGCTTTGCGAAACCAAATTCTCCGGGTCAACGACGCATGAACATTGATCGACACTTTCCGCTCGCACCAGCATCAGCATTGGCGCTGTGCGCGGTCCAGCGCAATGCCAACCCACCGACGCGACCGCAGCGTCCACACCACTGCAGGACGACGTTGGAGGATTTCTCGCTTGCTCCTAGCGCGAATCGTGTGAGTGCGACGAGCGACAAGCTGGTGCCGCCCAGTGCGTCGTTGCGGAGGTGGAGAAAGGCTCCTAGCGAATATCTTTTGGAAAGAGGTGCAGTCGAGTTGCAGCAGGGAGTGGGGACAAAGTTTCAATTGCAACCAGCGCCGGTGGTGAGGAAGCCTTCGGGGAGGAAGGTGCGCATCGAAGCAGAAGCAATGGAAGGTGGTGAGCCTGCTATACAAGCTATCCAGGCGGCGCCGGTGCCGATGAGCGCGGTGGCAGGGGACACAGCAGTTGCAGTAGCAGAGGCAGAGGCAGAGGTAGAGGCAGAGGCAGAGGCAGAGGCAGACTCAGAGGCAGAGGCAGAACCACGTATCCAACTCCGCGACGATTGTCTGCTTCGCAGCAGCACGCTCTCGGTGCAAACCTTTGTGTCGGCGCTCTCCAACCTCGACCCACCCATCGACTCGATCGACGTACCCCTCTACACCACCACCGCTCGATCTTCCAACTCAAGTCAAGCAAACCAGCCCATGACACAAAGCACCAACTGGACCCACTCGCCCGTCCAGCTCCACGATAAGCCGATGGAAGTCTTGTTGCCCTACAGCACACTTCCCTCCTCTTCCGCTCCGTCTGTACCAACTGCTCCGGCTGCTCGCTTTCACCCGCCTCGCGCTCGTGCACACGTTCGACCGCTCGACCTGCCCGCAAACACCGATATCGAAACGCGTATCGCGAATCGCAAACCGTCTCTGGTGCGCAAACTGTCAGCTTCGCTGCATCGATCTGGTTCGAAACTGTTCAAGCTTGCCAAAACTACCAAGCCGCATCGTGGCCATATTGGTGGCGGCGGGACAGACTACAGCAAGATTAGCTGCGATTTTGAGGGGACTCGAGCAGCTGCAACCCTCGCTGTCGACCCAGACGAGTTTGCGCCTAGGGCGAGACGCGAAGTGACACCAAGCGCGGTGGTCGGCTCGTCGCTGGATGTGGCTGTGCTTGCGTCGCAACGGGACGAGGTGGTGGTGTCGAATAACATGTTGCAAGCGGGGTCTTGCAGAGCTGGGAATGAATGTGTTACTGTTGATGCGACTGGTGGCTGTAGTGCGAGGCAAAGTGGCAGACTGCGAAAGTTCTCCACCTCCTCTGCTCCGCCTCGCACTCACCATCATCCCCCCTCTACCACCAAAACCCGCATCCTCGCCTCAACACATACCATCCCCTCGCACTCACACCACCTCGATCCTCCCTCCAAATCACTCGCTTCAAGTGCGCCGCTCAAACCCTCGCTCAAACGCCAACCGAGCCTGACCAGCTCGTTGTCGTCAACATGCTCGTCAATGCACGCGCTCACGCGCAAATCGTCCAGACGCGTCATTGTAGGCTCGGCCAACGATTGCGTCTCGCTCGCACACGCGCACGCTCACGCAAAGAAGGTGAGCTTTGCAGCAGACATACAACCACCCATTGCGCGAGAGAAACAGCTTGTGTCCCAACCCAAGCCCAAATCGAACAAGGTGGAGCCGGAGCAGGATAGCCGAGCGATGACCAACGAGAACGAGTCGGCAGAGCGAGCGGCCATAGCCCCGGTGCAAGCAGACCCAGAATCAAGCGTGGAAGAGCAGCAACAAGGAGCGGGATACGTAGCTTTTTCTTCGCTCAAAGGATTCGTGGCAAGCTTCACAGACGCTGTGAACGGTGGGTGGCATACAAGTGCGTAACCCGAATGTTCCGCCGCCCACACTTACTGTCTTTACATCTTGTGAACCAGAATATGTGCCAATAACACCGTCTAAAACCGCTGCGAGTTTCTGCTTGCCTCATTGACCATACCATACCATACCATTCCGCTCCGCCCGTTTCCCCCCTCTCAATAGCGCCTTACCGCTCCCTCCGCCCCCGCCACTACCGTCCGGCCGCACCTGTCCAACCCAATCCAGCTGGTCTGATCACAATCCCATCCCGCATATTCGTGCACAATCCTCGGTGCTCGACACGTCCACTCTTGGTCCACCTGCATATCCTGTTCATCCACCGCGGCCGTCGATGGATTGTGCAGCGCAGCGCGGTACGGCAGCCCATCTTGCGTGGCTACGAGCACCTCGAGCTCGTTGTTGGGCGAAGTCGTGAGGCGGAGATGGTTGATTTCGGATTGGTTGCGTTTCCAGGTGGTGACGAGGCCTTTTGGCGCCGCTGCCCCATTGGTGACAATGGTGTCAGGTGCGGAAGAGAGGGTGCGAAGGTCCCAGACGCTTACAATGCCGTTGGCAGTGCCTGTGACAACCGTGTGGTCGTGCACGTCGATTGCCGTCACCCCTGCCGTAGCCGATTGCGTCCAGAGATCCGATGCTGAAGGTGGAGCGCCCGGTGGGAAACTAAACTTGCCCGTAGTCAAGCTCGCCGTTGCCGAGCGCAGATCGAACATTTGCCAAGCACCGCTCGCCAATCCCAAAACAAAAATGCTCTGATCCTCTTCGGCTTGAAGCTGCTGCTGCGCAAGTGCCAAGCACTGCACGGCGGAATAGCGATCGCTGCCCATCAGCCGGACCTGCTTGGGCGCGCCAACATCCCACAATCGGATCGATCCGTCGGCTCCCGCTGTCAAAACATTTTTTCCTCTCCCGATGATACCCGCTGTCAGCACAGCACGTTTGTGCCCCTGCAGCGTGCGCGGATTATCGCCCGTAAAGGGATCCCAGATCTTGCATGTCAAATCGCTCGAGGTGGACAGCACAACGCGGTTCGAAGGGAAGAACTTGACAAACCTCACATCGCCTACATGTCCCTTGAGCGCCGTCTTTTTGTTCAGCTTTGCTTTGGCAGAATTGATCGAGAGCCGGATGCGTGCCTCGAGATCCCATTTGCGCTCCTCGGGGTCGGGCGATTCTCCCGTTAGGATGTGTCGTTCTTCCTCCGTGAGAAGGTCCAGGGCGGCGTTTCGGGCTTGGGCAGCGTCAAAGTCGGAAGCGAGCCGACCTGCGAATAGCGATCCCTCGGCGCCACCTGCGATGAAAAGGTCGATTTCGTCATCGGCGGTTCCTAGCGAGATGTCGAAGGCGTCGATGGTCGGGTAATTTGTGTAGTTGTCATTGACTTTCGACGTGCCTACAGTGGGGAGGAATCTGGTGGTGGTTTTGCGAGGAAAGCGAACCTGTACTCCAGAATCGAGCTGGATCTCAGATTGGAGTGTCCTTGCTGATCGCTTACTAGCGCTGTTGCTATCGTTATCAGAAGGAGATTGCTGCGTCAACTGTAGATCCAACCAAGACCCCTGGACTCGGTGAATCTTCAACCCGTTCGAGGGCCCACCAGACACATCTGCATCGCCAATCTTGACTCCACCCTGCGTCTCTACATTCTGCCCATCATCCTTGGTTTGAATCAGAGCCAGCTTGACATGAACACTGGACGATGGAGCATTGGAAGCATAGTACGAAAGCCAAGCCTTTTCGGCTGCCACGGTGGAGGAAGAGACGTCGGCAAACACTTCGGCGTAGTTTGGCTGAACCGAGATGTAAGGCAGTGCCGCCATGATGTAAGGACGAGGGATCTGGCGCTTAGCACTGGAGATATGTGCGTGTGTGCTGTGCGCTGATGCAAGTGAGGTACAGAGGAGAGAACAAGGAGAGAGCAAGCATCAACAAGGGCTGAGCTATCCAAAAGCGCCGCGTCAGACTCTGTGCCGCCAAAATTTCTCGGAACTCGGCGGCAAAACGGAGGAGCGTCATCAACAAAAGTCGAGTTGCTCCGTGCTCGGTGCGATCCTTCTTGCTCTTCTTGACCGTCATGGCAGCTGCCATCAACTCGATGAACTCGAAACACTCTCGCATGCTCATTCTCTTAAAGCGACTTCAACACAGACTGCACTCTACAACCAACATTGTCATGTGGCGTGGTTGCATTGCATTACTCATCGATGCGATTTGGGCCCCTTGTACGCCAGCACAACCACGTCGCCATCCCTCCGCGCATCTTCGTGCTTAGGTGTATTCCAGTACCTCGCCACCTCTCGATATCCTTTCAAACTCAACAGATTTTTGAGCGTCCGTGTATGTCCCGGTCTCCTCGAACCCTCCTTCAACAGACTCTCAAACATGACCAGATGGCTCGGCCAGGAATGGCGCCATCCTCGATCCCACGCGTGGGCACCTGGCTCGAGCTGCGGTTCGGGCCAAGTCGGGTAGTCGGTATCGACGTTGTACGGAAAGCGGTCGACAAGGTACTTGATCGGATCGTGGTAGAAGAAGTCGCTCTGGTCCCAGTATTTTGTCCGCTGCTGCGCTGGCGTCATCTCGGACCGAGACGGCGGAGGTGGACATTGGATGAACCAGCTTCGTTGCACGAGGGTGGCGTCGTGTAAGTGGGTCGCCCAGGGAGTCGAGTGGCATGGCATGAGAAAGCCGAGGTTGTGAATGCGTCCGATACCCGGTCCGAACTCGACCAGCTGATCCCATGTTGACGCCGAGACTTGCTGCTGCTGTTGACGATAGATCGAGCCGAGTTCGTAGGCAACTTGCTCTTGAGCCACAGCGTGAATCGAAGTGAGGTAGACTGCTGCGATCGGCTGCACTGTCAACAGCAAGCCGCGCAACCACAGAGGCAGCAAGTTGAGCGCTCGCCATAGCTGTCTAAAAGGGCTTGCTTGTCCATCTTGTAGTGCGGCTGCAGCTATACGAGATGCACTGTTGCTGACGTACGACTCTGCCAGCCCCGTGGCAGCTAGAATTGCAAATGCCGGAAGTAGCGGTTGCAGAAACCGAAACTCCTTGTGCCCCAACAAAGAGTAGACCCCCACCGAGACGCACACCAGCCTCGCCAACGACCGTCTCGCATCTGCTGGCAAACCTTGCTTGCTCATCTGAAAAGCATTCAACAGCCCATACAGCGTCGCTGGCAGCCACAGATTGCACAGCACCGGTACGCCTTGAGTCAAATACCAGTGCCAGGGGTTGGCGCCGTAGAAGATGCTGAGATTGGCAACAACGTTTTTGTGCACAAACGACACAAGGCTGAGCGCCGGTAGCACCTTTGCGCCATGTTCGACTTGGTTGTCAAAATAGTCGTACGTGGTGTCGACTGCCAGAGCTAGTGCAACCGCTGCGAATCCCGTCAACGCAAGCGTGCTTACCAGACTGCTAGTTTCACCGACAAATTCGAGCAGGGGTAGCATTGAGCCTTGCGGTCGATCGACCGTTGGGTCGACCTTGCTGTTCGCGGCAACATTTACGTTGAGGTGCGATCTAAGATGATGCAGCTGACTGACTAGCAGCTCGACAGCCAAGTAGATCCACAAGACGCCATTTGTCGGACGCAAGAGGCAAGCCGCCGCCGCAAGCATCACACTTTTTCGTAGCGTGCGATCGTATACCAACCCAGCGACCTGTTTCCTAGCCAAACTGTCATCGTTCGGCTGCTGATCCTTCTCTTGATACCCTGCTTCCGATGGACTTATCTGCTGCCAGACGCAGCTGGATCCAGGTTTCTGCAGCTGCTTCAGCTTGTCCAGTTCTTGCCGCGTCGAGAAGGACGCCAGATCGAAGCGGAAAGAGTGAAACGGGACGTAGGGCCAGTAGAAGAGCGCTGCAGCGGTCACTGCAGCCTCGGTCGAATTGCTAAACGTTCTGGTCGCCGTAAATAGGCTGTATAGATTGGTGAGGCTCACGAGCACGGCAAACCAGCCGACGATGGGTCCACCAATGCGCTGCGCTAGTCGAAATGTGTACCAGTCGCCCGCGGCTGCGAACACGGCTTGTTGAAGACGAGGAAACGCAACGCGCAGATATGTCTGATCAAGTCCTGTTAGCTTGAGCACCGTATAGCCCGGAACGAACAAAAGCGGGTGTAACACCGACCGCACGGGACCATGGAGCAGATTCCTCGTTGCCGCTGCAACATACGAGCCTCGCGTGGCTGCATCCGTGTCGTAACTCGGCGACCACTCCCAGCTCTTGAAGCCGTACCCAAACACGAGTCTATGCGCAATCTCGGTGGTCTGGTAATGTTCGTCGGGCTGGAAAAATGTTCGTGTCACAAGAGCATTGACTATTCGAAAGGCTAGGAGGAAGAAGAACAGCCAAGCGAGGTTGATACGTGACCGAGGCTGCTGCGATGTTTTGGGCAAGATCGAGGTGGGAAATGTTGGTGGCGGCGCTGGTGGTGGTTGTGAGACATCTCTAGCTGCCACCGGCCGTGACCGTGCTCGAAGCTCCATACTGCTTTGTAGCCACACAAGATGGTGGTTGTGCAGAGAGATGAGCAAGGCGGACAGCGAACATGGTTCAATGCCGTTTTCTTTTCAGCCTCCACACACGTTCTTGCTGCACCGTGCACGCCGAGTTTCAGACACAGACGCGATTTGGCTTTCGGCGGCAATGCAAAGGACCGACCATCCTTATCCCTTTGGACTGGTTGCAGACTCAGGTCAAAGTGGGTGCAAGCTTTCCTCTCAACTCTCCATTTCAGTTTCAACGTGACACCATGAACACAATGACGATGACGATGACGATGACGATGACCAAGTGTGACTGCATTGCTGTAAGACCTACGCCCTTCTACGGCGTATATAGTCGCGCACCGGCTCGTTGCCGGCCTCGTCTACAAAGAAGCGCCTCTTGTCCTCGTCTTGCCACACCAGCACACCCAGCTGCTTGGCATAGTTGCGCACCTCTTGGAAATCCACCTGACTGGTGAAATCGGTAAACAGCGAACCCAGGTTCTGCTGTACGCGGTTCTTCTCCCTCTCCCACAATCGAATCTGATCTGAAACGGTCACCGGTAGCAGTGGGTCGTTGCGATGCATCTGAACGTGTGCATGATGCGTGAGGTACGTGATGATTTGTTCGGCTGTGATACCGTTGGCTAGCGCCGATTTGACCGAATCACGCGTAATGGATCCAACCACTAGGTTCGGGAATCTCGCCTTGATCGTGACAAACAGCGACAGCACTGCGACGCGCAGGGGATTCGACGTGTAAGCGTACAGACGGTAGTTGGTCTCGAGGATAATATAGCCACGTTGTTCCTGTTCTGTGCCGTTGCTCGATAGTAGAGGCACAGCAGCCGACGACGTGAGTGTGGTGGCAAGGCGAGTGGGGTAGAAGCGTCTACTCGAAGCCTTGCGTTGATAGACAAGACCATAGTCGCGAAAGTCCTCTAGCATGTGCAACTGTGTTTCTGGCAGCTCCTCGGTCGAGTAATCCCTGCCGAGCTCCAAGCTTCCGAGCATAAAGAGAAAGGCAAGCACCTCGACCAAGTCCATGTTTCTTTCATCGGCCATATCGAGATATTGCAACAGCAGGTCCCACAGCTGAGTGTTGACGTCCTCGAGCAGGAACTGGAATCCACGACTAGTAATGTTGAGACCTCCACCGGAGCTCGAAGTCGATCTCGGCTGCATGAGGTTGCTTCTGCGCAAAAGATAGAGCACAGGTTCACGCGGAGTGCTCGAATTGTCGCTGCCAACCATGTAGTGAAGGATGGTTTCCCACTTTGTGCGTGCGTATTGGTCCAGGAAGGCCACATCGACTGCATTCTTGTCTTCCGTGTCGCAGGGTACGCCAAACGACCGATGCTTTCCTCCGCCCGTCAAGGCTCTTCGCATACCCTCAGTGAAGACGGCATTGAGCAGGAGGATCTGCTTGCCCATCGTTGCTTTGAGTTGGACAATCGAAAGTCGCGAAAGCTTGTCGACAGCAGTATCAAAGTCGTTCTTGGCTTCTTTTTTGGTCCACGCCAGAAAGTCATCGGCTGCAAGTGGCACGTCGAGAAAGAGCATGTGCATGATGAGCTGGCGAGCCATCATGGGCAGCAGTCGAAAGATAGCAAGACATGACGCCGGTTTCTCGTACAGGCGGATGAGGACGGATCGCGGTTGCCGGTCCAAAAAATCGTCGATGGTCTCTGCACCTATCCCGGCTGCCCTTGAATGTTCCGATATTGACAGGGCATTGTTGCTGCCTCCCTTTGCGGTAGAGGTGACGCCTTGGCCGGGCCCCGGTGTATGTCTCTGGCTGGCCATGCTGGGCACTTGGGATAATGGGAAGCGACGCACTGATGGCACGCACGTGCCTAGAGCGATAACAGCCTTGAAAGCTGCATCTGCTTTGCTGCAAGTAGTGGATTGAGCAGTTGCTGAGGATGATGTCGATGATGCTGCGCTTTCTCAACTCGTCCATCTCGCCTCCACAATGACAGCAACCCGATTTCCGAGCTCGGCTGATTCATTCGAAAGATTGATTGCGATGAATTGCAGTCTGATAACCATGCTATTTTTGCCTCAATCAATATTCAAAAGGTTCTCTTCTCCCACTTTGCCTCGAGAAGAAAAATTTGGGTGACACAAAAGACTCGTATGAACACCTACTTGGACAGACCTTCTCACTTGACTTGCAACATCATCACTTCTCTTACTTTCATCCAACCCTGATCGGGTCACTGCAGCCATGGCAGCCTTCAGCACCACCGACGAGGCTGTGCTTACCGCTCCACTCGAACTCAACCCATTGGCTCAGTCGGCCACCGCCTCGTCTTCCGGTCGTTCTATCTACCATGTCTACGACGTTCTCTCCACCGCCGCCAAGATTCACGACGGACGCTTCAAGCGAGTAGCACTGCAGTTCCCCGATGAGGCGCTCATCGACTCGGTCCCCGTCTACTGGGCCCTCAAAAGCGAGGTCCGGAAGCTATGCTCCATGGACAGTGCAGCAGCTTCCTCTGCAGCTTCTGCTTCTACCTCGACCTCAGCATTGGGCAGCAACAATGGCTTGCCAGAGTTTTACATTCTCGCAGACACAAGCTACGGTGGATGCTGCGTAGATGAGGTGGCTGCTAAACATGTTGATGCGGATCTGGTCGTGCATTACGGCCATGCTTGCCTTTCTGCTACTGCCAGATTGCCTGTGATTTACGTGTTCACCAAGCAGCCGTTGGTGCATGTTGCAGCTGCCGCGACGAGCCTCGCCGATCAGGTTCGACAAAACATTGGCAAAAACGAGCAAGCCGAGAGTATCAAGGCTTTGGTTTTGACGTACGACGTCTCGTGGGATCACGTGGTCGACGACCTCTTCCAAGCAACACAGAAGGCGCTCAAAGCGAATGGTGTTCATCTGCCGCTTGTACGAACGTATGTCAACTACACGAGAAACTACGAAGCTAAACTCGTCAATGACAAATGCGCATCCTCCGATGAGCCTTTGCAAGCAGCTTGTTGCGCCTCCGCTGCAGCAACGTGCTGCGGTGGCTCAGAACAGGCTTCCTCCTCCTGCTGTAATGGAACAACCTGTTCATCTGCGAAGCCGTCCGTGTCGTCCTGTTCTTGTCCAAGAGCACCGACATCAGTGATACCTCTGTCAAGTTCGTCCGAACCAGTCAATGTCATCGCTCATGATCGTTCAGTCCAACCACTCGGACCCTCGCGCACCGTCATCCTGCCATCAGGTGTCGACCTTTCGCAATGCGCCTACCTCTATCTCGGACCGGAATCTCTCTCGCTCACCAACCTCCTCCTCACCCTTGGACCTTCAACACCACTCATCTCGTACAACCCGATCACCTCAACCTCACAAGTTGAAACAGGTTCCACCAACCGCCTGCTCATGAAACGCTACGCCTCGGTGCTCAAAGCGCGCGATGCTTCCGTCGTCGGACTTCTCGTCGGTACACTCGGCGTACATTCGTATCTCCCCTTGCTCAAGTATCTCCGTCAACTGCTTAGTGGCAAGAAGAGTGGTCGCAAGGTCTACACAATCTCTGTGGGCAAGTTGAACCCGGCCAAGCTGGCCAATTTTCAAGAAATTGATGTGTTCGTATTGGTAGCTTGTCCCGAAAACACCTTGGTGGATAGCAAGGAGTTTTTCAAGCCCATCGTAACACCATTTGAGATGGAGTTGGCGGTGAAAGCTGCAGAGAGACAAGAGAGAGGAGAGGAAGGCGTCGATTGGAGCGGAAAGTATGAGTTGGATCTGGAACAACTCGTGCCGAACGAATTCAAGATTGGTAACGAGGATGACTTGCATCAGAAGATGGATTCGTTGGAGATTGAAGAGGGTGGCCATGTTCAAGATGAGGACGAGCAAGCGGAAGAGGAAAGCGATGAGGATCGGCCACATTTCTCGCTGATCAGCGGAACGTATGTTCACAGGCGCAAGTTCAATGGTCGATCCAACAAGATGCCAGCTGTTGCCTCGGGTCAGGAGGACTCCTCCATGCAGCTTATATCGAGATCTATGCAGAACGGTGCGAATCAAGATCGAGTAATGACTCGCAACCCTACCACGGGCGAGCTGACCACCGTCTTGGAGACAGCATCCATCGCACATCTCAGCAAACGAGGTTGGAAGGGACTCGAACAGCGACTAGGTATGGACGAGCCTAGCGTGCTCGAGGAAGGCAGAGAAGGCATCGCAAAGGGGTACAAGGATGCCGGTGGAGACGGCGAGATCATGTAGAACCCTTGGTCAATCGTACACCATTCAACATTCACAGACACAGACACGCGACGACGATTGAGCCACTGTGATTGTCAAAAGACATGAATTTCGCACGAGACCATGACAAGAAAGGAGAAAAGAGCCGAAACCATCCTGGACAACGATGCGACACGGCCTAGATCTTGCCATCGCTGCCACCCTCGAGCAAGCCAACCAACAACCACGAAGCACCTGCAGCCACACCTCCCACAGCCAAGGTGGAAACCGCACCATAAGCATATCCCTTGACTCCACCCTCTCCCCCCGTCACGCGCTGCTTGACCACACCAAACACCAACAGAATCACGCCCGTAATGATGACCGACAGCAGCAAGGCTCTGCTGGCCTCTTGAACAAACATGTATGGCAGCAGAGGAATAATGCCACCGATAAAGTAGCTGAGACCGATGGTGAGCGCCGAAATGTAGAGACGCGAAGTGCTGACGGGTTCCAGACCTTCGCCGAGTTTGAGCAGGAAGGGCGTGAGACCGGCTTGTTCCAGGTCCTCGTCTGCAAGAACCTGCTGCGATTCCTCGTCGTCCGACGCGGCACGCTTGTGTGGGGGGATGGACGAAGCGGAGGGAAGAGAAATGCAGCCAAACAGTTTACGTCTGGAAGCAGACGATTTGCGGCTGTGCTGAGCAGCGGCAATCTGTTCGGCTTGGCGACGAGCTTGTTCCTTTGCCGTCAGTTCCGCAGCGATCTGGGCCGATGTGTCAGGAGCGATGCCGTAGCCTTTGAGAATGTCGTGTACCTGACGCTCGACCTCAGTCCCGCACGATCGCTCGACCCTCGCCTGGGTGGACTTTAAGTTGAACGCAAAATGGCTCAGCTCGGCCTGCGCCGACAAGAATCCACCGATACCCATCGAAATGGCACCCGAGACGAGCTCTGCCAACCCGGCTAGCACCACTAGCTTGGTCGAGCCGGTCGAAGATAGACCGGCAGTCAGAGCAAAAGGCACCGTAAGACCATCGCTGAGACCGACGATGCAGTCGCGTGCAAAATCAGGGTCAATCAGAGTACGCTCGTCGGCAGCAACAACGTCTCGACAGCAGACAAACGAGGGATCATGCTGCTGGGTGGCAGGGCACTCGTGGTTGGCGCTGAGGGTGGATGCGGAGGAAGAGGCGACACTGTTCCGCTGGGCATCCTGAGGAGTGGCTTGGTAGTTTTCGGGAGAAGCAGTGGTGGTCGACCAGAGCAGGGGCGTGGACTCGGATTTGGTGCTCTTGGGAGCAAGCTTGACCGAAGCGCCTTTGGAGGAAGAGGCAGCGCACGAGCAATTGGCGCAGCCTCCTCCACCGGCGCCAGATTTCTTGGTTGACGAGCAGGCCATCTTGGCGAACGAAGGAGTGAGTGTCGAATGAAGTGCGAGAAGCAGGTTAGCCAAGGGAAGAGCAGCGTGTGTGCGTCCTCTTTATATCTCTCTATCAAGGAATTCTGAGCGGATCAAGTCCGACCGTGCGGAGCCCTCTTGAAACTATTAATGAAAATGCGGCGGCAGCAGCAGCAGCAGCAGAAAAAAGAAGAAAAAGAAGCTATTGCTGCAGACACACCCAAATTGCCGGAAAAAGACCTCACAAGAGAGAAAAGAAACACACACATACAGTACACGCGCAGAGCCAATGATGCGCAGTGCATTACAGATTCGCGAGAGCTTCGAGACCGTTTCGGTGCAGATCCAGCTTGAGCCTCGCATGAATTCCTTTTGATGCAAGCACTGTGATTTGCATCAGCTCCTTTGAACGCTACGTGATTCGCTCCGAGCTCGTCTTTGCCTTTTAGACCACGTCACACTTTGATACAGTCCGAAGAGTCGGTGTAGCTGCTCCAGCGCAACACGACCTTCTGCCAGGTCGTGCCACTGCATCAGCCCGACTTGTGAATGGCAGTCTGGATGCTGCTTAAGCATACAGAAAGATGAGCTTAAAACGAAAACAAAAAAGCGTGCTGATCCTCTTTTCTCTCGGATCGCTAGCCGAACGAGCTTTGTTTTTCTCTTCCTGCCAATTGATAAGAGAGGCCATTCTAACGATAAAATTGCGCCATGCCCGCGTCGGTGTAGCAGGCCAATCAGACTCGGGCTATTGTTCATCACAAAATCGCGATTTCAGAACTCAAAATGACGAGTGATGACTGTCGCCCTAACAGCTACATTCCAATAAAGGACGACGGCGTAACATTACTGGAAAATCAAGTGAGCGTAGAGACGAGAACGCAGCAGCTACGCGCGACGCGTTAAGCTCTCAGATCAAAAAAGCTGCAATTGCACCAAGAAAAGAGGGAGGAAAAGGGTCCGCGCTGCACTGCACACACACTCCACTTTGGTTGCAGGCTCAGCCAAAAGGTACAACAGTCACAGTCACAAGCAAAGACACGCATCGATACACGCTTACAATTGAGCTTCTTCCAACCAACCGTCTCTGTCGTGACGGTCTCGTTCGCCATCATGTCGTCGTCCTCGCCGCTCTCTTCCCTTCCGTTGTTTGTACCTTCCTCAGTCCCTTCCATCGAGCCGAAAGCCACGGTCACTGGCTCCAGAGCCAAGGTCACTTACTCGCGCAGACCACTCGAGACCGAAGACGACGACGCTTCGCGTGCCAGTCTCGTATCCTCATCTTCCTCATCGCAGCCCGCTTCGCCATCGAACCACCTCTTCGATTCGCCCATGCGTTCCTATGGCCGCAATGCGAATTCGCGCGAGGATAGCAATGGCAACGACGCGACAGTCGTGGCAGAGAGCTCCCCTGCCACCACGGTTCCCGCCGCTAACTCTGCCATCAAACTCGGTCCTTCCTCGCTCTTTCGTCGCGTCGATTCGCAACAATCACAACGTAGCGACGATGGCGATCATCAAGATGCACAACAAGAAACATCGACAGGCTCGCCTGCCGTCCAACGCACAAAAAAGTTTAATCTCGGTATGGCGAGGGCCATCTACGACTCGGACTCAGATAGTGATCTCAGCGCCAAGGTCGCTCGTTCCAATGGAGCAACAAAGTCTCTTTCTCGCGACGGAGTGCAAGAAAGCGACGACGACGATGATGATGCCGTCATTGCTCGTATTCGTGCTCAGACGGTCCGTGATGCCGATTCAGATCCCTTCACGGGCTCATTGTCCTCGGCTCCTCCTTCTAGCTCGCAGGCCCAATCGTCACTGCACCGCGCCTCACTCGACTCCGGCGACGAAGGGCTGGCCGACCAAGACCAAGATGGCAGCATCACCATCACACGCCGTCGAGGCACAAAGATCTCGGCCATGAAGGGCAAAGGCGGCAAGACAAAACATCCCGAATTCGCTTCCTCATCCGGCAAAGAAGCTGGTGCTGCATCAGATGAAAACGACGACCATGTCCAATCATACAAACCACGCACTTTTAAACTAGTCAGCTCCGAATCATCGACCTCTGCAACGCAAGCCGATCAAGACGGCGCAGAAGCTGGTCCTTCCGTCATCAGTGCGACGCTACCCTCCCGCCGCGAAAAGATGGATGCTCTTGCTGCTAGGGCTCGCAAGGCGCAAGGCGAGACCGAGGCAGAGACCGAAGCACACGCTCAAGCAGATCCGCTTTTGGATGATTTCTTCGGCGGCGGCAGTCCTGGCAGAATCCCGTCTCGCTCGCCTTCTCTCGACATTCAGGACAGCGACGAGGAGGAACACAACCATGCTATGCCCGCATTCATGGCTGCGCCGTCCAACTCCACGTCGACCAAGACCAAATCAAAGAAGAACAAGCACGTCGCAAGGGAGCGAGATATTCTCAGCGATCTCGAGGACAACTTTGATCGTGCCAACGCCAAGGTAGCCTCAAAGCGTGCCGGTGCAGCAAAGGAGAAGCCGCCGCCTAAGATCAAGCCCCTCAGCAAAAAGGAGATCGAGGACATGCACAAGCAAACCGCCCGTATTGCCCGTGAGAACCGCACACGCCTCGCACCCACTCACCAAAAGAAGACCATCGGTCTCAACGAGCTGCTCAACAAGATTCGCACCACTGAGACACTTCGCAGCAACGCCTCCCAGGTGGCCAGCACTGATAACAGTGCAGACAATGCATCCGACGGATCCGGTCATCCCTCGTCCCAAATCCCGTCGGGCCAGTCCAAGAGCCAGAACGCCTCGGATCCCATTGAATCGGACCCCATCCGCGAACGATCGAGCCCTCATCCAAACTACTCGAGCAGCCCCGTTGTGCCCATGTCTAGGCAGCAAGAACGCCGACTTGGCCTCGATCAGAGCAGTAGCAGCGCAAACTTTCTCCAGAATGGTGCCCCAGGTCGCGTCGCTGGGTTGGCCACCAAGCAAGAACATGCTTTGCAATCGCACCAGCATCTTCTCACCAGTGCTGAGCAGGACGAAGAAGAAGATGACGCACAATTGCCCGATCTCGCTTCCATCGTCAAACAAAGCCGAGACCAGCAGGAAGCAGACAAGGAAGCTGCTCGGAAAAAGCAGCAACTCCGAGACATGAAGCTTCGTCTGCTCGAAAAAGCACGTCGGCAGCCTTCCACCGTCGACTCGAACAGCGCACCAGCAGGGTCAGATTCGGACCAGAAGGTAAAACGCGTCGAGATCGAGGAGGAAGACGATCTTGAATTGTATCAGGCTGGATCGGTCTTAGCTGCGAAGCACAACATTCTCACCACCCCCGGCAAGAAGCGGCCCACGGATCTGCTCTACCGCGAGATCGGCATCCGTCCCGGCAAGACTCCTCCCTCGCGCAAGTCATACGTTGGCACCAATGTCCATGGCTCACCCAGTGCTTTCGTGCACAACAGCGAAGCCACAGAAACCCTTGACGACCAGGACGACCTTATCGTGACCGACAGCCAACTGCGTAGGGCCGGAAAGGATCTCTTTGTCGCCACCGATAAAGCGGCTGATCACGTGTCTGCCACACAGGCCCAGGCAGCCTCGACACAAACTCGTCCGGACGAAGCGCAGGCGAATCCCTCTTCCACTCAGACCGGCGGACGTGCAGGCCCTCCCAAGATGACGCAAGCTCAGCTCAACGCAACTCTGATGCGCAAGATGCAATCTCAAAGCCTCAAAGCTCGTACGCAGAATGGCGCCAAAACTGCAGGCGGAAAGAGCGCAGCCGCCGCTGCGTTCGACAAGCAGCCGCGTTTGGCCGCTCCTGATGTCGACGCCATGCTTCAACGGTTGGGCGAAGCAGCAAGCAGTGAGGGTCAAAGGCACGGTTTCAACCAGGACGACGATATGGACGACGATCAAGACGACCCGGACTTCATCATGCCAGCGGCACGCAACGCCGAGTCGGTCATCGGTGATCCGATTGGCAGTGATGTCGACATGGGCAGTGCCAGTGAGATCGACCAGGACGACCAAGAGCAGGACTTCATTGACATGGGCAGCGGAGACGAGGACGATGACGAGAACCTAATTGTCGACGAGGCTGGCGTGCCGGATTCAATAGAAGAAGCAGACGATGATAGCGAAAAGGAAAACGCGCCGCCACCGGCCAGTCAACAATCGCAGCGATCCCATGCTTCCCCGAGTGTCAGCCGCAGTCTGTTGCCTAGTCGTGCAGTCATGGATGACGACGAGGACGAGATGCCTGCGGCACGTCCGAATGCCAGAAGAGGCAGACGTAGCGCTCTGGCAGACGACGACGATGGCGTCGATGCAGCCGAGGAGGCCGCGCTCCAGCCGGGTCCCTTCGACAGCAGCCGCAGCAATGCGCTCCCGGGCGATCCAGGACAGAGTCAGAGTCAGAGCCAAAGCCAAGCATGGCCAAGAGTTCCACTCGGTGACATTTCCAGCCAGTCGATGGACCAAAGCATGCCCTTTTCTCGCTCCAACACGTCTTCGCCAGCCATTCAGCACGCCCAAGCACCAATCCTCGCGGCAGCCTTCCGTCGTGATCCACCCGTCATTCCCCTCTCTGCAGGACAGGAAGAAGACGAGTCTTTCCGAACCGACGACATTCCTTCGCAGGCTGCTGATCTGGGACGCTTCTTCGAGCCCACCATGCCGCCACCCACTGCAAGCAAGTTGGTGTTTGCCGCATCGCAGGCGCCCAAGTCATTCTGGGATCAGACGCAGACGCAGTCACAGACTCGGACACAGAGCCAGAGTCAGCTGCCGGCCTCAAGTCGCCCGTATCAAGCAACCGATGCTCGACGAGAGCTCGTCCGCGATGAGTCTGCCAATTCGGCGCTTGGCGCCTTCTTCCAGGACACGCAGCAGGACGAGTTGCGCGGCGAAAGCCTGGACATTTTCGACAACCCCAAAAATGTCGGTGGGAAAGCTCACGGCTTCACCCAGTTCTTCTTTGACGGCACGCCGCCGGCCTCTGCTGACGGCCTGGGAGCTGAGGGGGCTTCAAAGGCTAAACCCGGCGTGTGGGACGCCTCGGCTATGCCGCCACCCAAGTCGACGGAAGTCGATGCGTTTGCAGCGCTGCGCAAAGCCCAGATGGGCGAGGCCATGGACCTGTTGGAATCTACGCCCTCGGTCTTGCCTAGCTTCGACGAGAGCCAGGCGGAACGCGAGGCATACGCCCAAGCACAATCGGACGGTCAGGTTGTCAACGTATCGCCAGAAAAAATGTACATGAACCAGGATGGCTTCTTCACACAGACCAAGCCAAGCCAGCACGTGGGTCTTTGGTCTCAGTACGAGAGTCAAAGCCAATCCCAAAGTCAGCAACAAACTGCGAGTGGCGCTTTGGGCATCTGGCCGAGTCCAGCTGCCCGTCGTAATTCTGCGCGTCGAGCCAGCGATTTCAGCAACGTTGGCGATGATCAGGTCGCATCGATCTTTGACGAAGACGAGGATGAGGATTCGCCTGTTCAGCTCAAGCGATTGCGTCGTGGCGCTGCTCACAATGCTGTTGCAGCCAACTCTGTTGAGGGTGCAGGCCAAGACAACAAGGTAGACAGCGAGGAGGATGACGAGAACGGCCCACCGTCGAGTCAACCTGAGCCAAAGACTCGCAACGCGTTTGATGTTTTGCGTCAAGGCCCCCTACGTGCGGTGTTCGACGACGAGCCGAATTCCAAGGGCAAGAAGCGCAAGTCTGCCTTCATCGAAGGAGAAGCCGAAGAGTCCGAAGACGAGGAGCTTGGCGGACAGACGCGCGGCGACGGTGGTGGACTCAAAGGTGTCTTTGGCGACGACAACGACAGCGCTGCTGGCGCTGATGAAGACGAAGACGACGAGGATGATGCCGATGCCGCCGATCTGCAAGAACTGGTCGACAACGAACGCGAACTCGACGAAGCCGAAAAGGACGAAGTGGCACGCGCACGCTTCCGCGAAGACATGGACGCCAAGGACCGCGAAGACCTCGAGATCCATCAGAAGGCGATTCAGGGTGGCTATCGAAACCGTCGTGGTCGTGCCGGACTGAACGGCATCGAAGGATTCCTCGATGATGATGCTGACGATGAGGAGCTCAAGCGAAGGGCCGCGCTCGGTTCGCACGCATCCATGTCGGCATGGAAGAAGCGCAAGCTGCTCGATGGTACCGAGGACGGCATGGACGCGTTGGCGGCGCACGAAGAAGCCCAGGCGTTTGTCAAGAGTTATGCTGCGACGCACGTGATTGATCACGAGTCGGAAAAGTATGATTTCTTGGCCATGGCAGCTGCGGATCAGGACGGGGAGGATAGCGATGAGAGCGAGGATGACAATATGGACGAAGACGATGCGGCGAAGGAGGATCAGGAAGAGTTGGAAGAGGATGCATTTGGGCCCATTGTCAACAAGAAGCCGAGCACCATTGGCTACAAGGATGTGGCCAACATTGTGAGGGAGCGCAGAAAGGCGAAACGAAGTGCTCTCAGCGATGATGAGGAGGACGAGGATGAAGATGCTCAAGCTCGTCGCAAAGGTAATGGTGGATGGGACTCAGAAGACGACGATGACGCTGAAGCGCGGTTGGCGACGGCGCTGCACGACCGTATCAAAGGCGTTTCGACGACGCAGACCAGTGGTGGAGTGTCGCCTGCCATAACTCAGTCGAAGAGAAAGCCGCAGCTGGGCGCACAGTACGGTCGCAAAGCACCTCGCATCGTCGAGTCCTCACATGACAGCATCGATGCTATGGACATTGTAGACACGCAAGAACCCACCCATCAAGTGGACGCCGACGAAGTCGACGACGACGACGATGCAGCATCTGGGTCCCTCATGGCGCGGCTCCTGCTCCACCGTCAACCTGCATCGAAACAAGCCTCGATCCTACGATCCAGCTCATCCCTAGCAACAGCAGTAGACACGCTCGAAGACGCCGAACCCGAATGGGGCAACGACGCCAACATTGTCCGTGCGCCCAAACCTGCCGCTAGCGGCAACAACTCACAATCGTCCTCTTCAACAGCCAGAACCGCGTTCGGCTTCGGGAAAACCCCGGCGAGCGACAAGATGAGAACTGGCCGCGACAAAAGCGGCAAGGTCGGATCGATCTTGTTGTCCAAACAGGCGATCATGAGGAGGGAAAGTGGCTTTTCGAGCAGTTCAAGTGGGTCTAGGTGATGCCAGTCGTGGGTATTTCTGTCGGATTAGTTGCTTTAGCATGCCTTTTGATTGAATGGAAGAATATGAATGTTTTGTCATTGAATGCGACGAGTGTTGCTAGGACTGTAACAGAATTTGTGAGAAGCTGGCCGAGATTGGTGGCGGAATCGATTCCCGGAGGTGGCGCAACGTTTGACGATCAGTAAACCCAGACGGTACGAAGGGTACCGAACTGATCTTTCCTCGAGCTGATCCTTGCCTTGTGCTCGCTATGCCTAGACAAAGCAGTACACCGCTCGACCAACCACTCGACAGTATGAGCTTGAACCTGATCGAGCACTCGCGCAGCTCCATCTCGACTTGCCCTTGGACTAGTTGGCATCTGGCAGCTATCCAACTCGTTGGTTGTCAGGGGGGAAAGCACCCAGCGGTCGACGCGCATCGGTTTGGGATGCGCTTGCAATCTCGTCAGTAGCCAGCTACCTTTTGTAGAAGCGTGACGAGTAGTTTCGGGACGACCAATGCCGATTCGAAGCCGGCTGAGTTTGGGCCCACTTGCATCACTGGTGCCTGCTTGTGCAACGCTAGTTGACGAGGAGCCACATTTCGCTGTGGCAGAGGGATGCATCGGAATGTCGAGGCGCGCGATAATATCGCGTACTCCGTTGTGACCGCGAGCGCTGCCGACGTCTTTGCGCTTGACTTGACCAAAGTCGAGATCCAGCTCGTCTTGCAGCACGAGCAGGTTGTCCGTATTGAACAAAGCACGATCCAGCTTGCGCGTAGATGTTTCGCACTGCGTGATGGAGCTGCCAAGGTGGGAAACGAGGAAAGCTTTGAGACCAACCCCGGAGAGATTCATCGGTTGCGCCGGTTTGAAGAGCGAGATCCGGATACTGTAGATCGTGGTATCTGAAGGGTGCGGTGAGAAAAAGGTGTGGGAGGCCGGGATGAGTAGGTCTAGCGTGGTCGACCATCCACCGCTTTGGATCTTGGTCAACCCTGAAGCCGATGAGCAACTTCCATGTTTGTCGAGGTCGAGTTCCGACACTTGCTGCGTGACCCCACCGGTGGCAGGTGAAGCGTAGACAGGAATCTGCGAAGGAACCTCTTGGAACCAATCCGGTCTTGAAGTGTTCTCGACCTTGCTGTCCTGAATCGCTTCCCTTCGCTTCTTCTCCAATGCATCACGCAGAGTCTTCAACCGTTCTCTCACCTTTGCATCCTGCTCCACTAGCCCTCGAAGGAGCGGATCGAGAAGCACCTGTCCTATCGAATGCCGTGTCATCGGATGCGTCATCGCGTTGCCCACACCTACCACCACCAGGTGTTCTTCTATACGAACCACTTTCGGCAAGCGGTCCTTTGGTGCCTCGAGCTCTGCATGCAGACGCTCTACTTGTTTGTGTTGACCTTTGCCGTACTCTGCTACTAGTCGAGGAAGTGGTGGAAGCCAAGTGGAGAATGTGGGCCGATAGAGAAGCTCTGCGAGCCGTTGGTGGAATGCCAAACCGTGTCGGTCCAAGTAGGTTTGGCTCGCATCTCCTTGCTCTGCCGTGAAGGCATGGCGCTCGCCAATCAGCGCCGAGGGGTCCTCATGCTGCTTCACCTCGCACGGTAGCATATTCCATTCTCGCCTCGGTATGTACGGCGGGTTGCTCGCCACCAAATCAAAAGGTCCTCCTGCAACGGTCGCCAACCTATCCATGTCCGCATCGACAAAGACATCCGCTCGGAGAATGTGAAGGTTCGACCCGGGCTCGTTGATCTTGAATCCGAGCTTAAGTGCATTTTCCTGTGCCAGCTCGACAGCAGCAGGAGACAGATCGCATGCTACCACTCTCCATTCACCGCCTGATCCGAGTCGCTCGCGAAGTGCATCGGCGATCAACAGCGCGATGCACCCGCTGCCTGTACACAAATCGACCGCTCGCACCTTTTGCAGGTCCTTGGAGTCAAGCAGAGTCTTGATAAGCTCCGACGCCCAATCCTCTGTTTCTGGTCGTGGAAGCAGCACCGGCGGTCGAACCATCAACTCCTCTTTGAGAGAGCCGAATGGCACACTGCCGAGCAGGTACGATAACGGCACATTCTGCCGCGTCATTTGCATCACCATGGAAATAAGCTTCCGACGAGAGTCTCTGTCGAGCTTGGGAGCCTTCGAGCTGGAGTTTTGCAGCGCTCGGACGTGCTGTACTGCCCACCGAAGCTCCGACTTTGCCAGCTGGATGGCGTCGAGTCGATCCGACTTCTTGCGCGCCGATGCTGAGATCTGACCGAGACGGTAGGATTCTTGTCGTCGACGAAGCGCTCGCAGTAGCTGTTCGTCCGCGGCCCAGAATGTCTTTGCTCGAGCGCTTGTTGATGAAGACCGGGTAGAAGGAATAGAAATGCTTCGAGAAGGGCCGGCTTGCTGGAGATGCTGATTGCTGCGGTAGAGCAGACAAGCTGATGGAATCGCACCGCCGGCTCGACTCCTTGCTGCGGCTATCAGCATTGTGTACGATCGGACAACTTAATGCATCGTCGCAAGAATGCTGAGCCTTCAACGCTCTTCGACGCTTGATTGGCCAAGATTCTAGGATGAGGGTTGCGTAAGTTGAAGTTGAAGTTGATGGCTCTCGTCAAAGGACGAGAAGGTCTCAAAGAGGACCCTGAAGAGCTTCTCAGAAAGATGAAAAAAAAGGTGGAGCAATAAATCTGACTTCCGAATTCCGAACGTCACCAAAGCAGACATTGTCGCATAGTGCAAAAAGCCGGGTGCGGCAGCACGTCGACATTTTGGCTCGAGGACAATGGACAGAACATCCTTTTTCTCTTCGCAACTCCCACAACCAGTTGCCCAAGTGCAGCTCCTGACCCACGTTTCACTTCGACCAGCACATTTGTCCATCATTGTATTGTACACGCAGAGTTCGCAACGAGTACGCTCTGCAGAGTACAGATTCGCTTTTCGAACAAGTGCAACATTGTTTGCTTGCGAATCTGAACGTCATTTGCTGTAAAGACCGCTTGGGCCTGCTCCACTTGTTGCAGCTTTTCTGCCGCGTAGAATATTGGAAAAAAAAGGATACGGGCCCGTGCAGTTCTTCCGGCCTCGCATGCCACCGAATAAACAAGTTGCGGCTATACACATTATGCCGCATCAACATTGCATTTGTGTGGAAGCGGTGGACCTCGCTCCGAGAGCGAATCCTGTTTGGCTGTAGGGCTGCGGGTTACAAGCGCAGTCGGATCTGCCGAGCTGATCCAGGCGTCCTTTCCGGCTTGCTGACTGAGCCCCGTCAGCGTGTATAAAGACTCGACTTTCCACACTTCCATCACCTTCTCATTTCCGCCACCACAGCCCCCCCTCTCTTCGCTCCTCGCATCTCATTCTTCGCAAAACAGCATCCAGACAAGATGGCTCCTACCGCCGCCAACCCCAAGGACTGCCCTGTGTATGATCCCAAAAACATGCAGTTCCGCCGTCTCGGCCCCTCAGGTCTTCGTGTCTCGCTCTTCTCGCTTGGAGGATGGCTGACCTACGGCGGCACCGTCAACAGCGACGAAACCAAGCAGATTATCAAGCTCGCCTTTGAGAACGGCATCAACACGTTTGACACCGCCGAGGTCTACTCTGCCGGCCAGTGCGAAGTTGACATGGGCAAAGCCGTGCGCGAGTTGAACCTGCGTCGCTCCGACCTTGTGCTGATCACCAAGATCTTCTTTGGCACTGGTGGTACCGACCCTAATGCCAGAGGTCTTAGCAGGAAGCACATTATTGAAGCCGCCAACGCTTCTCTGGAGCGTTCCGGTCTGCCCTACTGGGACGTCATCATGGCTCACCGCCCTGACCCCACTGTTCCGATGGAGGAGATTGTGCGTGGCTTCAACCGCCTCATCGAGAGCGATAAGTGCTTCTACTGGGGTACATCCGAATGGTCCGCACAGCAGATTGAGGAGGCACACTCGATCGCCAACCGACTCAACCTCATTCCGCCTATCGCAGACCAGTGCCAGTACAACATGTTCCATCGAGAACGTCAAGAGAAAGAGTACCATTCGCTATTTAAGAACCATAACTTCCAAACAACAGTTTGGTCGCCTCTGGCATCAGGCGTGTTGACGGGAAAATACAACCAGGGAGTGCCCCCGGGCTCGCGCTTTGACAGCAACAAGAGCTTCTTTGAGAACACGGTCAAGGAGCTTCAGACGCCCGAGGGCAAGGCCAAGATCGAAAAGGTCAAGAAGTTGACCGACATTGCCGACAAGCTGGGTGTCAAGGTGGCCAATCTGGCGCTCGCTTGGTGTGCCAAGAACCCTGTAAGTGCTATTCGGCCCTGACGAGAATTGCTGCTGACTGAAAAAAGGAGACCGGGGGTACTGACACGCGGTTGGCATGGGTTTCGTTGTCGTCGCTTACAGAACGTTTCGACCGTCATCTTGGGAGCTTCCAAGCCTGAACAGATCATCGAGAACCTGAAATCGCTCGAGCTGATCGAAAAGCTCACGCCCGAGATCATGGCGCAGATCGACGAAGTGTTGGGCAACAAGCCTACTTTGCCTCCTCTGTACGGAAGGTAAATGTCTCTTGCCGGTGAAATTTGGCCAAGCCAGTTTGATTGCTGCTCCCAACGCCGGTGGTATGTGATGTGAGATAGCGTCAACAGACAGCAGATGTTGATCTCTTTCCGCTCTGCCCCTGTTTGACTACGCGCCCCAACTGGACGGAGCAGAGGCCGATCGTCGTTCGAGCCAGCATCGCCAAAGAGCAAGCTGTGAAGCGGCGCAAGGGGCAAAGATTCCACCAAGCGTCATGGCTAGAGTTCTGACATCACCGCAGGAACCTCTAATTCCTATTTGGACTGCTTTTGCCGTCAGCGCCATGATTTTTGTGGTTTTACCGTTGATGACGGAAACCTCCCGTCTCATTATACCTCGGTCTCACAGACTACACAGCGTCAAAGTCATGTGCGAAGAGCTTGAGTCTGAACATCACCTTGGCTCGTCCCGTCTCCATGAGCGAAAAGTGGGGAGCTGATGAGTTTCCGATGTTTATTTGAGCTTTCCACCTCGAGAGGTGTGGAAGCCAGCGTATGAACCCCTTTTTGAGGTATCCGCTAAACCGGAGCCAGGGACACAGCCTCCCACATACGTGTCACCTGTTGGTGCCGCAGCAGGGCGGTTATGGCTCGAGAGAGGGGAGGCCTGCCTTTTCCAAGGCAGGCGAGGAACGGGAGTTCCCCCAGTTGCTTGTGTCGCCACATGTCATGCTTCATGTTTGAGTCAGTAAACGGCCCAAGGCGCGCGTGACGCGCGCTTTGGGCCGGCTGTCTTCCACTTCCGAACAGTCATGTTTCATGGTCTAGTGTCAGTGGTGGCCCGGAGCGCGCCGAAGGCGCGCGGAGGGCCGAGTGCCCCCGCTTCCTGGGTGCCGCTTCTTAAACAACTACCTACGCTGTCTGTGTCATGTCTGTGTGATGTCTTTCATCTCTGCAAGCCGTTGCTGCCCCTCTTTGTGGTCGGAGGGGGGCTGATGAGTTTTTCAGCCTCAGCCTCGGGGTTGACATTTAGCAGACGACTTTTGACTTTGGTCTGGTGAACCTCAGAAAACGAGTCTTCAGCTGCTGCTGCTGCTGCTTTCACTTTGAGCACCGTTCATGGTGAGGCTTGTATTCAGCTGTTTCGGGAAACTCTGCTTTTGGGAAATTGGCGCTGATCTGGTTCCTGACTGCTGTCTCACTTGCGGTTTCCGTCTCTCTCATCCATTGCTTGCCTGGGGAAATTTGACAGCTGCATGCAGGGCGTGCACACACGCAGCGTGCCCCATCTCCTTCGGTTTGTAACTTTCGTCACGTTTTCATCTGCACAGGTCTGTGTATGTGCGTGTGCGTATGTACCTGTTCGGCTGCCAGCCAGTCAAGCTGAAATGAAATTCACGAAAATTCACGGGAACCCACCGACAGCCTAGCGCCGCATGAAGAGACGAGAGAGAGGCGCTTATCTTTTCGCTCTCCGAGGGACAAGCAGCTGGGCCCAGCTGCCTGCCTGCCTGCCCGGCTGCCACTTTCGTCTCCGCGCATGGCTATCCACAGACACACGGCTCTGCACCTCTGTCGAGACGGCAGGGGTGACTGGACTTTGATGCGTGCGTCAAAGACGCCGAATTCGGGCACATCTAAATAAACGGATGGTGCGCTTCCGTGGTTCCTACGTCTGCTCGAAACAGCAGGTTGAATCTACGGCAAAGTCCAGCAAGCAGCGATTGCATCTTGGCTTCTATCGGCAAGCCCGCCAGCTTTGTTTAGACGCCCTTTCGGCGCCGCTGCTGTCGATCCCGTACTTGACCGCCCTTCCGTCAGCCCACTTGGCCTAGCTTGTCAGCCCTGCTTCTCCCTATCTTCTACCACGCTCCTCCACCGCTTCGGTCCCGCTGGCATTCTCCTCGTCATACCTGCCTTCTGTCTACTCGGTATCTCCGTCGGCTCGACCTTGCGGTCATCGCAACTGCATTGCTCAAGGTGATCCAATCGCAACTTCTGCAGGCTTATCCGATCTCGGCTCGTTCTGGCTCATCGTCCGCAATCATGTCGCAACCTGAGATCAGCGCACAATCGTTGCAGTCGTCCTCGCTCGTGTTGGTAGCGCCCATGCCTCGTCGGCCCATCGCCCTCGTAGCTCGCAGGCATCACCACCACCCGTCGTCTTCTTCGCACGCTCGTTCGCGCTCGTCCCGAACCATCTCTTCGGGCTCGAGCATCAAGACAGCCGCTTCGTCAAATGACGAGACCAAGGACTCGGTCGAACGCAACACGTCTCCGCAACAGTCGATCAGCGCTGCTGCTGGTTCAGCCGCCACGGTGAGGATGTCGGGCCATCCGTATTCTCGTGCAAAGACGCCGAGCAATGCCAACTTGCAGTGCAGTTCTACTTCGCCCGCCGCATCCGCCGCCGCCGCTTTTGGAGGTGCGACTGGGTGGCCTCTGGGATTGGGTATCTCGCCCGTATCTCCTCCTCCTCGTTATGGGAATGCATCGAGAGACGATCTGGGATCGAGACCGCTTTCGCGCCTCTCGCAGCGAGCCTCGTCCATGTCGATCAGTTGCTCGCAGCCTCTGACTCAAATACCCTGCTCTGCAGCTGCACCTGCCATGGACGACGTTGCCGACAGCGCTTCGTCTGGAGGAGACAGACATCAGCCCATCCACGACAAGGCAGACCAGGCTGACGAGCCCATGCTGGCATCTCCACTCGCATCTCCACCTCTCGGAACTGGAATCAGAACGACAGACGTCGAGCGCACGCCGACCAAACGGGACAGCCAAATGCATCACAGCTTCGTTCGATCTAACTCCAACCTCGGTGCTGGTACGCAGCTCGGAGATGATGATCAGGAACCTCGTTCCACGCCTACGATTGGTGCTACCTCGCCTCGCTCACACGATGGCGTTGGCGTACAAAGCCTCACACTCTCGCCGAAATCGCCTTCGGAACAGCGCAATACTGCTACCGCTGCTGCTGCGTCCGCCCAGCTTGCGCTCTCGCTTTCTTCGCCCCCGTCTATGCTCACGGCTGCCGACGAAGCCAGACTCAGCCCTGGACGAGTCGACGCGCTTCTCGCAACGGCATCCGTTGCTCCCTCACCCTCGCTCTCTGAGAGCCAATCACGCAGCCCCACCGCCAGCCCGTCACCGTGCCCCTCGCCTGCATTTGACACGTTGCTGGAGACATCGCTTCCCAAATACGTGGATTTGAACCCCGCTCGCAAACTCGCACTGCCTCTTCCGCCGCTGCCTACTTCGCCCATCCCGCGCAAGATGACGAGAAACCCGTTCGAAAGGTACCTCAGCGTCGACAGGCCTCAGGTGGGGTGTACGTTGCAGGCGCGATTGGTCATGGCTATGGCGCAGAATGGACAGCAGCAGAGGTGCGTGCTTGACCAAATGCAGCAGGTGGTCGCTGCAGAGGATCAGGAGATGGTAGCAGCGGGTGCTCGTACGCGCATGGATTTCGAGTGAGCGGCGGGCTTATGCTGCGTTGGGCTCAATCTTTTGTTTGATGTTACGGTTTTCTTCCTTCGCATTGGGGTTTGGGGCTTCCCTTCCTACTCTCTGCTCTGCTCTGCTGTTCGTTGACCGCATCGTCATGTCATTGTTCTTTTGCATCTTTTCGGCTGCATTGTAGCTTTTGTTGTTGTTGTTGTTGTAGCTTTGGTTTGGTCATCTTTGTCACTGGTTCTGCTGTCTCCTCGTTCTTTTCTTCTCAGCTCCTTGCAATGCTCGATTTCTGGTTCCTCATTCCGAACTTTTGACTGTGGTGGACTCCATTGTATTCACGGTGACAACCCTATACCCCTCTAACTTTGAGAGCAAAACGACAAGATCTATCCTTGATTGTTGAGACTTTTAGATGTGCTTCAGGTTGCGACTGGCCCATTCGAAGGCAACAAAGGTCGCGGCGTTTGCAAACGGACTCCTGACCAAGGTGGGCAATAGACCTCTGAAGAAACCTTTGACGCCGTCCTGTTTGAAAGTCTGTCTGATGCAGTCGATTGTACCCTTGTAGCGTCGCTCGTGTGGTAGGAGCGCATCTGTTTGCAATTTGCTTTTGATAATGTCGGCAGGGTAGGCGGTGAGCCAGAGGCCGTAGCCTGCCATTGCGCCGGCGAACATGGCGTAGGTTCCGGGCAGCTCTTCGCGTTTCAACCTGGACGAGGCGAGTTTGTACTGGACCAGAGCTTCGTAGGTGAGAAAGTACATACCCATGCCGTGGAATTCGCGCGCAAACGTGGGAATCTGGCCTCGAAACACGCCATTCAACACGCCGGATTTGCCGACAATCTGACCGACGCAATCGATCGGTCCCCTGTAAAGCGGCGGGGAGGGTTGCGTTTGCAAGCGGATACGAATGTGCTCGATGGGCCCAGCGACGAAACTGTTGGCCAAGCCGGCAATACCACCTGCCAGATAGAATTGGCCGTAGCTCAAATCGCCTGATCGACCAGCTGCAATGTTGGAAGAGGAAAACTGTCTCTTCAATGCCTCGACCACGCCGAATTGGATCGAAACGCAAGCTCCCACTCCAAGCAGAGGTGTTAGTGTTCCCTTGTAGAAGGCAAAGGGACCTTCGTTGCGTACGATGCGGGTGGCACAGTCGAGCATGCCAGTGTATGTTCCGGGAGGCGAGGTCTGGAGGCGAACTTTGAGGATGTCCAAAGGTTGACCGACGAGCACTTGGGCGATTCCACCAAAGGTTCCTGCCAGAACATCCTTTTGGCCCTGAGACAGCAAGGGGTCCTTGGGAAGCGCATTGAGTTCCGCCATGGTTGCTAATGGTTTGGTGAGGCGAGGGTGAGGAGAAAGGAGGGAAGGACAAAAGGCACGGTTCAGGGTCCTACTGTACGTATCTGGTTTCGATAAGAAAGCAGCTGTATTTGTTCAAGAGCCGAGAAAAGAGCCGCGACTCACCAGCTGACTGGGCCGAGGCTTTTCTTCTTGTTCTTGTTCTTCTTCTTCCCGGACGAAAGCCAAGCCGTTTCCTTTTTTTTTGGTTCTTGGAGAGGAAGGAATTTTGGCATGCATGCTCCACATTGATTTCGACTTGTTCTCAAGCCTCCTTCTCATCCTTTCATCATCATCATCATCCTGAGCATTCGTCCATACTTCGACCCACCTCAAACTGTCTTGCCCATTTCAAGGGAAGCACACGGAACCCACGGAATCAGCCTCCTGCATAAGACGCGCTTATACACACAGCATACGACACTGCGGCAAACCTCTGTGTCTGCTTGCTCGACTGCAATCCCTTGACGATACACCATGACCGTCCTTCTACCCGGTGACGTCTTTCCCATCTCCTCGAGCTCCTCTATCAAACTCGGACCAGGACTGCTTCCCACACCGTCCACCTCTTTGACGCTCACAGCCATCCGTCCCGGTGTGCTTGGCTCCATTTCCACCCCCAAGGACAGCGCACATTGGCTCGAGACCAACACGACACGCTACGTGCCCGCACCGTCTGACTCGGTCATCGGCCAGATTACCAACCGCGGAGCCGAGTCGTATACGGTCTCGCTCTTCTCTGCCCACTCTGCCACGCTGCCCGCACTAAGTTTTGAAGGTGCGACCAAAAGGCACAAGCCGAATCTGAAGATTGGATCGCTGGTGTATGCACGCATTGTCTCGGCGGATCGGTTCACCGAACCGGAGCTGACGTGTGTCAATCCAGTGACGGGCAAGAGCGACGGTTTCGGGGATCTCAAGGTTACTGATGAGAGGGGCGAGAGGGTGGGCTGTGCCATGTTGGTGCGCTGCTCGGTCGGGCTATGCCGAAGGTAAGCGAGACTCGGAGAGCAAAGACAGACGGAGAGGAGAGCAAGAAATGAGAAAAGTCGAAGCCATACTGACCCATCACACTTTTCGGTTTGATGACTACAGCTTACTGCGACCAACACATGGACTGCTCAAACAAGTCGCGACGCACTTCCCTTTCGAAGCGGCGGTAGGCGCCAATGGCGCTGTATGGGTGAGAGCGGATCAGCCGAAACACGTGATTGCGGTAATCAAGGTGCTGGAAGCTGCAGATGTCAAGACGATCCATCTTGAATCAGAAGCAAGCGATGAGGGTCAAGACGAACGAGATGAGCAGGTGGATGCGGAATACGTGGTCAAACACAGAGCTAGTGCGTTGGACGCCAAAGCAGTGAGGGCGTTGGTGCAGGAATATCTGTAGAGCCCGCTTGCCTTTCAATGCAAGACATGTCATCATTCGGGCTGGTGGTCATGGTAGCTGGTGACTTGACAAGTGAACCAGAGATGTGTGCGATGGCAGTGAGTCGGTAAACAAAAATTGTGCGTTTCACCGTTGGCCTTGATACAACCATGACGATGCAGCTTCACCTCCATGCCGTGCTCTGCGCACTCGTCTACAAGAACAGCCGCATAAGCTCGAAGAACACTGTACCGTCCAATAAGCCGTGCCAACAAGATCAATCGTCCACTTTTGAGTCAGTATCACATCTCTTTGCCCTGCTCCGCCTCACCTTGAAAGTGCACTTACCACCTCCACAGACCACAAACACGATGAGCCCCAATGCCAGCTTGTTGTTGCTCAAGCCGGCACCCACGACTTTGTTTTGCGACACGCGGTCCTTTCGTGCAGGCCGAACGTTGTTTCGTCCGCGCTTTTGCTGTGCTGTTTTGGATTCATACGATGCGTCTTCGGCTTGTGTGTCTTTGGTCGCCGAGTTACGGATTCGTGGTTTCCCAGCGTTCTCCCGTGCCGAAGCGGCGAACTGGGCGTTCTTCGCTTTGATGTCCTTGAATGTTGGCTGTACCGTAAAGATTCAAGTGGTGTTCATTGACAGACGAAGCGATCAGACAAAAGATGATGGAATGCATCAAATGGTGAGCAAATCGTAGACGAAGCGAGAGCAGCGCCACGACGTGTCTGACGAAAAGGAAGGAGTGTTGCGTCTTTGGGCATCTCAACCCGAACCCTAGTGCGAGCTCTCCTCCGCCATGGACAGCTCTGGTTCCTTGACGTGCGCGACTTACCATTCTTCGTAGACCCAAACGCAGCGTCAGAGTGAGGAGGTAGAGCTGATACGTTGGAAGCACAAGGTATCTGCGACAGCAAGGTCCCCGCACTTGCTGCGACTCGCTTGGATGCAGCTTTTCCCGTGTCCCGCGTATTTTTTAGAATGTGACTGACTGGCCGTGCACAATCTCAGAACAACGAGGTGCATGCTTGATTTTGGCAATTTCTCCCAATTGCTGCCACACTTCCGCTCTCATGGCCACGTCACGCGCCGTCTCACGCAGACATATGCTTTCGGCTTCTCTTCGTACCACTTTATCTTTGAGGTCACAGAGTAGAAGGATGGCTCTCGCGACCTGACGACATCCACCGGACAGCAGAGCAGTTCATTTCAGAGCATCATGTGAGGTTCGTGATTTCGTGATTATGTGTCAATTGATGCAAATCCGTCTTGCGCATCCGGCTATACCTTCAATCATCTTCTTCGTCCGCATCGTCATCGTCGTACAGTTCGTCTTGCGAGGCGGGATACGACTGCGCACCTGGCTGGCTCATTCTGGACTGGTGGTGAAATTGAGCAGATGGTGCACTGACACCATAGCTTTTTCGACCGTCGCTGCTCGCGCTGCCACCCGGACTCAAGCCAGCAGCGCCCATGCCTACGCTTGTACCACCGCTGCCTAACCTGTTTGTGCTAACAAAAGGCCGTGTAGAGCTCGATCTGAATCCGACAGGTCCTGCTGCTGCTGATGCTGCTGCTGTGACTCCTTCGCCTGCTCCTGTTGTTGCTGCCAGGGACTGCTGCTGTGAAATTGCAGTGCCGACACCACGCCAGGGACTGTGCGATCCCCTCCCACGCGTGCTCGCTCCCACTTCCTGGCCAAAGTTGCGCGACATTTCTGCATCGGCCCGTCGTCGTTCCGCTTCTTGTGCGCGTTCGCGTTGCCATCGATCTGCCGCGTGCCAGTCGTGAGATCGCCCTCCGCGATGAGCTCCGACAGGAAGAGTGGCTCCCATTCCTCCTTCAACGCCTCCCGTCAATCCTGGCACGCCAGCTGCGGCAGCTGCAGCGCTTCTCTCTTCGGGCATCATCTCCATCTCGCCAGGCAGCTCGTCCTGAGGGTCATACTCTTGTTGGCCATCAACCTTGAAGATAAGATCCCCCTCAGCCTCGTATTCTGGCATTCGAGGTGGATCCATGGAATTTGACAGAGCCGACGGCGGGAGCACACCAGCGTCAGCAGTGGATGCAGTCGATGACTTGGCGGCAGCGGCGTTCTCACCCGGGACCCTCGCTGCTAGATCGAGGGACTTCAAACGCTCGGTTGCTGTGGTACCGTAGGCGCGCACCTGTTGACCAATGTGCGCGCCAGGTCGGATACCAGTCTCGTCTGGCAAAGCGTGTGTAAACGTGCCTGGACTCGATAAATGACTTGAAGCGTGATTGACGGACTTTTGCGAAGAGCTTCCTCGTCCTTTTCCCAACGTTGCCGAGACCTGAGCCGGTGTAAGTGGTCTTGAGGTCGAACGCTGCTGCGTTATGGCCGGCGCAGAAGGACTAGAAGAAGCCCTCTCGTTGTGTGAGGCAGCAACATCGGGCGGAGTTTCGGCACTCGTGGCAGAGGCTTGCTCCTTGGGTCCCAAGATGCCCACAGACTCGGCCATACGATTGAGCAAGTCGTCGAGCTGACTGCGTGACATTGGGTTCGCCGTACGCAAACCGCTGCTTGAGCGCAGTCCGCTTCCGGACAATGGCGAGGGTCGATCTTGTCCCTGGTGGGATTGCACCGAGTCAGTCAATGCGTCGGATCCGTGCCCTGCGACGCGAGACGAGGTGCTTTCTTCAGGTGTGCTGCTGAGACCGGGAGCATTGCGGCGCTCATTACGTAGACTAGTCAGCTTGCCCATCGATGAAGCACCAAAGGCTGGTCGGGTCTCTAAGAGCCGCATCAAGTCGTCCATGTCATCCTCGTGACTTCTTGGACTTGGCGTGAGACCACCACTAACGAGATTGGCTGCAGCTGTGGACGCTAGTCGATACCTGGACGAAACCGAAGCAGTGGCTGCAGCTGTTGCCTCGTCTAAACTTGAAGTCCTCGCGAACGCTCCGCCTGTGCCGAGCCCTTGACGCTGCTCCATTCTGGAGATCCAGCTGCGCCCGTAAGCTGAGCTCAGACTTCCACTGGCTCCGCCAAATCGAGGACAACTCGATGGCTCGGCCCCTGGCCCAGCGCCAAGCGAGCCTGATCCTTCCGAGCCAAGGCTACTGCCGTAGATCCCACCACGTTCGCGATTTTGGCGGTAGGAAAAGTTGGTGCTATAGCGTTTGATCATCTGCGGTTTGGCAGCTGAGGACGAAGTGACGTTGGCCGCAAACGCTGAGCCGGAACCGGCATCACTGATGCTAGAATTCCTGCGAATGCTCGAGCCTCTCATGCCTGTCCCCAAATTCGAGGGTGAATAGCTACCATATGCAAAAGCGCTGGTCGACGTCGGAGGTGTTCGGGCTATGGAGGCAGCAGACACCGTTTGCGACCTGGGCACATAGGTTTGAAAAACGCTGCGAAGGCTTGGACCAGGCAAAACACCCGCGGATGATGTCGACGAGCGCAGACCTGAGCCTGATACGCTGCGAAACGAAGCTGTGGACTGGGAGACGGTGGGCGCAAAACCACTGGGTCCGATGGATCTTGATGTTTGCAGTGACATCTGCTGGGCGAGAGGTGATGGCGATGAGGGGCTGAACGAGACGCTTGGCCGAGGCTGAGCCGACGATGGCGGACCCATGATGCCCCCAGCGTTGGCGCTAGGTCCACTGACAATTCGAGTTGAAATGGACCGACCCAAGACGCTGGTAGCATGCGTTGCCGAGACGCTCCTGGGAAAGCTTGCGCCGGCCTCTGGAAGGTCGAAGAACGCCGCAGCTGGAGAGACAGGAGGACTTGGGCGCCCGCTGGAGGGGGTTCGAAGCCGCCTCTCGCTGGTGCTGGGTCTGCGGATGGAACTGGGCACCGTGAAAGCAGGTTCTACACTGAGAGCAGCAGCTAATGCTGGACTTGAGGGCACGGCAGACGAACTACCTAGTCCAATGAGCGACAAGTTGCTCTTGGTGGAGCCAGTCCTTCTCAGACTGGATAGCCCTGCAGTATGTCGTCCCGGTGCGCTTGTACTAAAGACGCTTGGATTGGCAGGTGAGAGCGACAGGAGCGCATCGGAAGCTGTGGCGCTGTCGGGCGAATTCTTCTGCGCCGCGAGGATCGCTGGTCTGGCTGCCGAGATGCCACCGATGCGTTGTTGAGCTGGAACAGGGAATTGGAGCGCATTGCGCTGCTGATCATCGTGGCGTGCAGCCGTTGCATTTGCGGAAGGCTGAGGAGCTCGGAAGTAATCCTCGTCGAGCTCAACTTTGATGTCGTTGGTGACCGTCGTGCCAGCTGCATCCTCGATCAGGAAGTCGGTCCATTTGCGATACGTGACCGACAGCTCCAGGAAGCCGATAGGGGTGGCGATGGGAGCAAGAGTGCGAGTGGCAAAATGGCTGCGAGGATCGCTGTTTGAACTGCCCTGCTCTTCTGCCTCGGTGCCACTGAATCGATTTGGGTCGCGTTCTGCGGGGAGAGACTGAGTGACCCCAACTTCGGCTGGATCTGACGGAATCTCTTGCGAATCTGAGGCCATGCTGAGTCGGCAACCGAGAAGCATGTCCGAGTCATGTGAGCCGACATCGGATCGTGCAGATAGAGATGGAAGGGGTGTTTGCGGTACGCCGGAATGGTCCCGTTGTTTGGCTGCCATGAGGGCTTCGATCTTTGCCGCAAGACGGTTGGAAGGGAGCGTGCAGAGCAAGTCAAACACTGAACGAAAGTGCACCACGCAACGTTTGTAAAAAGTGGACAGATCTGGTGGTGCCGCAGGCTGGGATGGGTCGAAACGCAGCCGCCACTGCTCGAGCACAATCCTCATGGGTCGTGGAAAAGACGACGAAGGCAATCGAGATTGGCCTGGTCGACCCCCATCGATACGTATGCGAGTTTCCGAGCCAATAGCGAAGTCAGGAGCGCTGTCCAGTGAGGGTCGCGCTTTCAGCAAAATCTCGTGACGATCCGAGACGCCGGAGAGATCGAGCATGACATCGAGGATGAGGTCAGGAACGGCAGAACTGGGCGCCGCTTGGTCCTGATCAACGAAGTCATGTCCGAGTAGAGAGGTGACAGAGCGCCACAATCGAAGTTCGTCTTTGAAAAGATCCGAGTCTGGAATGTGAAGGCCGAACCAACGCGAAAGCTTGGTCTGTGATGCTGGAGTGGCGGTCGGGGCAGATCTCTGTTCAATTGGTGCAGCGGTAGCATCAAATGGAGCAGTGAGAAGGAAAGAGCGCAAATGAGCAAGCCGAGACTGTATCACAAGGTTGGCCGTGGTGGTGTAAAAGTGATAAATGACTCCATCGAGCTTGGTCAGGTGTGTCGCTGTGGCCGAAGAGGCTTGGCCGACCGACTCTTGGCGCTGAGGGACAGGCCTTGAAGCCGGAACCGATGCCGCGTCATGTTGCTGAGCAGAGTCGGTTGTGCCGATGGAAGAGGATGAGGTTGGATATCGCGAGTGGCTGGAAGGGATACGGCGCTGTTGGGAATTCTCTTGAGCTTGTTGCTGCATCCAGCCGGAAAGGCGGATGGGCCGACGCTGCTGACAGAAAGCACAGCGACGACGACGCCAGCAGTGGCAGAGTTGATGCTTGCAGTCTCGTCAAAGTTGGGTCCAACAAAGACGAGCAAAGTATCCTAAATAATCAAGATGTTGGTTCTGATGCCGATGATGCCGATGCCGGTATTAGCCGATGCTGGTGATGGTGATGCTGGTGTTGGTGGTGTTGCTGATGGCCATCTAGAGCTCGCATCCAAGAGAGGCTGAGTGGCTGCTCAGATGATTGAAGGCAGGAGCGACGCTTGTGCTCAACAACGCTCTCTTCAAGTGTTGCAGCGATGAGTGTGATAAGCCAAGGGGTCAAGAGCGGCTAAATGTGTGTGATGCGCAAGCTATCCCAGCAGTGGAGCTCGCATAGTGACGGGTTGTGAATTGGCACGTCCACCACGACATCTCGCATAAATGCAGAATTTCCCCCAGGCATCACAGTGCAGGCCGCCGTGGCTCCCTAACGCCTGGACCACCACCAACACCACCACCGCCTGCACAAACGTCTTGCTATCTTTTGGACCACTGGTCAGCTTCAGCATGATGTGCAACGAGGCCCTTTGCATTGATCAATGTGCACACGAGATGACGTGACATAGTCGAGGAAAGAGAAGTGAATGGTACAAAGAACACACATCGCAGGTGACTGGGATTTTCCTCTGTGCACTAGAATCACGTGATGCGTTCTCACTGCGACGCGGAAGTCGTGCGGTGGGGACACTGGAAATTCAGCCTTGATGAAAGGAAGGGCTGAGGGGAAATTGGACCGGCTCTGGTTGAATGCAGGCTCAAATCAATGTCCGAAAGCTTGTGGAGACCCTTGCTCGAGACAGCTCCTGCTTCTTCTCTTCCATCCGTCTTTGGCTCGTATCTCAATTCAGTGGCCGCTGCCGCTCAACGCCGACATCCCCCGTCTTCAAACTTGTGGGCTCGGTCGAGCCTGCACCATCCCTCTGCGCACCGACCAAGAACAGCAGCTCATCCTTCTCGACAAAGTCGCGCGAGCCAAGATCGGTACCACTGACAGAAACCTAGTCAACACGGGTGGGCTTTACTTTGCTACCAGTTTTATCTATCACACCCCTAGCTAGACCGCGCGTGCAGACTCGCTACCACGATGATGCATTCCCGGGGCTTCGTCTTATCGGAGAACCAGGCGTTCGCCGGTCAAAGTCGAACCCCTGGTCCGTCGCGTCTGCACGCCTCGCCTACACGAAAGAACATGACCACAGGCAAGAGAGCGCTCGGTCAGTCATCTAAGCTTTTTGGACAAGATGCGGGCCCTTCAGGCCCCAAACAGCTCTTCAAGGACACAGCTCCGTCGACCTCTCCCGTCAAAGCTCTTGGTGACCGCAATGCTTCCAAGACGCCTGGCCCATCCAGGGCGGGACCCAGCAAGGCGGATGGATCGCTCCGCAAGGGCAAGGAAGAATCGTCGCCAATCAAGAAAGGATCGCAGCTGAGTCCACGTAAAGGCAGCACCTCGACCGCGCTTCGATCTTTGAATGGCAAGCAACGCCAGGCCACCGATCAACCCTTCACAAAGCCAGGTCAATCTTCGAGCAATGGCCAGGATGCCTCGGCAGACATGATGAAGACGCCTGCGTCTTCGCAACTCGTTAAAGCAAGGACCATGAGCCGTCAAAACAGCTTTGTCACTCCGGCGGCCAATACGGGACGTGCTGGTCAGATCAAAGCGCGAATGGGCGAAATCATGGACGCCGAACTGGGGCTTTCGTTGCAAAAAGGCGACAACGCCACCGAGCAGGCCATCGAACTGCCAGCAGTGCAAATAAGCGAGGAGGAGATGTATCCTGAAATTGAGTACATGCCGCCCAGCACGCATGCGAAACACCCCGTATTTGAGTTTCCAGACGAGCTCGACGATCTACCTAGGGCAAAGGAACTTGGCGCTCAGCTGTCTCGTTTTTCGACTTTGGGTTTTCGAGCAACCGGCCCGGACGATCTCAGCGATGTGGAAGTCTTGCCGATGGAGCTCGGTACCGACAACGATCTAGCGCCGCCTACACCGACATGCGAGAGTGATGATGACGACCCGTGGCCGGATGTTCCAGTGTTGAACGACATGGACATGGCCCAGCAGCCGCAGACCGTGTCTCGACCAGAATCCACTGTTGGCAGAGCGGCTCTCAATGCTGCACCGCGCCCTGCGACCACATCTCGACCACTGGCAACGGGCACCAACCGTGCTGCCACCGCCCAACGAACGATGGCCAGTGCCACGAGCACTAAGCCAGCCGCGGGCGCTTCGGTTGCTAGCAAACGCGCTGTGCCGGCCAGAGCCACGGCCCAGCCAATCGCGCGATCTACGGGGCTGCAACGCTCGATCGCATCCGCTCCAGGCGGTCGAGCCTTGCTCTCTACTGCTAATGCTACCTCTCGAATTGCAACGACGACTGCGAGGCCCGGAACAGCAGGGGCAGCAGCAGCAAGAGGCATCGTCCGTCCTTCCACTACGACTAATAGACCCGTGGCTGTCCGACCTCCTGGCGTTTCGGCTCAGCAGCACATGACTTCAAAGCATACTGCGACCCGACTGAATCCCAAGTTGGTCGAATTTGTCGATGATGACCTCGGCAGGCAAACGGCAGCCGCGCTTAATCGTCTGGAGGCAGACGAAGGCCTTGAATCGCTCCAGCTGGACCTGGACGACGCGCCCGAGGAGACTGACTAGACAGAACACATAGCGCATACACTTGATCGCCACGGTGACATTGACGTTTAGCATCGACAGTATACCACATACGCACACACCGACACATGTCTGCAGTCTTCACATTCTACCCTCTTATGTATCCGAATACATATTGCCTAGCAAGTAGACAATATTGCAACACAGTCGACCTCCGTCTTAGTTCTTGAGTTCTTTCAGAAGTCGAACTAAGCCATCGTCGATATGCCAAGCACGGTGTGATGGTCTTGATGAGCGTTTGAGGTCTGTCGCCATAACTGTTTGGGTCCGCTGCTCGGCTTTCTGCATAGGTTTGGCTCGGGATGCGCGCTGTAGAGGGTCATGCTGTGCAGCTGAAAGAAAAAAAAGGTTGATGTCACAGCGCGTGGCGCGATTCTGCTTTCCATGCCGACACGAAAGCCAAAGGGCAACCAGACACCGAACAACGAACGGTGCGTGCACGGCTCAGTCCTGCGCCGCCTCTTCGGATGCTGGATTTTGAAGCTGGTGCGTGTTCTTTTTCAATTTTTGTTTTTATTTTTAATTGATTTTTCCCTTTGGGTCTCTTTGGGTTTTTGGTTGTTTTTGCGGAGCTATGCTGTGCCGCGTGTGATATGGATGCTGGATGCTCAGCTACTGTGCTGTAAAGTAGCCAGCCAAGACAGGCAGCAGAAGACTTGAAAATGGATTTTGGCCGAAAAAGCGACGCCTGGACTTGGACTGGACCCGACCGACGACAGACGAGACACACACACATTGCATATTGCTCCGGGCGAGCGTGCGAGTGAGCGTGCGAGAGCGAATGTGCGTCGAGCGAGGCGAGTTGAATTGCATCTGCTTGCTGCTGCACCACAAAGGCACGACGGCCCGGGCGCAGTCTTCACGTCGTCTGCTCTCCAAGCCTTTCCGAGCCTCACACTCTCAATCTCTCTTCAACGTCGGCCTTTGCTCTCTCCCTCTCTGTCTCTCTCGCAGCGGTTCATCTCGTCTCTTCATCTCCACTATCCGCATTGGCCCATTCGCCCTGTGTTGCACGCCTATCTGCCTGCCTTGCCGCTTTCTCTTCATTCAGCGCGTCGTGGCGTGGCAGCGTCGCTAGCGGTTACGTTAGAGCGACCTTGGTCCGCAATCGCCAGCTTTCCTCTTCACCTGATAGCATTTATATCAGACGCAAGCGCCAACGCTGGCCTCGCTGCACAAAGGGCTGTGGATCGGCACAGAGTCCTTCCCCTTTTTGGTTGGCTATCCCGTCTCGGAACGCAGCTTCGGAAGCATATCCAAGCTACATTGCAGAGCTCCCTCCCACTGGCCTTCGTAGTTCGAACCGATCTAGTCTTTGTTGCTCCACACAACTCTGACCCACCCTTTGCAATTGGCACACTATCAACATCGTCCCATCGCTCCATCGCTCCACGGATGACGTCCAACTACTCTGCAGTTTCTGGCGTCTGATCCGTCCATAGGCAACCGCTGCCCGCTATCCACACTTTGGACTGGCCATCCATCCTCTTTGCAACAGGGCACTTTGCCTTTGCGCATCCTTGCTTTGCTATCACTGTCAGTCTCTACGAGCTCTAGAGCGATCTACCGGCTCGCCGCATCGATATGTCGAGACACTCGGGCGTCTTCTTCGGCGACGAAGTTGACTCGCTTCCGCTCCACAACGATCCCCACGTAGGCATCAACATGTCTGGCCTCGATACCATGGGCAGCCAGCATCCGAGCATGGCTCCTACCATTCCGTACCCGCCCAGTCCTTCATCGATGCGCTCGCCACACTCGTCGCACGGCCATGCTTCGTCCTCGGCCAAGTACGCTCAGAGCGCCAATTCGACCACAACCCCAGCTGCAGCCAACTACACTTCACCACGCCTGCACCATTCGCGCGTAGCCGCCTTTGGCCTAACAGATCCATCGGGAGCATCTGAGCGTTACTCTTTCGACAACCAGCAGCACCAGCAGCAACAACAGCAGCAGCACCATCACCTTTCGTCACAAGCTGCCTATCGAAACGATGGTCTGGGACGATCCCTCTCTATGGGCCACGGCTCACAACCAAGTCAGTCGCGTTCCACGTCTCATGCCTCTGCGAGTGGTTCAGCCATGTACCTCTCTCCACAGACAAGCACCGCTCAGGCCACCGGCCCTCACTCCTCTTCGGGCCACGCCAGCAATGGCACCGCCGCCGCTTATCTCTCTTCCCTCTCTCCGTCCGGCATGCGACACAGCAGCTTTATCAGCGGTGGTGGCGGTGGCAGTGGCGCATCGGCCGCTTCGCCCCAAAACTCCTACAGCGGTCTTCCCAATCTCTCGTCTGGTTCGTCCGGTCTGCTTCCAGCTCCGCAGATGCTCTCGAGTCCCTACAGCAACCACAGCAGTCGACGCTCCTCCAACACCATGGACACTTCTAGCTCTTCAATACGCGACACAGCCTCTGCAAACCCGTATAGCCCCAACACGTCTCACTCGGGTCGCTTTAGCAGCAACAACACGGCCGTCGGCGCCTCGACCAACTTCATGGATGTCAGCTCTCCGCGCGAGTCGGCCAGATCCCCGCGTCAGCTCGCTCATCGAACGTCTCAGCAGCAACTCTCACATCAGTACGTTGGCTCGGCCAACGCCGGTCTCGGCGATCTCTCCGATGGCCTGCCCTATGCCTACCAATCCAGTCACGGTTTAGGCTTAGGGCAACATCCTGCTTCAAATCAGTATCTTTCCTCCACCGGGCGACCATCCGGTGCCTACACGCCGTCAACACAAGCGGCTGCGGGCGGACTGTGGCCGTCCGGTGAGCCCGGACCACGTCACGGCAGCATGATCATGGATTCATCCTCGCGCGACAGATCCAGTGACAGCACCGCTCGCAACTCGGCCATCTACAGTGATGGCGCCTCTTTTGCGCAGCATGGCCTGGGCATCGGCTCGACGGGTTCCATGACCACTGCATCCGACAACTCGAGAACCAGCTCAGCACGCCGCGATGCCGCCTCCTCGGGACGCTCATCTCGTCGCAACGAGGGGTTCCGCCGTGTGCGCGACTTTGACGATCTACGACCCGTCATCGACAAGAGTACAGCAGCAGCGTCCGGTGCCGCCGCCATTTCGGACGGCAAAGCAGCTACGGCAGCAGCACGCGCAACCTCGCGTCGAGCCGATCCTGCCGGCGGCTTTGTAAGCCCTCTCAAGGCCTTGACGGCTTATCTGCATCACACCTACCACCTGGTCAACCCTGCCTTCTTCTACGAGCTCAGCTTTAATCCACGACGCGTGCTCACCAAGCCGAGCAAGCCGGTGCAGAACGAGGGCAGGGACAACGAAGAGAGCGACTACATTCTCTACGTCAACGATTGGCTTGGAACCGAAGAAGGTCACAAGTACCTCATTCTCGACATTTTGGGTCAGGGCACGTTCGGACAGGTTGTCAAATGCCAGGACATGACGACGCACGAGATCGTCGCGGTCAAGGTTATCAAAAACAAGCCCGCCTACTTCAACCAGAGTATGATGGAGGTGACGGTGCTCGAGATGCTCAACGGCAACTGGGATCCGAACGACGAGCACCACATTCTTCGGCTCAAGGATACCTTTATCCACGCAAAGCATCTGTGCTTGGTGCTGGAGCTGCTCTCGTCAAACCTGTACGAGCTCATCAAGCAGAATTCGTTCCAGGGTCTCAGCACAAGTTTGGTCCGAGTGTTCACCGCACAGCTGCTCGATGCATTGACGGTGCTCAACGAGGCTCGCCTGATCCATTGCGATCTGAAACCGGAAAACATCTTGCTCAAGACGCTGCAGACGCCCTCCATCAAGCTCGTCGACTTTGGCTCGGCCTGCCATGAGAAGCAGACTGTGTACACGTACATCCAATCGCGATTCTATCGGTCGCCCGAGGTACTGCTCGGTCTGCCCTACAGCTCAGCCATCGACATGTGGTCGCTCGGGTGTATCGCCGTCGAGCTCTTCCTCGGCCTGCCGCTGTTCCCAGGCACGAGCGAGTACAACCAGATCTGCCGTATCGTCGAAATGCTCGGTCTGCCGCCGCAATGGATGTTGGACAACGGTAAGCAGACGCAAGAGTTTTTCAGCGTTTACACGGACGAGTTTGGCCGCAAGAGCTACCGACTCAAATCGCTCGAGCAGTATTCAAAGGAACACAACGTGCAGGAACAGCCTTCTAAAAAGTATTTCAAGGCGACCACTCTGCCGGACATTGTCAAGACGTATCCCATGTCGCGTAAGAGCGGCAAATCGGCCGATGTGCAGAAAGAGATGGCCAACCGGAGCAGCTTTATCGATTTTGTCACTGGGCTGCTCAATATGAACCCGCACGAGCGCTGGACACCGCAGCAGGCCAAGCTGCATCCTTTCATCACCGGCGAGAAGTTTGCCAAGCCATTCCGACCGCCTCTGATTCCCACAGCTGCTTCCATCACAGGTGCGTCGTCGTCTTCATCGTCATCTTCGAGACCCACCACGTCGGATGCGTCCAAGCATCCCTACGGAGGACTGGTGCCGCAGCAGAGCTCTTCTCGACCTTCGAACAAGACGTTCCAAGATGCGGCGGCCTACAATCAGCACTTGGCGCAGCAGCAATCGTATCATTCTGCAGCAGCAAGGCAACAGGCGCAGCCGGTGCTTAACAATCCGTATGCAAGGGAAGAGGCAGCCAATGCACAAGCTGCAGCCGAGGCCAAGGCAATGGCCAAAGCGCAGGCTGCTCAGCTTGCACAGATGCAGCAACAACAGCAGCAGCAGCAGTACAATGCTCGGCACTCGATGGCGGTGCCTCCTTCCAACTACTATGGCAGCGGCGACGACGGAACTGGGCAGAGAAGGGCGGACAACCGATTGAGCATGATCCCGCCTCAATTAGCGAAACTCGGACTCGATCCAAGTTTGGCTGCAGGGCAGAACATGGCTGGGCTGGTCAACCGGGACGACCCACTACGCGAATGGGAGCGGCGGCAGAACGGACTGGCACCTTCGTCTGCAGCAAACTTGAGCAGCAGCAGCAAGAAGCGACAAAGTACCAACTATCAGCAGCTGGATCTGTTGCAGCAACAAGCAGAGATGGGCGGGGGCTGGGCAGGCGGTAGCGGTACAAGCGGCAACAGTGGCTGGGATCAGGCCATGTTGGGCAAAACAGGCGCAAGCGGTTCAGGTAGCTTCTCTGTTGTTGTAGACGGATCGCAGGAGCTGATAGGCAAAGGCGGTCACAGTAGCAGTCTGGCCGGTCTTTCTGGCGCAGGGATTGCTGCGCCTCCTGCAGCCTACTCTTCGGGGTCAGGGGCTGGGACAGGTGGGATGAGTCGATACCAGACTTCGCCTGGGCTTGGATACAGTCTGAACGGCGCGTCTGCCATGTCTGCATCTCACAGCAGTGGTGGTGGAAGCGGAAGTGGGAGTGGAAGCGGGAATGCCAACGCGTCGACGCTGCCGTTTGACATCTACGATGCAGGCATGGCGAACTTGCTGCCACCGTCACTGACGCCTGTCCGAATTCAGGATCGAGATCAACACTTGCACCAGCAACAGCAAGCACAGCAGGCGCAACAACAACAAGCGTACCTGCAGCATCAGTATGCAGCAATGCAAGCACGCGAGAAGCAGCAGCAGCAGCAGCAGCAATCGCAACAACAGCGAAGGGACGGAAGTCTTGGCGGAGGAGGAGGAAGCGGAGGATTCGGTGGATTGTAGCAACAGCTCTTGTTTTAGGCTGCTGTATCGCTTTGCACTCTATCTTGATATACATATTATTGCTTGCGAAACGTAGACGAGAGGAAGCAATCTACACAGTTTTGTCATGAGAAAGGGTGAGACTGCACGCGTCACGAATCGCTCTTTCCAAGGCTAGAAGCGCTCTTGCATCTTCTGGACTCTGAATACTGCCCGGCGTTGGGGTGAGGGCGTTGGGCAGGTCGAGCGACAGGAGGAGCTGGGGTAAGGAGAGTTTGGAAGCGATGCGCTTGCTCATGGCGCTAGCTTGGCTGGAGGTGGTGGAGGCGGTGGAGGTGGAGATGACTGGAACGCCGATTGCGTCTCTTGATGGCGATGTAGGAGGCGGTGACATTGCGAGGGCGAAATCCGAGGCTAGCGCAGCCATGTGTGCGTGTGCGTGTGCGGGTGCGGAAGACGGTGCACGACCTGCTGCGAGCAACGCTGCTTCTAACTCTGCGTCTTCAGCTGTCACCGCTTGTGCTTCTACAGTAGTGGAGGACGAGAGCAATGACCTCGCGAGCGTAGCAGGCAAGAAGGAACAGTGTACAAACAGGCTCGTTTGGGCCTGGTCCGAGACGAGGTGGACAATCTGCGTCAAAAAATGGCTGTACAGCGGATGTGGGATACTGAGGATGTGGTTGGTGATTGTAGGTACTGTTGACCAAGATGATAGTTGCGATGTTGATGTGGTTGCGTCGGCGTCTGTCATTGTGTGAGTTGTGTGTTGAAGGGGAAAAGGATGAACAGCGAGGGATCGAAGGCAAGGAAGGGGATGAGCAACAAAGTGTTGGATTGAAACGTCGGAAGAACTGGCAGCAGTCGACGCCTGCGCGGCGCTCACAACTCCACTTTGGAGGGAAATTTAGCTATGTTACGCCGCCGAAACTTACTTCTGCAAAACCCTTCTGTTGAGAGGGGTTGCATCACGTGATGCGAGGAAGAAGAAAAAGCGCAACAAGGCAGAAGAGCACATTTGGAAGAAAGCGACATCTTGTTCCTTTGCCTCTGTTCACCATCATACTTTCCTCCGAATCGGTAGACCATACACATTCAAAGATGGTGTTGACAACGACGGTGACAGCCGCCTCGTCTACCCGGACACTTGTATCCGCTCTTCGCAAGCTGGCTCTCATCACTGCCACCTCCACCGCAACAGCTACAGTTCGATTCGCATCCACCTCTTCGCACTCTGCATCGTCGTCGTCATACCAGCAATCACGAATTCCACGTCTACCGCCTGTCGCCCCGCTTCCCGCACGCACAAAACCCACCTCCCCAGCATATTACACTGGTCGACCTGCCTACATCGACACGCTTCTATCGCTCGAAGAGCTCACACGCCAGACCAAGCGCTTGCTCGAACAATCGCATTTGCTGCCACCCAACTCTTCTCCACCGACGCTTTCGGCGGCTCGTGCAAATTTGTGGGTGTCGAGTGCAACGCTGCAGGCGATTTTGGGCACAAATTTGAAGGCTGCGCAGTACAGGCAGATTGTCACGCGGCTCGGACTGCTGGCGAGGTATGCCGGCCTGGTCCGCCAGTTGGAAGCGTTGCACGGCGCGGGTGGAGAGCTGGTCGAGAGATTCGATAGCACACTCGAGAAGTTTATGAACGATAACGCCAAATCTCAGAACCTTTTGGCGGAGAAGGACGGTGATCGGGCACTGTGGGATGCAAGCGAGAAAAAGATCGACGGCAAGGGCAGAGCCTACAGTATGGGAAGGAGAAAGGAATCTTCTGCTCAAGTATGGATCCTCCGCACCAAATCCGACGTTGGTCAGATCCTGATCAACAACCAAGCCATCCAAGATTATTTCACTCGCACCGCTGAAAGGGAAGCCGTCACATGGCCACTCAAGCTCACGTCCACGTTGGGCACGTACAACATCTTTGCCCTCTGCCGAGGCGGCGGCAAAAGTGGTCAGGCCGGTGCGGTGGCTCATGCTCTAGCCAACGCCATCGTAGCCGAAACCGGTCACGGCCTCGAGATGCAGCAAGGCTTGCAGCTGAAGAAATACGTAAAGGATCTGTTGGCCAAGGACGGCGTGCTCAAGAGAGATCCCAGGATGGTCGAGAGAAAGAAAACCGGTTTGGCAAAGGCCAGAAAGGCCTTTACCTGGGTCAAGCGTTAGAAAACACAGATGCAGCATAGTTTCTTTCGCCATCTTGTCTCCGTGTTCATTCGAGTCAATCTTCAGCAACTTTGATCTTCACCAAACATGTCCATCATATCGTGCGTTGAACTCGCCGCTTCTGCGATATTGTTGCTGTGTCAATTTAAAGACCTTGAAAAGTGGTTCAATTTTGAATGAGCTCTCTGCCGAGTTTTCCGTGTAACTAAACTGGCAAGAGTGTCTCTTCTCATCGCTGCAAATGCTTCAATCCGCAGTCAAGCCTTTGCAGCTTGCCGCTTCCCCCCCCCATCACACACACGCACACGACTCTCTGCCTGTTCACAAGACCGTCTCTGCTTCTCACCTTTTCACCATTTCGTTCGTCGTCTCTCCCGCCAGAATCGAAATCAAAACCTTTGACCATTTCACAAGCAGACCAAAGGAGAAACAAAAGAGTACATGGATGAGAGGGGATTACAAAACGACTTGAAGAAGACCGGGAATGATAGCGTGTATATTTCGGTCTGAAGACCGCGTCAAGCAGTCGAGCAGAAAGTGGGGAGGCGCGGAGGAAGGTAAGCAGGATGACGAAGACGTGTGTAAGCAGAGCTGCTTTGTGGAAAGGAATGTGTAAGTGGAAAAGACTGTAGTGTCGAGGAAAGAGGGTGAAGAGACCATGATGGTCCCATAGACAATAAAAAGTGGGACCCGGATAGAGAGCGAGACAAGGAAAATAAGAGCCCCTTTGAATGAAAAGGAAGCGCAGATCGGCGGTGGGATGGAAAGCTGGCGATCGCTTACTCCAAGACAAAATGACTCGGCCACGCCTTTCGCGACGACTCATGCGACGCAGGATTGCCAGCAGCTCCAGCAGTTATGTAAGTCGCCGAGTTGCCGGGAGCAGTGGAATCAGCGGCACCCGCGCTGGTCATCGTGTTCGCCGCAGAATTGTGCTGGTCAGGCAAGCTGGGCCAGTCCGAAAATTCTTGACAAGACCTTCGGAATGGCACTGAGCTGGGCACGTGGCGGGGATCCTGCAAGTACTGGTAGCCGTGCAAAGAAGAGGCAGGGCTGTTGAGCAGCGAAGCCGACTGAGCTGGCTCGCTGATCCCTGAAGCGGTGTTAGCTCCAAATCCCGAGACATCGCTGGAAGAATGCATCACTGCCGCCTCGCCCGTCTCATTGGACGAAGAGTGCATGCCAGGAGGCAGGAACGATAAGTCGCTGAAACCCGTGTAGGAATGCGAGACTGTGTGTCGCCTTGGCATTGCTCCGCTTCCCATGCTGTTGGACAGCTGGACAGCGTGAGATGAGTGATTCTGAGATGGCACCTGCGGATAGCGAACTGCTTCTTGACCGCTACCGTAGACGACACCAGAACTTGTCCCAGGGGGGGTAAGAACAGTGCTGTTGAGGGTCGCAAAGGCGGATGCGATCAGTCTGTCGTCGGTAGCGATGCCAGAGTGGCCCATGCCACTGCTCTCCGATGAAGCGTGGGGCGAATTCTCGTATTGTGATGCATCCGACGATGACGTGTGAGTGCGATAGGAAGAAGACGACCCTTCGGCATCGTGTCCTTCGGAACGCGCTTTGCCTCTTGCTTCCGCGGCATATTCAGCACTGAGACCGGCACTCAGCTGCAGCTTGCCCGCCTTTTCGTCCTCGAGCAGCGACTTGACCTTGATAGCCTCGCGATCGTTGGACGTGCCAAAGCCGCAGTAGTGGAAACGAGTTTTGCCACGTCCTCCCAAACGACGTTGAGCAACATCGGGAAACTGACTTCGAAGCACCTTGCCGAACGAAGCGGCTTGGAGCGGCTCAAGACCAAACGAGTCACACGCTCGGCGGTATGACTCGTGCAGGATGGTGCGGGGTATCGAGATCTGAATAGAGGGCTTGAGCGTGTAGTTGCAAGTCAACCACATTCGTGCCCACTTGTCGCGGTAGAATTCGGCCATCTTCTTTGTGTTGGCCGACTTGTAGAGGCTCGAGACCTGGTTGAGCATGCTGTCGATCTCTTCTGGCTGGTACTCTGGCTGTGAAGCCGTGACATAGGCGCTGTTGGCGCCCATCTTAGACGTCGATGCTCCATACATCGGATACGTGTGCGTTCCCATGTGAGATGAGTAGCCAGAGTGATCAAAATGGTCGCTCGACGACATGTCGTAATATGTCTGCGACCGGTTCGGACTGGTGTTGGCTGAGGAAGAGGAATCGTAGATGACACTCTGTGACATGGACATCCCGCCAGGTGCAGCCCAGGAACCTGTGCCGACTTGATTTGGATAGGCGTATCGGTTGTAGGCGATTGAATCAGCAGGCTGCTGCTGCTGTTGTTGCATAGCGTTGGGCCAGCTTGTTGTGGTAGTAGGCGCAAATGTGTGCTGCGCCCCAATCATCGCGTTGCTGCTGGTGCTGCTACCAAAGTGAGCTGCCCGAGGCGTGTCGGCAGCTACCATACCCTGAGCGTTGTGAGCGAAGCCGTCCATCGTTGCAGGCGTGCTGAAGTTGGAGCCCGCATCGATCTGTTCTCGAGAGAAAGAAGCTTGGCGAGGTGTTACGACGTTGGCGCCGAGATAGACGCCTGGTTGAGCAGCGCCCATCGTGGACGATTGCTGCATGGCTTGCAACGGCTCGAGGCGAAGGTGCGAAGAAGACGACGATGACGATGAGGAAACACCAGCTGGCGCGTGCGCGAACAAGTCGGGACGGGCGTGTTCCATCGTCGAAGGCCTACTAGAATGCTCCCAGGAGCTGTCGGCAGTACCCGGGCGATAGGGCGAGTCGGAAGTGCCCGCTTGGCCTGTGTAGTATGGAACTGACATGCTGGTTTGCCAAGCAGGAAAGGTGGGCCAATTTTCCAAAACCTGGCTCTGCTTTATTGTCTCTGACGGCGTTTAGAACAACGCCGTTGACACACAGTTTTCGGGCAAGCGTTGGACAGCGAGCCACAACAAACGAGCAGTGGTGCGAACAGAACCGCAACCGGCAAAGAGACTCTCCGGGAGACCGGCGCGCTGTCAGCAATCAACTGTTGACGGTGCTGCGTGCGTACGAGCGATGGCTCGAACCGAGAGATCCTGGCACCGAAACCACGGCTGTCGTAGCTGAATGAAAGAGGGACGATCCGATCGGAAGTGACGGTCTGCAAAGTGTTTCGAAGGAAGAAATCCAGGTAGGAGAAATAAGATCAAGATGTCAGTCGACCCGAAAAGGGAAAGATGATGCTACACAGCGACCAAAGGCGGACATGAAGGTTGGCCGTGCCGAGCTTGTTCTTAAAGGGCCGGGTCTGACGACAACAATCAGCTTTTGGCATCGATGCGGAGTTGTGTCAACCAGAAAGTTGAACTCGTCTGTAATCAACCGTAGCCGTCACGATAGTAGGCGCCGAGAGGCGAGACAGAATGACGCGATGGGAGCTAAAAGCTGCAAGCTGAGCTGAGCGGCTCCGGTTTGATATCGTGGGCTTCGGCTTCGGCTTGGCACAGTGGTACTGATGACGCCAGAGGGGCCCTGACGGGTTTAAGAGCTAGAACGCCAACGGGCTCGAAAGTTCAAGGTGGGGCCTGGGATCTTGAAACTCAAAGATGCAAGGTACCGGACGACGGCGGCGTCATCTGAGACGGGGGCCAGAGCCAAGATACAGATGCTCGACCAATAGGCTCTCGAGGCCTCGTCTCCTCTGAGCGGCTGTGCGTTTACGGCCAAACTTTCGACGTGAAGACAAAGCGTGAGAACTGCCCTGTCTAGCATGTCGGCGAGAACCCAAGCATTGAGATGCGAGCTTTGGTGGAATTAGCGGCACGGCAAGAACCCACTCATCCTCTCTCGAAATTGGCCGTTGACCATCAGAGATCAAGATGCGCGATACAGAATATTCCTTTTCCGAGCTTCTCCATGTCGCGAGCGGTCGGTGAGGATGGTTGTAGCCGATTGCAAGCTTGAGCGATGGCTTTGACATACTAGACAGCTTCGAATGCCAACTTTGAGGTCACTGAACCAAGTTGCGGGAGCTCCAGGCGGTCACTGAAGCTGGCACCTATGCGGCTGCAGCGGGGAGCGTGGCGGAGCGAAACAGAGCAGGGCAGAGCGGATAAGGAGGTCTACGCAAGCGATTCGAGGATCGCTTCCAGGCCAAGCAGATCTGATCGAGAGCTGGACATAAGTCAACGACTCGTGAACTGCAGTCATACCGGCACAAAATGCCCTTTGGTCATGACTAGCAAATGTCAAAGGAAATTTGGCGACACAGCGCGACGGCGGTCTCGCGGCTAAGCCGGACTCGACCGAAAGGAAAGAAAAACACAAGGGAAAATAGAATTCCGCGCAGCCTTTTTTTTCCCCTTGCCATCTTCGGCAGCCAGAGAGAGACGAAGCAGGCTGAGACTCGCCCGTCCTGACCAAATCAACCAAATTACAAGGCTCTGTCTGGCACCTAAGCGAGACAGAACTTGTTGATTTGGGCGGGCCATCCGACTGGACGTCAGACCATTGCATCTTTGCACCTTGGCTGCAAGGTGCCTGCAGCAGCGGAGCTTGAGCACGAGCTTGATTTGTCGATCCTCGAAGGACCGCAGGAATCAAGGCGCGCCAGGCTGCAGAAATAAAGCGCGGTTCTGTGCTGGTCACAGAAGGACTAAGCCCGCGTAAAGCGGCCTATCTGCTGTAGCTAAGCGTAGTCATGATCCGCGTTGCGTGCAGTTCGGAGAGGAAACCAAGCGAGTCCTCGTTATAGCGCAGCACAGAAGGCTCGTCAGGCGCGAAACGATCATAGACATAGGCATCATACGAAAGGCCTGGATGGGATACCGCTGAGCTCGCATCGTTTGCCGAAACGCCAGGGACACTGCCGTGACATCCGAAGCGAGATTGCCCTGTGGATCAGCCATGCAAATCTGGCCCAGATTGGATCTGCTTGACGTCCCGGAGAGACTTTGCGCTTCAAAAGCAAGCGCATCGGAGATGATCGAGCCAAACTTTCGCGGAAGCGGAGTCGACCGAGCTAGACACCTCATATCTGAGACCGCACGCATAAGCCTAGTCGCCATCAAGCCCCCACCATGGCCATACCATCGACTCCGGATACGGGCTGCGCAGTTGATCCGCGCAGTTATACACGAGGAGGGAACAAGCTCGGGCACGGATGCAAGTCGCTGTCGATTCGAATCTTTACTTACCCGTGAGAGTCCGGATTGGAATGAGCCTTGCTCAGTGGTAGGGACGCTCGATACTGGAAAGGGAAGTGCCAGGGCGGAGGCGCGGGGGATGGCACGTATATTCGGAGCCTTGTTGAAGCAACTTTATCCAATACACGAAAAGCAACGGCAGAGGAATGCAGTTCTCGCGGTCAGCATTAGATCAGGACAAACATCGCAAGCACGAGCCAGCGTCGAGCGAAGATTGTGGGTGTGTGAGGAAGAGTAAGAGAATGTGTGAGAGAAAGGGAAGAGGGGAGGAAGAGCGTGTGTACTGGAGCGGCGGAACGGTTGCATGAAAAGCGACAACAGTCCACCTCGCCAGCTGCTTCCTTTCCGATCGGCTCTACTCTGTCATGAAACCATCGCGCCACCTGCCGGCGTTCAAGCCAGCACGCGGATATACGGAGACGGAACGGTCCGTGTTGTAGCCGCTTCGGTGTCTTGCGCATCACCGACACATGAACGGTCCGTCGGTCAGTTGGGCGGATCGAGGCGGAGGCGATGCAGCGCAGCAGACGAGCAATACGATTCATTACGCTCCTGAAGGCGCGAACGGGCCTCGTTTCATGTTTTGGAAAGACACCATCACCTCCGTTCATCTCCACTCGACGCGGGCTGAAATGTGGTTGCAAGACACTGCTGCGCTCACGCAGCCTCGTATTCACGCATGTGCGCCACAGCAGCGAGTAAACTCACCTTGCAAAATTGCGTAAAGGTCGGAAGTCGGTATAGCAGAAGGAGAACAGGTTCGTCGGCCGCAGCCAGCGGTTCCGACTCGCACGGTGGGCGGCTAGAGCGCGGGCGCAAGGGTGGGCCTACGCAGCTGTTGACCGCCGCCAACAAGCGTCGACCACGAGATGAAATGCTCCTAGCTTCCGCCTGAGCTTGTGCGGTCGGATGGTGCCGCTACCGCCGCTGTCGCTGCTGTTGGTCGGCACCGCAGGTGAAGACGCTGCACAATCGTGGGCGGTGAAATAGGGTTAGACACAGCCGCGAGCTTGCAGGTGACGGACGCCGAACAAAGTGGGCCGCAGTTCCACACTGCCTATGCTTGTGGCAAGTGCCGAACTCAAGTCACTGTGCGGTGCCCGAAACAATCGCTCCGGATGTGAAAGCGCTGATCGTGGGTTCAGGCGTTCGGAATTTGGTGGGAAGTGCTGCTTTGCGTCGCTTCTTGCTCGGGGAGGAGGGGCTGAAGCTGTGTCGGCAAACGCAGGCGCCCTGCCTGTGCTGCAAGCAGTCAAGGAAGGCGTGCAGACGCAGCGCCGGGATGGAGCCGATGAGCGAATGGGTCGATTAAGCAAACAAACAAAGGTGTCTAACTGTCGGTAATTGACTGGAATGGTGGCTTCATAGGTGGCTGTTGTGGGAAATCAACAGATGAGCCGTGTGACAAGGCGAATAGGTAGAAGCAGTGGCGATTGCAATGTCAATGATTGCAAACGAGAAGCCGAAGATGAGCAAGAGGGAAAGAAGAAGTGGCGGAAACGAAGACACGGCTAGGTGGATGAAGAAGGCGGAGGGATCATCGAGGCCGGAACAAGATGAAGAGGATGGAAGCTTTTAAGCAAAGACGACCAATGCTCCAAGAGTAGAGGACAAAGAGAAGAAGGAGAAGCGGAAGGAGGGGTGCTAAATGCATAGAGCGCCGAGCAAGGCCGTCGACGACTGGAGGAAGAGGAACGCCTTCCGAAGATCTGGTACCCTTGGGTGGAGGAGAGGGCGGGCGCGTGGCGGAGGCATAGCCAAGCACAAGGCGAGCGATGTAAAGAAATCGAGGCGTCCGTTCCGTGCTATTGCCGCGAGGGCTAATGGCACCGAGGCGACAAACAATGTCCGACTGCTCAGCAGGTGCAGAAGCAAGCGGTCAGACAGGCGTCAACATGTACAAAGACGCCTGATGAATCCTGGCGCATGGCTAGGAATACGCCGCCGCATCTTTGGATTGCATATCATCGAGCAGATTATACACTATACTGCACCGAACCGGAAGCACAAAAGGGTTCGACGAGGCGCGACGGCGCACAGCGGCAGGAAAGCTAAGCATCTGACGGTTCCAAATACGGTGACAAGCCGGTTCGTCTGCAGGGACTCACCAGAGAGCAGCCAAGAGAAGGAAAGGGGAAAAACAAAAGTGGCACTCGACATGGGCGGCGGCAGCTCAGCTGAGCTCGACTCAACTCAGCTCAGCCCAGCTGCTGCCGTTGCTTGAGTCGGGAACAGCAATGCAAGGCGGCATGAATTGGCCATCCAGCTCACCCAGCTCCCCTACCTTGCTCATCGGCGCGGGCGTTCAAAGTTGCAGGACAGCAGCAGCCGGATCAGCAGGGCACACCTTTTTGGAGAAGACGCTGGACCCAGATTGTGCAAACCCGAACCCTGGCAAGGTCGCTCAGAAAGCAGGGTTGGAGCGGAACAGCCAGCGGAACAAAGAACCAGACATCCAAAGGGGGGACCCACAAAACAGCGCGCGGGCCCAGAGCGCCAATATTTTTGAGACAACCACCAAACAAGGGCCCCATCTGCGCTTTTTGCCCCTTTTCCCTCTTCTTTGAACACAAACGCTCGGTACAAGATGAAGATGACCCTCACTCTTAGATCAGGAGGGAAGTCGAATCTGTGTTTTGCAGAGTGGCGGCTGAAGCGGGCCGACTACACACGCGGAGTGCGGGAACCCACCCACAAAGGTCGAGGCTTCGCCCAGCCCAGTTACCCCCTGTTTCGCTGTTTCTCTGTCTCGCTGTCTCTCTATTTTTGCTGGCTGCGCTCTATCGAGCTCGGCTACAGCGCGTGGCAGTGACGTTTATACTGTATCGCAGTGACAGCCGCTTGCTGCGCATTTCTCATTTATGAATAATTTCAAGTAGATTTTTTTTGACTGTTTTCTCCTTGTTTAAATTATGAAAAAAATAGAAAGAGGGGAACAGGCGAAAATCCCGAGGCAAGGAAATGGAAAACATCATCTCTGGGCCCGCGTCTAGGTCGCGAGCACAGCCATACGGAATCGAACGCTACTAATAAGTTGGACGGCCATCGCACGCTTTAGGGAGTTATCCCAGAGTGTTTCCTTTTTCTCGATCATGGGCACGGCAGGTTCCCAGTGAGGTCGTTTCAGTTTCCTGTTGCGGTTTGGTGTCGACGGTGAAGCGGAGTGAACCAGTCGCCCCGGCAAACACTGCTTCGGAAAGCGAAGCCGGACGGCAACGAGCGGAGGCATTCCGCCATTCGTGCCTTCGTCACACACCCAGCAAGGGCCGAAACAGTTAGACAGAGGCCTTTTTGACAATGTGAACGTGAACGTGAAGAGGGAAAGATGAATCGGCTTGGGCGCGAAAGGAGCTGAGGTGGGGTACTCTTCCCCCTCTGTGCCTCTGCGTGTGGGTGTGTGTTGCATGTGTACGTGTGCACCTCCTGCATGCATGCAGATTTACCGGAAGGGAGAGTTGGAAGGAACAATCAAGGCAAAGCGCGAGATTCTTCAGTCAACATTTTGGGCGTAAAAAAGAAGGAAAAGAAAAATCGAGCGAGACCCTCTCTCTCTCTCCGCGCTGGCCATCTCAGCGTGCCAGATCTAGGAGCCTGCAATCGACAGCAGGACAACGCCGACCGAAGCAAACACTGCACAAATGGTCCTGAATAGTTACCACGCGGCACCATGCGAGTGGGCTGATGGATTGGCGCAAGTAAACAACCTCTACCAAGCCCATCCGCACCGGGGGCTGAAGGCGCCGCGTGGTGCTTATGTCTCCGCTTCGATGGCCGGATTGACCTTGCAGTCCAACAACATCGACTTGGTCACCGAGCGAGGCAACAGACAGACCCAACGAAAGGAAGGTTGAGAGAGAGAACCCTATTTCCACGTCGATCGAGGGACCGGCAGCCCACCACCGAAATCTTTGGCCGGGGCCACCACCTCGTCGATCTTGCCATGGATCACGCTGAACACCATTCCTTTGACGCCGGCGATCCACAAAAAAGGACGATGCTATCCGCTAATCAATGCACCGGCTACATAGCGGCTTTCGCTGAGTTGAATACGGATTTGGGCCGTAACCAGAACCAGCGTAGGACCATGATACCCGCCCGGCCCAACCGGTCTCTGCGAGCAGCAGTATATGCACACCGAAAAAAGCCACGATGCCTGCCCACGACGATCCGATTTTATGCTCCGCTCTGGCTCAACAGCTGCGCCACGCTAGACGCCACGCCACCCATACTGCGGTCCCGAGCGAGATCGATCGAGCGTTTTTCCTGTACGAGACGGGTCCATTCTCGATCCTCCATCGTCCACAACCAAAAAGCAGCATGAACGTGAAGAAGCAAATGGCAAAGTTGTGCAGGACAAAGGTAAGGCCAAGAGACAGCAGCAGCATCGTCGCAGATCAACAAAAAAAAACTTTACCCACGCTCAAATTAGCCTGATTTGTTGAACCTCGGTCGTCAAAGCCCGACTAAATTGTTGCTGGTCTCGGTGCAGTTTAGGTCTCAGGTGGCCATGTGCCTTTGCAGGAGCAATCATCATAAGAATAAAGTCGGAAGGCGGTGCTTGAATCGAATTTCCAAATCCAGGGTCTTGGCTCGTGTACCGCAAGGCAGTTTCCTTCCGTTCTGCTTCTCCTTCTCTCGCCCAGAGGCAGGGCAGACTATCGTGTTGGAGCACGATGGAAGGACACAACAAATTCTGAGGAAAGAGGAACGCCCGTAGGCCCGGAGTGTCCCTCAGCTCGCTAGGGAACACAGGCGTTGTTCGCCGACCAGCATGGCTTCCAAGCTCAACCACTCATTGTTGGGACCCTTCTCCCTTGATTAATCAAACCGATAGCGTGGGAAGGGAAGGGAAAGGAATGAAGGAAAGTGGTGAGCTTCGGCTCGAGGCCATGAGGTTCGCCTGTACCTCGCCACTTCGTTCGTTTGACGGAACTAGGCACTATATGTTCTAGCGAAGGCAAAAAGGGGAAGCCGAGCCGAGTACAGTACGAAGAAGCAAGGGAAAAAAACAAGAGGCAAAAAGGTGTTCATGCGGCAGTGTCTCGCTTACCAGCTCAATTCTGGGGTGCCAGCGGCATTTATTTCAATCAGCGTGAGAAGCACCTTTTTGTGATCGTTTTTCGGCAATTTCGCCTCGACTGAACCGCCTCCTTTGGGTGGCCTTTCGGCTTTCTCAATTCCGTGAGTAGGCTGCTCTGATCGAAAATCGGCGTTCTTGCTAGCATCGTACCTTCGATGAGCCTTGTGCAGGCTAGGCGTTGAGGGATTGCGAGGTCGAGATGGGATCGTGCACAAGGGGTGGTGGCATTGTGAGGACAGCGGGCAGACACGTCCTTTTTTTGGCTTAATCCCCAAGTGCTGCACTGCGCAGATCTCGAAATTCGCCGTTGTTTCACTTCGTACACCAACACGGATCTGCAGCGCATTGGTGCCACGAGTCGTCGCCCGACACTCTCGACAACGCTCGTTTCACAGAAAGCCCGTCTGTCTCGGAGTTTCAGCTTCTCCGGGGGTGGGCCTTGCGATCGCTTGTGGCTCGATCCGATCGAAACGACGATCGTCGTCGCGGCCCACGGCCACCCTGGTGTCAGTTCGTGCCTGTCCGCAAAAAAGAGCGTTCGTTTTCCTCCCCCTTTCTTCTCTAAAAGCGGCAGACGTACCCCGGTAATCGCTCGGATCGGAGCACTTGCGCTCCCCCCCCAATGCGATACGATTCATCAAGATGCAGGGTCGTTCAAGTGCGCCCCCGACGCCTACCTGCATTCCGATAGGCGAGCCGACGCGGGACAGACCTCGCGTGGTGCAAAAAGCGTACATGCTGCATCGTATAGCACAACGAGCAGCTCGGCGACGCAGTCAGATTCAGCTCGGAGCAGAAAGAACGACAAGAAAGATCATCGTCCAGAAGAACATCCAGCTCAGAAGAGTAACGTGAAAATGAGACTCTAAAATGCGTGTTGAAAAAGTTTATGAAAATTAGTACAATAATGCAATGTGAGCGATAGTCTTCTTTCGAGCGCCCGTTTGCATATGAAGCGGCGTACATATGTTCATCCATTCATCCATCTACCATTGTGGGCGCAAGAGGGGCACATCTTGAGTTGATTGCCGACGTCTGACAAAAGAGTGTTGAGCCCAAAACCAGAAGCACCTTGGCGTACAGTGAGGCGGTCCCTCCTACGGAATTTTTTTATGTTGCCAAGCTCGCTATCTGGGTCACTGAACAATTGCGAACATCAGCTGCAGGTTCGGGCACAATCATCATGCAGATGCTGACGATCCCTGCAAGCAGCGGGTTACGCTTTGGCCTCCGTGTCTCGCTGGAAGAAGGGACGACCCCGTGGCGCACCGATGCGCTTCGACCGCGACAGCCGCTCCGGCACTCTACGGGTGATCTGCACACTTTTCTCGCTTCCGAGGATTCTGTAGTCAGCTCGGCAGAAAGGAGAGACAGCCAGGCAGACGATAGCTTCGGGCACCGCGGAAAAGTGATCCCCTTGCTTTGCATGAGAATCAGAAACAACAGATCGACAGCATTGTCCCCCATGTCCACCAAATGTTTTGATAACAGCTTTCAGGTGCAGTCATGCTCCTCAATGGAACGGCGAGCGGGCGATCGTGTGCGCGAGCGAGAGGGAGACCTGGAAGTCTCGCTGGTACGGCTGAAAATCCGCGGTACTGAAAAGCGAACACCAGCCTGTGATTTCGGGGTGGGAAAATCGTGGGTGGGTTGTCACGCTTTTTGACGACCATCGGAGCGGAGTGCGAATTTCAAGAAGGAACCGCAACTTTGATTTTCGAGCGCCACATTTGAGCGAATTGCGATTGAATGGCCTTCCATCACCGATCCCATTCAATTTATAGTATTAATAAGTTGTACTTCGGTGACCTTCCCTACCAGAATCGGGATGATAGTGGCTCTGACCATGTGTCGTCCCATGTACGCCGATCATGCTGGCTGCATCTTCCATTCAGCCTCGTAGACTGTCGGTTCCGCCAAAGCCAAGAACGTTCTTCTTTCTTCCACTCGGGCAAATTGGGTCCCAATCCGAGTTGCGAGGACGCGTCGAGGGAGCACTTCAGGGGCTTGGCGTCGCTCAACTTGACCCGCGTAATGACGAGCGCTGACGCCCGTAGGAGGTGCTGATAGGCCAGCCTCACAGACTTTGGATAGCGTCCCGAGGTCGCCTTACCAGGGTTTATATTTTCGGCGATCCCCCACGACCAGCCCAGCCTGCCTCGTTCTTCGTGACTCGCAGAGACCCTCTCGCCCCTTGCTGCCGTCGACGTATCAGAGCAATCTGGCGGCTTTTCCGATGGACACATGCGCTCTACATGCGCCAAACATATGCTGCGGGCGACAGGCCGAAACACGAATCGAGCAACTCACTCGTACGCCAAAGGAGGCGGAATATTGCTCTCTGAAGCAGCCAGATCGGGAGTCGCGCGACCATCGCACATAGCCATGCCCGGGAGGACACACACACACACACACACACACACACACACACACACACACACACACACACACTACACACTTACGTACGCGTACCTTGTTAGGGTGGCGCTTGCATTCAACTCGAGCAACTCAGCGTGCAGAGATGCTGAGACCGCTGAGACGTCGAGACAAGTCTTGCCATTCAGTGGGCAGCAAGCAACACAGCCTCCAATCCACACACATCCATTTTCGAAGACGCCAAGCGACTCAATTCTTCAGGAATTCTCACCCTGAACGACAAAACGTCTGGAGAGGAACGACGATTAGCGAGGTATTGTGAGCGGCAATACAGTGTAAAAGCGCCCAGGTGCGTAGGCGAGCCGAAGACGATTCCGATTCCCGACAGCAATACTGTACACGAGTGCGGGATGCGGCTTTTGTTTGCGCTAAGCGAACACAATTTGAGCCAAAATTTCTTGGTCGTTCCCATGACCACCACAGCTACGGCCTCTTTCACTCCAAGGCAGCGGAATCGGAGCTCGAAAATAGCGCGAGACTTACAGTGGGACACACCTCTCTCGCTTAGACGTCCAAACCATGTGGGGGATGACGTTGAAGACCTGTTAGCGAGGAAGGGCGAAATTGCACTGATGGGCGGAGCAGTCCATGTCTGAGCATCAATTTGCCTTATCCTTCCTGGAACGATGCTGGACCCGGACCCTGATTGACAAAGCTTGCGGTGACTAAAACAGCGTTCTCCCGTACGCAGTGCAGTGCAGTGTACACGGAAACCCTGTCCACATTCGCTCGCTCGCTTCAATTTGAAGGCCGCGAGCGCATTTCCAGTCGCCGGCATCGTTGAAGCGAGCACCGCCTCGTTTGCCACGCCCAAACTTTAATGAAATTGGTGCTTTCGATCACGACCTGCCTTCGGCAACACAGTCGAGAGCTTCCATGTCGCGCGACATCGCATCTATACTACCGGCCTTCTCACCGATACACGTTTGAACAGCATATCACAGGTACGGCACCTCGGTCTGAAGGTATCGTTGTGCACGAAGCCGTAGCGAGAGCGGTTCTTTCTCGACAGGCAAACGGCCTCCTCACTCATCGAGGTACGCGAGCTAAGCGAGCTTGTATCGGCTGCTAGGCGGAGCCACTGAACGATGAACTGCCTCGTCGCCACGGCTCGTATTCGGTGCGCAATATGATAGGAGGGGACGGCACCTTGAGTCGGATACGAGCTGCTACCTGCGGCAAACGCGAGTTTATTCGCAGCTGGCCCGATGCTGTGCGGATGTTCCCGGGCACAACGGGCCTTCTCATCTTCGGTGACTAACTTCATTCTCTTCTAGACTCGTCTTTGTCTCGCCGGCAAAGCGACACGGCTCCGCTGATCTGGTCGAGTAGGCCCGGTGGCGATGCCGTTAAGCCAACTGTAAGCTCACAGCGTAGACCTCGACCCAGACTCGCTCTTCGAGTTCGAGGGCGATTCGGAGAATCACGAACTTTAGTCAGTGGAATGAACCAATCATTGGCACGAGGTGCACCACGGTCCATGGGGCCGACCTAGGTGAACTGTCTCGAACTCCTTTTCAAGCTTGGTTCGACATCTCCAGGTATATCCATCGGCTGCTCCAAAATATGCACGAGCATGCATGCGAATCTGCAAGTCCAGCGTCCTTTGCATCAGACCCGGAACTCGTTGAGACAGGAAGCCAGGTCAAGCTGTCATCTCTCGATGCAAGGTGGCTGTTGAGCAGAGCTGGTACGTAACAAATGCGACATGAGATGGACGTGGTGGGCTCATTCGGACCCCGAGCTGAACCTGGCTCAACGGTCTGAACAAGGCCTCGGCAAAAAGGGAGGCCCACATGTGACACATCTAGCCCTGAAACCCTTTACCATCGATCAAAGCCTTTGTGCTGCGCTGAACCGTATAGAACGTATTTGAAATTGGCGAGCAAACTGCGTCTTTGCCGTGCCTCGTCTCAGTTGCGTGTGCCTCGAATTTGGTCTGACCATCGTCATGCAACCACTTCTTTGAGGTCAAAAGAGTGTTTGTGTTTCAGCTGCGGCAACAGCCGATTTGGTGAGCGAAGTTTAGAAAGCGTGAGAGACAGGTACTGGTCGGCGACACGATGAAGATTCACAGCATCCATGAGACCCAACCAGATGTGAAACACCAGATCAAAAGTCTCGAGGATGCAGCTGGCAGATCATCAGTTTCAGAAGGTCGGACCTCGCGATCTCGATTGCAAAGCACGGTTGCTTGCGCTCTAACACGGCTGATGTCGCACGAGACAATGTTGCTTGCTCTCTTTCCAAGGCTTCGAAAAATGGCAAAAATCGAGGTCTCAGCTTAGAAAGTGGCGGATGATTCACGCCAAAAAGGCGCAACAAATCGGCGCCGCTCCGACGTTTGACTGTTTGTCAGTCTGGAGACGGTACCATTGGGAGGCGAGTGAGTGAGTGCGGGCGTGTGTGTGCGTGAGGTGAATGAGCTTGGATTTGCTGGTAGAAGAGTGGTAAAGCGTCAGGCGTCAGGGTCCACTCGAGCCTTTTGGTTCGGCAGCACCAAGCGCAGACTTGTTCACCTCACAGACCGATCTGTTTCTGCCGTTGGCTAGATGACATACATCGACCCGGCCATCGACATTCGCTAACCAAAGACCACATTCGATCATCCTCCCTCTCCACAGTGTCCATCGCTGGCCAAACTAGCTGCACAAACTCGCGGTCTGGCAATCACACTCAGCGCGCCAAGACTGCCACCAGGTGCAGGTCTGGCTTTCTTCGATCGATAAACGGTGCTTGTCTTCTTCACGAGCTACGGATCGATCGTTAGTCGGGGCGCACTCTCTGGCTACAGATCCACTTTCTCCCTGAACCGTCCCTGAACCGTCCCTGAGCCGTCCCTGAACCGTCCCTGAACCGCTGGTCCAAAGGGTGCAGCAATCCGCCATCGTGACTTCTCACCCGGGTATCCCTTCGGCTCCCTCTGGCCGCGACCAGGACCGGACCAGCCTGTCGATGCAGCTGTCCAGACCTTCTGCCGCTCGCTGCTGAGTCTTGATGACGCCGACCTTGTTGCAATCTCCACACACGATCACCACGTCTTAGACGAGGTGATAGAGCGCGCATCGCGCCATACCAACCCAGCTCGGGTGGCCCGTCGATCTGGCGTCAGCCTTCGGTCGGAACCATGCCGACCATCACCTTTATCACGCCTCCGGGCAGACCTTCGGTCCTCCGGACGAACACCATACAGGACGCCAGGACCCAGCATACCGACAAGCCACTCACCTCGGATATCATGTCTACGACAGGCGTGCTGCGACAATCAAGCACCGAGCCCGCACCAGCACCCGCTTCGGAAGTCGATCAGCCATCAGAGCATGCACCTCTCACGTTTCGGAAGCGCACTCTCAATCAGTTCACAACATCGCCTGAATCAGTGACACAGTCGTTCGATCCTATTCCCGCGCCGCCGCACTTCCTGGATGATGCCGACTCGCACCGCACCCACGGCGGCGAGTCTAGCAAACCCTCTCTGCTCTCCACTGCTCTATTCGCATCCTCAGCACAACCGCCTTGCAGCGCTTCCACGACCAACCTGGGCATTCTTCGCAAATCCGATCCCGAGCATGCTCGAAAGAGCTTGGATGGCACGGCGAGAGCGCCCGGTGACGCATCGGATGCTGCACCCTCGACTGCCCACCGACCTCGCCTACATTTCATTGAGCCGCACAAGCAGATTAATCCGCACGTGTCTGCTCGACAGGAAGCAGCACCGTCCAGGAACGCACCGAATGCAAGCTGCACGACAGCGCCAATCTATACACCTGTTCCATCAGCCGCAGCATCGATATCGTCACCGTCAACGACGACGACACCAGCAACCGCCGCCGCCGCCGCCGCCGTAGTGGAGGCAGCACGCCCTTCGACCACTGCCGAGCCTGCCCCGAGAAAACGCAGTCTGGTCATACAAGAGCACGCAGATGTCATTGAACGTGCAGCAGAGCGGGCTGCCAGACAAGCAAGCCATCTGAGCCCGCCGGCGCTCGAGCAACACACGCACACAGGCAACCCTGCGAGGTTGCGACAGCATAGCGCATCATCGGCCGGCGACGAAACCGCTTCCACCCGATCCAGCTGGGCTCGTCGCAGCAACTCGCGTGGCTCAAGCGCAGGGACCTCTCCCAGTGTTCTCTCTGAGGTCCACGCAGAGGAGCCGACAGAACGCGACCTGGCCAAACCACTCGAGGCGCCACCGCAAGTGATTTCCATCTTCAGCAGCGCAACCTTGGCTGAGCGCGCCGAGTCTCACTTTCAACCTGCGCTCGTTACCTCTTCGCGCAAGCTGACGTTTATCAGCCCAGCTCCTTCGAAGAGAAGAAGGTCACCCGAAGTAGACCCGCTTTCGCCTACTCGTCGTGTACCTGCTCAAAGAGTAGCTCCCCCGTACAAGGCTCCCAAAGCCGTCAGCGATGAGGAGGCACAAGCCAATGGTGACTTTCCCCGCAGAGTGTTGGCGTTTGCTGCTTGTCCCAGACCCGAGCGTGCTGCGCGACTCTCGCCAGCACACGCAACCAGGAAGCCAAAGAGCAAATTATCGGCCAGCCCGGCACCTCACAAGCTGGCATATCCTCAGCGACTGCGCGGCATTCGTGGCACCGCCCCAATTCGATCACCCGCACCAGACAAGGTGGATTTACCTTCTGCACAGGCCGCGCGTTGGAACTCGCATCTCGACGAGCTATCCTCCGAAGCTTCTGGCTACAGCGAGGACGAAGAAGACGGCGATTCGTGCGGAGACGACGACGGAGATGACATTCTCACTGACTCGAATGCGTCAGATGTGGAAAGCCACACAGGGTCGCTGCTGGAGGAGCGCCCAGACAGCCAAGCCTTGCGGGATGCCGTTTCCTCTTCTTCCCCGTGCGGCGAGGCTGAGGAAGTACTTCATCAAGAAGTGGCGATGAAGATACAGGATAAAAAATCATCGGACTGGAAAGCCCATTCTGGTCCTCTATCCGTCGATGTAGTCAGCAATTCCCGGCCAGGTGCCAATCCACCAAATCCGAGCAAGCGCTTAGGTAGCTCGACGCATGGCCAACTTCTCGCTGCGAGTCCAACTCTGGCCGTCCAGACGTCGCCACAGAGATTGTCTCTATCATCGCAGTCCAGGCAGTCTTCCCCACATTCAAGTGTGCCAAACCGATCGGTGCTCAAGCTCAAAGCGAAGGATTCGTTCTCGCATCCCATGTGCTTTCTTCCCGATGCCTTTGAAGAATCTGCTCCGCCTACACCAACAGAAGCCGAGTCGGACGCGTACGACACGCCGCAGCGTCCGAATCTCTTATCGGGTTGGCTTTCCGAGGGTGCAAGTGCCGCAAGCTCACGCAGAGCGAGTTGGCAGCAGTCACAGCCGCAGCATCAAGCTCCGACCAGTCCTCCTCTGCGTGGCGGAGACGAAGAAGGGTCAGCAGTACCCATTGCCCTGCCGCCCTTCAGGCGCAAGCGCGAACGTACAGCGCCGTTGGGCGTGATGAGCGATGGCGAGCAGAGCAGCAGATCACTTGGCGGGAACGCTGCCTTCATCTTGGAGTCTGCTGGGTTAGGCGGGGAGCATCCGGCTCAGAGGAGTGCAGGTGCTTCTCCACTTGCATCACCTTCGCCCCTTTCGCTTGGCATTAGTGTGTCCGTCAATGGTCGACCATCCCAGCCTGTTTCTTGGCGACACCTGTCGAGTCAACACATGCCTGTGACGGAACGTGCCTCCGCCGGAGTTGGCGCATTCCGCCGGGCGAGTCATTCGATGGAGCCGAGAAAGGTCAATTCGGCTTTCACCAGTCCCATCGGATCTTACTCGCACGCCTATGCGACTGGCAGGGTCACGTCTATATCGCACGGCGGTGCTGCTGTTGCTAGCACGGAGCGACCCAGCCGTCCAACCAGAGGCAAGCAACGAGCTGTCTCGTCTTCGAGCCACATTCGGAGCAGGCCACTAGTAGCCCAGAGCATGCACGACCATGTTGTGGTAGCCACATCGCCGCCGAGGAACGACGCATCTGCGCATCTCAAGCATCATCTTGCACATTCGCCAAAAAGTTCTGTGCAGCACGGATCTGGTAGCACAACACCGGGCTGGATTTCGGATAGTCAGCTGCCCAGTCAGACAACAAGTCGGTACTGGACCGAGAGACTGTCTTCGTTGGCCCAGGCAATGTCGGAGGAGCTAACGATTGTGGGCAATGCGGTGCTAGGTAAAGACAAGGCGATCGAGGGGCAAGTGGAGGCAGGAGAGCGCCACCAGAGGTCAAAGTCGGTGCCGTTGGAGGGCGCGGTTTCGGAGGCAAAGGTGGAGGAGAGGCAGCCTCGGGATGAAGCAGATTTGCTTCCTCCAAGCGCCGCGGGGTGGTCTCGACGCAACTCGTCCAGCATCCCTGTACCTGCCAGGTCTACGGTAGATGCATGGACTGCCGAGCGCGATGGTCAGACTCAATTGGCTCAGAAACCTCGCTCTAGACAGAGGCGTGCACGAGAAGAGTCGCAAGGCGAGAGCTCGAGCATCGACGAAGCAGCAAAACCTTTTCGATTCGCCAAAAAGGAAGTGGGAGCAGACGGAATGACCAGATTGGTCGTCATTCATACGTCGGAGACGAGAGAGGGGTGAAAGGTGCGACCATGATGCCAAAAGAGGGTACGAGGCAGAGCAGGGGGTTTGACAGGACAGTTAGTTTGTTTATTTTTCTGCATGCATTCGTTTGTAAGGTATTTGCTAATGTTTTTTTTGCCATTTTGTTTTGTTGCGCTGTGTGTGTGTGGAAGGCGGGACTGATGTGTCGGTTTAGAAGGTGATGATGTGCGATCCGATGACGGAATGGCGGATTTCGGACGTGACCGTGTGAGAGAGCAAGGAGGGCTTGATCAACAGCGCCCTCTCAGCAACCAAAGCCGAGCAAAGGCAACCAGCATTCTAACAGCAATCCACAGGGGGTGAAAAGTTGCTCGCACGCGCTAACGTTAAATCTGAAAGGCAGGGTAAAACGATAGAATTGCATCGATACAGAAAAAGGGTGCGGGTGCCCTTCCGCTGGGTTAGACGTCGATGGCCACTGTGCGAGCATCGACTGTGATAGCCGTGACGACTTGCTCCGTGTCGTCTACGTAGATTTTCAACCCTTGCGCCAAAGTGGATCGATGCTGCTCGCCGACCAGGTCAAACGCGAATTCGTCTGGTGTGGCATTTCGTACTCTTCTGCCAAACACGTGTGCAAAGTGGTGCTTGTACGATTCTGCGATGCTGGGCACGCCTTCGTTGGTGTCGCTCGCCTCACTCTCCCTGCGTAGCGGGTTGTACTGTGCAAACGGCCCGGATGGATCCAACCGATCCTGCAGACACGTCATGCTCCTACCTACGATTCCGCACGCTACGATATGGCTAAACCCGTGCATGGCGCGCTTCTCGACGTTGAGCGCAAAGCCGTGACTGGTGATGCGGTGGCGCACCTGGATGCCGATGCTGGCAATCTTGTGGTACTCGTCGGCCCACACACCGGTATGCTCGTCCGGTGGCGGCACGGTGGGCACGCCGCGCGAGGCCAGCAGCGAGATGAGCGAGTCCTGGATGCGATCCACGTAGCACCGGCTGGCAAGGCCCATGCTGGCAAGGTTGAGGATCGGGTAGCCTACGAGTTGGCCCGGTCCATGGTAGGTGATTTGCCCGCCGCGCTTGGTGAGGTGGTAGTCGGCGCCGAGCGAGCGGAGGTGGTTGGCAACGAGCGTGTTTTCGGCGTCGTGGCGCCGACCTTCGGTGTACACGGGGCGGTGTTGGAGCAGCAGCAGTGTGTCTTGATTTGCCTGGCGGTGGAGCGCGGATTCCGAGGCGGAAGGCGAGATCGTGGAAAGCCCGGCCAGGGTGGACGCCGAGGAAGACGAGGTGTCGGACAAGGCGCGGAGAGCTGCCCTAGCATCGGATCGCTGTTTGACCAGGTGTTCTTGCAAAGCAAGGCCGAGTTTGTACGGCACAAAGCCGGGGATGTAGATGGCGCGAACGGGGTCGAGGTGCGTGTGATCGCCGCTGGAGGCTGAAGCCAGACTGCAGCTTGAACCGGTGGACTCGACGCTGCTACGCGTGCTGGTCGAGGTGGAGAAGGCTCGCACGCGAGAAGCTGCAGAGTGAGCAGAGGATTTGCTTGTGTTCTGCTGCTTTCGCGCGTGGTTGACGACGCCATTGTGTTTGTGAGCCGACACTTTGAACGGCGGTGGCTGGAAACCTTGTCGCTTAGGCGAAAGCGTGGGTGCTTTTGCAAAGAGGAGGCTTTTCGTCGTGAATTCTCGATCGTTCCTTTCTTCCAGAGTACCGAGTAACTCATCCTGTGCGGCAAAGATCGAGCTCTTGACGCAGTTCATGGCAATGTCATCTAACATGCAGTCCATCCGGTCGCGGTCAGGATTCTTTTGCAACCTCAACCAGATGGGATCGACTCCCTCGAAGGTCATGTTTCGGAGCTCGACCGCACATGCACGGTTGAGCACCCGTACAAGATACTGCGTTTGACGCAGTGTCGAAGCAGGCTGCGCACTAAACACAAACGTCTCGCTATCGTCGGTTTGGTCACCAACGACTCTGCGGATCGCTTGAGCTTCGGCGTCACCTTGGCGAGCAAGGCTACGAAGCGTGGTATCCAAATTGAACTTGCTCGCCGAACACTTTGATTCACCTGGATCCGGTGACAGAGCAAGATGGTGACCGTGCGCTACCAGAGAATTGACGACGTAAGCGTAGGTGCTTTGGGAAGGAGAGATTCTCCAGCGTTCAAAGAGGTTGAGAACGACAATGGCGGCGGGATAGTCGCGCTCTGACATAGCAGCAATGAGCGCAGCATTGAGCGTGCGACGACTACGACAGGCTGCGACATTGTCGGGGGAGGTCAGGACGTTGCCTTCGCCGACCTTGACTAGCGACCGAATGAGCGTTCGTGACGAAGGGAGACCTTTTGCCTTGATTGCACTAGGTGCCTTGACTTTGGTGGGTGTAGAATTGGAGGGAGAGGAGGCAGCATCCTTGGCTGCAGATCTGTGGATTTGGAAAAGGGCCTGGAGCAGCTCGGCATCGTGCAGCTGTTCGGCCTGGATGATGCTGCTTAGCTCTTTTTGGACCAGAGCCAAACCACCGTCAACGTTGCCTACTCTTGCCTCGAAACTAAGGACAAAAGCAATCACCGAGCTCTCGACGGGAACGTGGTCTGCGATCATGAGACGAACTGCATCACGCATCTGCTGGGACACTTTCTGGATCCGTGTTCTGGATAGATGGCGGACTTCGGCGATCCTACGAATGCCTGCCATGTAGGCGAGATAGGGCTCGGGCTTGATCGGCGTGGCAATCTGCTGAGTTGAAAGTCTATAGCGTGCCAACCAGGTTCGAGCACCGTCGAGATCATCCGCGTCGACACGAGCCTTGATCAACGACTGCCAAAGAATGACATTGGTTCCCCATCCCGTGAGATTGATCGACTCATGCGCAGACAGTGTGATGCTGTGTCCACTTTGTGCCTTTGCCCATCGATCTAACAAGGCTTCGCCCTCTTGAGGTTTGCAAGTGCGGCCAAAGGCGCCGATGAAGGCAGAGAGCGCATGGTGATTGATCCGCCGAAGGTGGGCTTGCTGCTCTTGTAGGGTCGCTGTAGGAGGGACAAGGTGACAAAGTGAAGTCTGAGCCGCGTTATACAGCTGATCTGGGCTGAGCAAGCCGCTAAAGGATGACAGCATGGCCGAGATCATCCTTGCTGTAGGTTGGATTTTGCGCTCGAGACAAACATCGTAGATGGCAGCGATGGCATATGCGCATTGGATTGGGATATCGAGCGACTTGGCGGAAATGGAGGGGTCGAGACGAGAGGGCCTCCAAAGTTGGGTGGTGATAGCATCAGAGTGTTTGGGAGCAGGGCGGGTTGTGGCATGCTTTGTGCTCTGACTCCTCATAGCAATCACAAAGGTTTCCATGTCGCTGGATGTAAAGGGAGTGCGGTTGGGATTGGCAACGTCTTGGACAAAGGCAGCCATGGCGGAGAGGATGCGGTTGAGCCTTATGAGCCTTATGATGAGATGCGCCCTGTTGCTATACACCTTGCTTCCGGTTGCTTGGGTGAGTTGATTGTTGCGCTTGGCGATGGACCGGCCCGAGGATTCGGATGGTGTGAAGGGGGAGCGCGGTTGCTTTGTGTCCTTGACATCGTTGACCTTTCTTGCTGAGGGCGAAAGTAGTTTCGATTTGGAAAGAGTGGGTTCCAATGCTACGTTGAGGAGGTTCTGAAATGGAGAGACGGGCGCTGACTTGGTACCTTTTGCGTTTGCAGAGAGGCGTCGTATTGACGAGGACGCACTGCTGCTTGGCCCTGCAGCCGCAGCGGCTATAGCGGCGCTAGCCTTGACCAGAGCGGCTTGATGTGCTCTCATCATGACCCGGTGAGCCTCCGAGCCTCGAGTGCCAGCCGAGGAAGGAAGAGGAGGAAGGAGGAGGAGGATGATGGTTACAAGATGAGCAGCACAAGATTTAGCCGTTCAAAAAGCCGCGGCTGAGCTTTCTTTCGCGAAGATGAATCGGCCGGTAAGAAGATTTGCTCCATCTTGCTTTCTGCCACAATTTTCCTATGCTAAATTCCACTGAAAATTACCACTTTTTTCACGTCAAATTAATGCTGCCCTGTGGAACAGTGTGTGTGTGTGTGTGAATGTTGGTTTGGCAGTCTGTGCGCTGCTCTGCTGCATCCTTCTGTGTGACCATCACACATTTCAATCCAACTCGATCGCAAATATGGAGTCCAATAGCTTGTTCAACAGGCTTGGTCCACACGGAGACTCGAGCAATTCAACATCCAGGGGCGGGCGTGGCCGCGGCGGTCGAGGCGTCGGTCGTGGCAGAGGACGCGGAGGTGCAGGTGCTGGTGCTGGCCGAGGACGCGGTAGAGGCAATGGCCCTCGAGTCGGTCTCGCAGGGGCTGCGACGAACCAGGGATCCTCAAACACAGCCGATAGCAGCGTCGTTGCTACACCCGACGAGACACCCGCTGCTTCCGGCACCAACACGCCCACATGGACGCCCAAGCCCATCGCTCCTGGCACCGATGCCGCCGTCTACCTGACCGAAAACAGATTTGCAGATCTCAAAGGCTCAATTGACGATCGTCTTCTCTCGGCCATTCCTTTCCCCACCATGTCTGCTGTTCAGGCTGCTACCCTGTCCACCGCGCTGTCCGGAAGGGATGTGCTTGCTCAGGCAAAAACAGGTACGGGCAAGACGCTCGCCTTCCTCATTCCGTCGATCCAGAAACTCTGCGCTCTTCCCAAGCCTCCACCGCAGACATCTATCTCGGTACTCGTTCTCTCGCCCACGCGCGAACTTGCGCTGCAGATCGAAAAGGAAGCTCACATGCTGCTCGCCAACCTCCAGGGCACTTTGGCCGTCCAACACGTCGTGGGAGGAACCAACATTGGTGCAGAGCGTAAGCGGCTTCAGCGCGATCGAAAGGATCTGCTCATTGCTACGCCAGGCCGTCTGCTCGATCATCTCTCTAGCGATACTCCGGGTTTGGACCTCCGTAAAGCGTGTCAGAACCTCCGCGTGCTCGTCCTCGACGAAGCCGATCGCATGCTCGACATGGGTTTCCGCAACGAGCTGGAAAAGATCCTCAAGATGCTCCCCGATCCCATCGCAAGTCAGCGACAGTCGCTCTTCTTCTCGGCTACCATCCCCTCATTCGTCCACGAGGTGGCCAAACTTCGTCCCGACCACGCCTTTATCTCGACGCTCACCGAGCAGGATACCAACACGCACGAGCATGTTCCACAAGAATCGCTCGTCTGCTCCTTGCGTGACTGCCTTCCTCGTGCGCTTCAGGTGGTGCTGTCCGAAGCAAGTCGCTACCCGGCCAACCACAAGATTCTCGTCTTCTTGCCTACCGCGAGATCCACTTCGCTGGCAGCAGCCGTGTTTACCCAGTTGCGCAATCAGAAGGCGTCGGCGTACGCAAAGTTGGGCCCCATCTTTGAGATTCACTCGCGCAAGTCGCAGGCGGTGAGGACAAAGACGATGGAGACGTTCCAAACGAGCACTTCGGGCATTCTCTTCTCGTCGGATGTCACAGCACGTGGTATCGATATCCCCGGAATCTCGCTCGTTCTGCAACTAGGCTTGCCCAGCAGTCTCGAGCAGTACATTCATCGTCTTGGCCGAACCGCACGAGCAGGTAAGCAGGGACGCGGTGTTCTCATCCTCGCCGACTTTGAAGCGTTTTTCCTCAACCAATCCGACGTCAAGAAGCTGCCCATCACCAAGCTTGACGTTGCGCCCGTCGAAGCCGAGAGCAAAGTCACTCTGACCCAAGTCACACGCGATGTGGATGGAGCCATGCAGAGTATCGATCAGACTACGAGGAGCCAAGCGTACCAGGCGCATCTCGGATTCTACAAGGCCTACCTCAAACAGCTCAGGTGGAAACCGGAAGAGTTGATCGCATCCACCAATGAGTATGCTAGGGATATCCTGCAGTGGCCTGCGGGTGCTGGTGGCACCTGGGTGGGCCCACCGTTGCTCCAAAAGACTGTCTCGATGATGGGTTTGAAGGGAAAGCCCGGCTTGAACATCGTTAGGGAGCTGCCGGGCAAAACCAATGGTGGTGGTGGAGGAGGAGGAGCAAGGGGAGGCGATAACGGCTTGAAGAGGCAAGGTCATTCTCAGGGTGGGAGGAATGCGAACAAGCGTTAGTTGCATAGCATGAAGGATTCAATGATACATTTTGCACTTGTCTCTCCTTTGCATGGATGCTTTGAGCGTAAACAGTCGGCCCGAAAGCGAGATTGAGTGTTGACACAAACCCATCGACTAAACGCCGTTTCAAGCCTTTGCATCGGCACAAGAGTTACTTTGCCCAACAAAGTATTTTTTTACCCTTTCAGACCACATCGCCTTGCCGAACGAGGACCGTCGAGAGACTGAGATTGAACACACGGCTCATCGAGCTCGACTTGAACGCTCGTTGGGCACCCCATTTCATCTTGTCGCCCAGCGAGGTCGTGTGTGGGAAATACACGCGTGCCACCGTTACATCGATTTTGGTGTCGGACGGGCGACTTCGATTGTTACGCGGAGGAAAGTTACAGTCCATGAATCAGCCAAAGATGAAGTGTCTGTGGTATTGAGCAGACCAAAACTTGTGACGGTCTGCTGACGCTGGTGAGCATTTCATCACACGTTGGGTATGGGGGAGGGCTTGGAGCAAAGCCAGGCAAGGCAGGATATAAGGACCACCCTGATCCTTGTCGAGGGCATCTTGTCGCCAAACATCATTCTCCGTCCACAAGTACTTGCAAGCCTCTAGCGTAAGTGCACTGTACTCTCCAACCATCTCGACGCGTACCGACAACCAAACTCAACTTCCTCTGCCCTCTCCCCGTCCTCCGTTTGCCTGCACAGCAACCATGTACCTCCGCCAGCTGCTCAGTACCGTCCTGGTCTCGCTATGCCTCGGCCACGCCGTCTGTGCTTCTCTTCCCGATTCTCACCCTCCTCCTCCGCCGAGCGGAGACACGCGCTTTGTGAAACGAAGCAGCCACGTCCACTACCACACACACACCAGCGGTGGCGACGGCGGCGGCGGAGGAGGTGGTAGAAGAGGTGGCCTGTTTGGCTCAAGCGGCGGATCAATGGCAAAAACCATTGTAGGAGGTACAGCGCTGGCTGGCGGTGCTGCATTTGCAGGTACTGCCGGCGTTATTGGTGCACACAAGCTGTTCGATGGCAACACAAAGCATGAACATGACGATGAGAGCGACTCGAGTCGGGGTGGAGAGCATCGGGATCAGGTTTCGACGCAGCAAGCCCAGACGGGACTCGAAGGTGTGTACCCGCAACAGGCAAGGAGCGAGATGCAGCAGCTGCCAGCCCGTAGTAGTGGTAGTGGGAGCAGCGACGCCGGCATCTATCCGGTGGCCATGTTGATGTCAGATGGAAGCTATCGTGCTTTCCGCGACGATGCAGACCAGAGCGCAATGCGTGGATGGGATGTAGGTGAAAAGCAGGAGATGAGGTGGGAACCACCGAGGTATCAGCTTCAGGCTGAGTTGGGGCAGCAGCAGCAGCAGCCACAGTACGGACAGAATGGCGATGATAACGGGGCGGACGCAGGCTCAGGCGGTCGTGGTGGAGCAGGAGGACAGGGAGGGTTCGTCTTCCCAGACCAAGGTGCAAAGTAGAGTCTGCATGTCTCAGTCGTACTGCTACTCGGTCCGATATGCTCCTCTGCTCCCTTTATACTAGCTTCTTGCTTTCTCCCTCCGCATCCCACCTCTTAGGCTGCAGTCATTGCCTTCACAGGTAAACAGTACCATATGCTCACAATCCACACCTCACGCAGCTTGTCATAAGAAGTTTCTGTGTGCATTTGTCTTTGCCCGGTCACAACCTCAACCTGAACCCTCTCGTTGTCAGCCACCTGGCCAACGCACAACACGCAGCGGTATACGCCAACAGGATCGCCACGGCCACCGCGTCGGCGGTCCACATTGTTTTCACCGACAGATTCACCAGGCCTGTCAAAAGATTGGCCGCCAAAAACACGGTCAATGAATGCCGGTTCAGATCGTGCAGAATCAACGGTGTCATGGTCGACGCATCTTGAGTTGCATGCTGCTGCTCGATGGGCTGCAACACCATCATGTAGACCAAAACGTAGCCTAGCAGAAATGACGTGTTGAAGGCAGCCACCCATACAACATAGGGCAGATTGGCGAGTCTTCGGCTCGTCTCCAGCCCTGCTACCGCACACACGGCATAGCCGAGCCACCAGAGAATGGACAAACTCGCCAGAACCATCGCTAGCTTGTCCGTCCTCGCCCTCGCTCGGCGCCGCCTCAACCTGCGGTAGGCAAAATACGGATCGAGCGGAAGCACATAATGACCTACATCTAGACCAATGTAAAAAATGGCCAGATAGCCAACCATGCTTGTGAGACCCTCCTTGTTCTGCGTCAACAGCGTTGTGCGCGGCATCACGTCGGACAGAGCCCACCGCTGCCACGATGTACTTGTGAGCAACACTTGGTGTGTCACGGAAAGCAAGACGCCCAAAAGGCTGTATCGGATCCAGCGCGAAAACGGTCTCGACAAGGTGGCTGCAAACGGCAGCAGCGAGAGCGTGATGAAAAAGTTCCAGTGCACACCGTACTCGCTCACATGCTCCGGATACTCTACGCCTTTGACGGTGACGATGCGGATTGAACCGAGAGCTAGTAGCGGGAGGCACTTGCGCAAGTCCGAGACAATCTGCTGCCGAAGCGGGCGGAACCTGTTTCGCGGAGACTTGAGAAATGGTAGCGCCGAAACAATGCCCAGCGAGAAAACAAAGGATCCAACGCCCATGTCCATCCAACTTGTACCCCACGATTCGCACTTGGAAAGCCAACGTGGAAACACGGGGAAATCCACCGCAAGGATCGAGATGATGGTGACCAGCATCATGTGTGCGCGATAGACCGTGAGGAACGGTTGAGGTCGTACAAAGAGGTTTTGATCCATCGAGGTGCTTTGACCCATACGGGGACTTGATATCGAATTTGAGCTCGTCGATGGCGACATGATGGAAGAAGCATGATCTTCCGCCAGCGAAGTTGAGTTTTCGACAGAAGGGGACGGCTGTTTCGCCTTGCTCCAAGGATCTACGACGCTTCGAGCCAGCGGTGACATTGCCGAAGACGCAGAGACGACCGACTGCGCATCGGAGCCATCGCGGGAATGGAGCAGCTGCAGCGGGCTCGTCTTGAGCGCTGTAAGCTCGGCGGTTGAACGACGTGTAGGTGATGCAAACGTCGACGTCGATGCTGCCTCCGGCGATAGGAGCGCGGCAGGTTCAGTACCGCGCAAGATGGAAGAGTTCGAGTCTGCTGATCCCAGAACGGGGCTTTGCGGCGCAGTGTTCATCAGTGCATCAATCGAAGCATCCGCGTCTGAGCGCAAAGACGAACCGGGCCCGTGGTAGAAATTAGGCGGTGCCGCAGCCGCATGTGCTGCATCGGCAGCCGAGTCGATTGAGACACGAAACGGTAGTTCGGCCTCGGACGCTGCTGCTGAGGTCGGAACCAGTAGCGACGCTCTCGCTGTCCTGCCAACTATGTCATTGTCAACGTCGTCGTCTGGCTCATCGGCCTCTTGATCCTCGTCGTCCGAATACTTTTTGGACCAGTGGCGCTTCTGCTTGTTTTGCTGCTGCGACTTTGTTTTTAACGATAAAGGCGGGCCACTATGAAGCAAGAAGACGAGCACTGCCAGCAGCACTCCATTGGTCGCCCACAGATGCGTGGCGAGCACCGTATGCGCGCTGACAGCCGGAACGATGAGAATGACAAACTCGAGCTGCCAATCGCTCACCCTCGCCAGCGCCGTCACGAGCCATGCCAAAATCGGGTGACCAAGCTGCCTCGGCTGGATCCGATCGTGTGCACGAACAAAGCGGATCCGTTTGGCTCGTAGGACTGCCCATATCGCATAGGTCACCAGCATGACGAGACCCAACGTATTGACGAGGTGGATCGAGCTGCCGGTTTGATCGGCGATCCATGCTTCTTTCAGCTGCTTGTAGGTGGCTGCATCGCTGAAGGGAGCTGGAGGTGAGACCGAGGACAAGAATGACGGTTCGTGGTTGCTGTGCAGGCCAGGCGGCTGTTGATGGTTGTGATGGCGATGAACAGCGTTGACGGCGACCAGAGGCTGGTTGATGGCTCTCGCGCCGATGGGACGGTCCATGCTGGCGTTTGGCGCAGTATCAGAGCATGGTCTTGTACTGTGATGAAAAAAGGTGATGACAGTTGTTGAGGAGGGATTGAGCGATGGGGAACAGGAAGAAAGGGTTACTAAAACGAGCGAGACGATTCCTCTTTGTGCCGCGGAAGGCGAAAAGGGCGGAATTTGACAGGCGTCGGCGGCTCCCGAAAAGTTTGAGCACGGTCCGTTTGCCTCCACATTGTACGAGGAGCGTGTGTGTGTGTGCATCCTTTGACCCTTTCTCTTCTCCTCTTCGAGCCTCCATCATCCCATGCATGCTTCTCGCCCGGCATGTCTGCTACGCCAGATCCCTATCTGCTAGCATCCTCCTTGCTCACGCCTGACGAACTTCCCAAACTCGCGCTGGTCACCTATGATCCTACTGCCTACGATACCCATAATGATTCCAGTACAAGCTCTCCACCACCCCCCGCACACTCGCAACGCATCTTTGTCATTGTCTCCAACGTCTCGTTCGGCGTAGAACAGTCGTGCATCCTCGTCATCAAGCCACGGAGGAAGGATGCAAATACTGCGGTGCTGTTGAGCCTCATACCCGTTCTACCGGATCTCAAGATCGAAATCGAGCCTCTACAGGGACTCACTGCGTCTGCTGCAACTCCGAGAAACCATACACCGGCAGCTACAGCGTTGGGACTGTCAAGTCTGCCTCAGAGCTTGCCGAAGATTCATACGCTGCTGGAGAGCCTTGTGCCGGACCTGTTTGATCATCGTGCAGAGGATAGCTCGAATGCGGCGTTGCGGCTGACGCTTTCACATCGAGATCAGGCGGCGTCGGGGATCACGAGCGATGCGAGGGGGTTGAAGGATTTCTTGAGCGTGCTCAAGGACCTGCTCAAGGTGGCGCAGCAACATGACTTTGCCATCGAAAAGACGCATCAGTGGACAAAGGCGTACACCGACGACCTATCCCACGGCACTTTGCAGCATTTGGCCAAAGAAGAGGCGCGACAAGGTCCGCCACTCGAGACGCCGCCCATCTTTTCGCGGTTCTCCCACAGTGCTTTTCTGCCCAGCACATCTGCCACTCCGGCGCAGTTGACCGAGGCCGCACGACCCGCGTCCCCTACCGCCTCGGACATTCGCATCTCAATCGGAACTTTCAACGTCAACGGCCAACTTGCGCCGGACGATATACCCACGGTCATAGGCCTCAAAAAATGGTTGCGAGCAGAGCAAGATCCTGACCTCATCGTACTAGGCTTTCAAGAAGTTGACACTTCAAGTGGAGCCTATCTCTACCATTCGCCAGCTCGAGAGGATGCATGGGTGCGCGCCATCATGCGAGCTCTGGGTAGGCGTGCAGATAGGTATCGCAAGATTGCATCCAAGCAACTTGTTGGTATGCTGCTGCTTGTGTTTGCGAGGACCGAGTTGGCGGTAGACGAGGTGGCGACGGCCAGTGTTGGGGTGGGCTTGGGCGGGTTCGTGGCCAACAAGGGGGCGGTGGCGGCGAGACTCAAGGTGGGAGAGCGTACCATATGCTTTGTCAACTCGCATCTCTCGGCATTTGATGGGCTGCAGGCCATGGAGAGGCGGTGTTGGGATTGGAGCGAGATCTATAAACGCTTGAGGTTTCGGTTGGAATCGGGGAGGGTGGAGGATTTCTGGGAGACGCCGGGGATGACCACCGAGACGCAGAGGGATGCAGCACAGCGCGAGAATCGATTCCAGACGGCGCAGGACTGGAAGGATGGATCTGCAGACCAGGGTCAAGCTCAGAATGGAGTCGACGACACAGGAAATGGCCTTGACAAAGCCATCGACGAACCTCCTCTTCTCTCGGCAAACGACGAGACGCTATCAACACCCACGAAGGACGTGACGGACCAGCTGAGCGCAGCGGCATCGCTCGACATCAAAGCCGATTTCCACCCACCGCCTCTCTCACCCTCACCCTCACCCTCCCCCACCCACCACGCCCTCACCTCCGCACCCTACGTGGAACAATCAATCACCGATCACGACGTCATCTTTCACTTTGGCGACCTCAACTTCCGACTCGACATTTCGCACCACGAAGCACATCGTCTCATCCGTCAAGGTCAGCTATCGACACTTTACCGCTATGATCAGCTCGAATCTCTGCGTACCTCGGGCTCGTTGTTTGACGATTTTGGCGAGGGTAAAACGCAAGAGTTTGCACCGACGTACAAGTTTGATCGGGGCACGGATAGGTATGATACGAGCGAGAAGCAGAGGGTTCCTGCGTGGACCGATCGCATTTTGTACTGTGTTACGAGCGAGTGGGAGGATGGAGAGGGTGGAGAGTCGGTAACCAATGAGGGAGGACATGGTGAAGTGGGAGTGGACGACGAAGAGAGGGTGAGGAGGTGTAAGCAAGGCGTGCTGCTGCAGGAGTATCAAGCAGTGACAGATCTCAAGTTTAGCGATCATCGACCGGTAAGAGCGACCTTTATCGTGAGGATTCGTTAGCTTGACTTGGATGCACACTGCAAATGCCGTTGCACAATCTGGAACATAGATATGCAGGGATATGGCTGTTGTTGAATGCAAATGGTACCGATTTCACAAGCCTAGGCTGCGGAGTACGCCCAACCAGCCCCTGCCACCCCATTTGAGCCAGTCGCCACTGTTTGCCATGAGCTCGCCCACCGTCGCCACCACGCCGCTCTGTCGGGCGCTCACGATGCGTTTCACCAACCTACGCGTATCGTGCCATGTTACACTTGGCTCGGCTGCATGCAGCACTGCTGCGGTATATGCGACGGTGAGTCTGGCACGTACGGCGTACCAGTCGGGTCCGTCTGGATCCACCCAGCCAGTCCTCTGTTGCACCAAGGCGTGTGTGAGTAGGGTTGAGATGAAGTGCGAGCACAGTTCGAGTAGTGGTAGCGGTGTTGGTATGTTGGGCATGAGTGTGCTGTGTGGAATCATTGAGTGCAGCAAAGACGTCGTTGGCGAGAGGGTCGAGAGTGAGCTGAGGCCCGAGCTGAGGTGGTCTCGCACAGCCCACGTGTGGAGCAGCCGCTGTTCGATAAGCAGCGAAACGCTTTCGAGCGCTTGTTGCGTTTGCTCTTCTGTCAATCCATGCATGGTCACTGGTTTCGAGAGGGATGCTTCGGGGTCAGCGGACCGATTCTTGAGCTTCTGCAACACCTGTTCGGGCGATAGATCATATACGACCGATAGATCGCACACATTGTTCCACGCAGTTAACAATGCAGCGTCAAACACAGAATCCGGACCCGGGAATAGCGTCTCGACCACGCGCTCGCACTTCAATCTCTGCTGCGTATCCATCGACAAGACGTCTGACACAGACGCATAGTACGCTTGCTTGGTAAACCCGTATTGCGCAATATGCGGTATTGCATCGAGCAGCACGACCGTGCTGGCATCCGGAATTGTGTGGGTTGAGTGTGCCGTGCTGCCATGATCCGTGCTGGGGTCCGAGTGAGATGTGCTGGCCTGCAAACGCGTGTAGGTGCAAACGCTGGATGAGATTGCTCGACGCTGTGATGCATTGTCGACTTGACGCAGCGTAGTGGTAGATCTACCGAGAAGACCGACCAGCCGAGTTGACCGAGTGACAGACAGCATGGACGAAGTGAAGCGCGCCCACATTGCGCCGATGCTTTCACGTAGTGCAAATGGTGGTGGAAACGACAATCGCAATGCGCATCATGATCGTGTAGAAAAGAGTTGTTGCAAGCGGCAGAGTGAAATCTTCTTGATGCGCATTCTTGCACAAATCGCACTCTCGCAAGTCGAGATTTCGCACTCAGCTGCACTCCTGCTTCACCACCAACACATGATCTTGGTCCTCGCTTTGACCATCTCCTTTTCCCCCTTTCACCTTTCACATCACCGTCAAGGCGATAGACTGCTGCAGCACGAGCTCACATACATTCTCATTCTGTACATACGCATTACCATGTCACCGAGCTGATTCTGCTATACACCGTACAAAACACTCTTGTAATCGCGCAAAATGACGCCTACACTCTCTGGGCCCGATAGACCAACCTCGCTGGCGACGGCAGAAATGAACCTAGGCGGAGTGACGTCGTACAACAGATTGATCACGGCCAAGTTGGGCGAATCTTGCCATTCAGCCGCATCGATGAGTCCACCTTGCTTGTACGTCTCGTCGCTGTCCACATCTGCCTCTGCAATGCTATCGAAACCGTCCGAGGAGGCAAGGAGCAGATCTCGTGGGTTGCCAGCTTCGTTTTGCACAAAAGAGTCGAGTTGCACACGTTCTGAAAACTTGTACGTTTCGCAGCAGACGATGACGGGGATGCCCTTTTCTTTGGCCATCATGGCGCAAGTGGCAGTGCCGGCGCGAGAGTAGAGTGCACCGTTGGCGAGCAGCGCTGATGTGCCGAGGAGGAGAATGTCGGCACGTGGCATTAGCGACGAAAGGCTCGAGATGAGGCCGTAGGTGCAGGGAATACCGGCAGCTAGTAACACAGAGAGCAGCGCTTTGCCTTCGAGCAACGGTCGCGTGTCGACAATGATGACCTCGAATCGAACGCCGCGTTGCCAAGCAGCCAAAAGAGTGCCTTCGACAACACTGGATCGAGCAAACGTCATGACAACATGACCATCTTTGATCTTGTTGCCCGCCTGGGTACGAATGATCCTCGAGGCATAGACAATACGATCGCGTACAAAGTGGTCGATTCGTTCTAGCAAATGTTCCTTGGCCTCGTCCTCGGTCAAATCTGCACTGACCACCGAAATTTCGTACTTGAGATATCGTACAGCAACGCCCTGCGAAGTGCCCATCGCACGCGCATCAACCAGGTGTCCGACCTGGGCCGAGACTGTCTTGAGCAGATCGCGATTGAGCATCTCTCCTCTGGGCGTGGTGTAGTCGCGAATGACGTCGGCCATGGCGCGTAGCAAGGCGATGGCGCGCGTGTCGGCGCCCATGAGCTTGTACTGTGCTAGTTGGGATGAGAGGCGCAAGATGGACGGGTGGATGTTGGAACGAAACGAGGCAGATACTTGGGCTGCAATATGCGCGTTGTGTGGTTTGCCCGACGAGACATTGCCAAAAAGGGCGACGCTGGGATGCTGCGGGACGGATTTGGAGGCGTAGGCGTGGGCGTTTGCGTGGTCATGGTCGTGGCCGCCTTTTCTTGCACCAGAGCTGGAAGCTGTAGCAGACATGGAAGCACCTGCCGCTCCTGATGCGGATGCGCCAGCAGCTCCTGCATTGTTGCCGGTAGCACCACCTCCAGCACCTCCTAGTCTCGCATTGCCTCCCGCGATGTTTGCAGACGATGATCCAGGCCGCCTTCCCTCGCGACTCTGCTGCTGACTGCGATCCGCTGCGCCGCCTCGTTGAGCAGTGTTGGCTGCCGGCGGCCCTCTCTGAGGAGCAGAAGCATCGCCAGGACCGCGTTCGGCTACTTTGGCAGCTCTTCGTGCCGCCTTGAGTTCCTTGGCCGACTTTTTATCAATGGGTGCACTTTCTTTGGCGGGTTGCTTTGCTGTAGATGCTGATGCAACGGCGGGGGCTGTACTCGGTCCTGCTGCTGAGCTTGGTCTTGAGCCCGAAGCCGATGCTGCGTTTGCAGCTGACGATGAAGCTGCGTTCGACATGGCTTCTACGAGGTGTCTGTCGATGCGTTTGATGATGGTAAGATGGAATGATTCCCACAGCGTTGACCAACAGCAAAATTGTCAATGCGAAAAATGCACTGTGCTCGTTTCTACTTCTTTTTTTCTTGCTTTTACCTCTCGGACCCGCCGTGAGCATGCGCCCAAAATAAAAGGAGGGCAGAGTCTGTTACACCTCGCCTTCTTGCTGACTTGACAAATTTAAAAGTATAACATGTTGAGATAAGAGGGTTAACACGAGCTGCATAAAGGAAGAAAGATCCACCACGGACAGCTTGGCCCGGGTGGGTGCGTGCGACCGGCAGCGGTTGTCAGAGATGCGCAACACCTCGCTTGACCAAGTCTTCGATGCAGCGCTTCAGAGCAAGCAACGGCCAGCGGGCTGGACGGTGGATGCTTTGATTCTCTCGCAATTTGCAACTGTATCTGCATCTGCACCTGTATCTGCAACTGCACTGTAACAGCCAGCTGCATCTCTTGGCGGGAAAACCGCGTGGAAACAGCTGCCAATCGTGCACTCACTCTGCAGTTGTCTTTGGCGCTACAGCCCGCTTTTGGTCTGCGTTCGAGGAGTTCCTCGATTTCGAAAGGTTGGCGCAAGTCGGGTTTTCCTCTTTTTTCTCACGCCTCGTACAGCAAGTAGGACCGCATGCATGTCATCAAGAAAAAGAAGCACCCGCCGTCTGGCAAAGCGCTTAACTATAAGCAAACAAAATTCCGCTTTTGCGCTCTTTGCCCCCCTTGATCCCTGCTAATGTGTTGGTTGTTGTACAGGATTGATAGGATACAAGTGTACAATGCAGATGTTTGCTTGTGACAGCCAAATGCCCAAAACTGTCAAGTCGTTTTTCATTTCGTTTCATCTTCCGCCTAGCGCGTTTCATTTGCCTGTCTAACAAAAGTGACACCAGCAGCCGCAACCCATTTCCCCGTTGGCTAGCAAACACAAGTGCGCAAGACATTGCGCAATAGTCAAGGGCGAGACAGCGGCGGTTGCTTGTTGCTTTGTGTCGCGTCAGCAAACAAGTAGCGTGATGAAACAAGTCTCAGAGGTACCTGCCGCTTCCATACGCGAGCAGCGAGGCCAAACATAAAGCGAAGGAAAACGCGGAACAACTGGACCAAATTAAGCGTGCGTCTCCTTGCAGCGGACTAGCTTCTGCGCGCGATTCTTTCCCTCACGAAACAAAGAATTATTTGTCTCTACGGGGTCAATGGTCATCCGAGGCCAGATGTCTAGTTCCTGACGTCCATGTGGTTGCGGTGGCAAGAGGTACCCGTAGGCAATCGGAAAACCTCCTTGCAAGAGCGCTCAAGGGGGGCTCTGCGCTGCAAGGGGTATCGTCTCAGCCTATACAGTAGTCGGCAAAAAGGGGGAGACAAGGCAGCTCTATTTTAGTTCCTGCTTGTCGCTTCCTTTCAGCTACCAGGTTGGCCGGCTTGTTTTTGCGAGCCAAGTAGGCGATAGAATGTAGCGCATGTGATGCATCGGACTCGAACGGGCTACTCCTTGCTTGCCATCACACCCCTGAAGGCCATGACGATCGCGACAGCGGTACAGTGAGAGACATTGCACACTGTACAAGTTTGTATTGGCGTTGATTGTGTGCACAGCGCTATCGGAAAGCAAGCTTGTTCTTCTGCACAGGACACTGTACCGTACAGACGGAGGTACAGCCGCTCATCTCGACGCCCTCGAGAACTTGCTAATCTCCGCATGGGTTAGCTTCGAGCGGTAGCGATGCTTGCTGTCGAAGACAAATCCAAGGCAGACAGGTTTCAACTCCGATCTGGCTGGCGGTAAGATTATTTTTTACGCCAAATCCGGGGTTGCGCTGAAACGGGACGGAATCACTATTTGCCCAAAATTGCGCATTCAAGATCAGTTATGGCTGAACACTTTCGGCCTCGCCACCCAACTCGAGCGTCCGAGTTAACAGAATTGAAGATCACAAGACCAATGCAAACCACTGAGACTGGTCCAAGACATGCTGAGTCGTGGTTCGGATGGATCCAGCTAGGATCCGGTTGCGGAACGTTTGATTCACAAATAGCCTTTTGACGGTCCGAACTGAGACTTTCTGATCGACGTGTCAGTACGGCAGCGCGGTGTCCAGAAAAAGGCGCTTATCTCTGAAGCCTCCACCATGGCCGAATCAGCTAGAGGTTCGGATTGCGGAAAAGCGAAGGCAGCGGGGGGTGGGTGCTGTGTGAAGCACTCTGCAAGTTCAGTTCGAAAGAGTGAAGCGGTGTGCAATGGCTCGATTCGACTCAGCGTGAGCGGTAGTGCCGAGAGGTCAGGGCGTAGACATTGAACGACTTGCGACAGAAGTGGTTGCTGTATCCGGATCGATGGCGGTCTCCTCGCTTACCGAAATAGAGTGAAACGTCAGTAGGAACACCTCAAAGCGGCTGTGGCGGCTGGCATCAGGTACGAACGAGCCTTTGGATCGGCATGGTCCAATTACAAGGATCGAAACGGTGGGCTTGCGTCCACAGCCATGAACTAGGAACCCTGCTGCGCGGTTGAGGAACACAGCGTTTTGAAAGAGGCACGAGCGAGACGCCAAGGCACAAAAGGCAAGACCCCGCGCGTCAAGGACGGGACAATGGCTTGCAAACGGTCGAGACTTTTCAAGAAATCCTTTTATCAAAAACGCGGCTGTGGCGCTTTTGTTACAGTCGAACGCCGCGGTGATGGGGCCAAGATCCGTCTGGGATTTGCTTTTCTTATTTGCAATTTCCATCTTTTTTTTTTCCCGTGAGCTGCAGACGAGACCAGAGACATGCACAAGCCGTGGCGTTCGTTGTTCGAAAGCCTAATTGAAGATAGATAGGTCTTTGGGTTGCAAAAAGCGCGTGGTGGCTAGCCAAGGCCGATGCCATCAAATTCGACTCAAGCTCAACCTTGGGGAGACAACCACAAGCGGCGCTCGAGTCGCAGGAGAGATGGACCATAGAAGGCGTAGAGCCACACAGCAGCGGGTGGCAAGGTCCCTGCCGTGGACAAGGGTACGAGTTACTGTATGTGTGGCGTGCCATGTGCTTGGTTGTCCCCCCATTGAGCTTGGATCGCAACAACGGCCATGTGGTCTCATAAGGTAGCAAAGAGGCGATCCCACTTGTATGTTCTCTTGTGCAACACTGCACGTCTCGCGCACACGACGACGGGAACCACGAGCAAGATGTACAACGCCATCCTCGTGTCCAAGCTCGGCGAAGAATGCCCGCCGTAGCCTATCGTCATACAGTGCAAAATCCGTTCAGGATGGTTGACATGTCAACTGCTCTGCTGATTAGTTGTGGTGTCAAGACAAACGAAGGGACGGCAATGGAGTGGCGAAAGAGGCGGCGGGGCGTTGCTGCCAAAAGTGCAGTGCAGTGCGCTCGCTTGCAGATGTGCAACGGTGCGTCGGCGTACACCTGCTAGCAACTGAATGCAACCACACTGTTTGCCTTTGTCGGTACTGCAGGACCTGTTCAATCGGTCCAAGAAAAGATGTGCCTTTCCTTGGTTCGAGAGGTCCCCCTCTGTCAAGTTTGATTGACTGTTTAACTGGCTGAGATAGAATCGGTGGGACTAATGGAATCTTCAAATCCATAGCAAAGCGCAGTATCTAAAGTTCATAATACAGTACAATGGATCTTCGCACGATTGGGTCTTAAAATTGCCTGCCTTGCATAAAGGATCGATGGTCGAAAAAGGTGCACAGTGCATCGTTCCTCTTTGTGTCTTTCTCCCGATCTAGGAATGAGATGGTGACGGACAAACAAAAGGCTCACGTCATGCTCGATATAAAGCGATGAAGACATCAGCGCTATTGCTCGTCGTGGTCGACGACGACAGCCTTGTCTGCCGCTATTGTTTCCGTCTGATGGAGTCGACTTCCGTCGGTACAGTAGTGTATTTTGCATTCTGCACAAGGCTTGCTTCATTTTCAATCTCTCTTTTCTTTTTTTTTTTTTCGTGTCCTTGATTTTGCTAGCCGAGATTGCCACGCGGCAGACGAGAGCGGAACAACGGGACGCGGGTGGCCCTTGTTTGACACCTCCTTGCGTCTCGATCTCGACTTTTTTCTTTGTTTCTCCAATTCCGGTCTTATTGTGGTTATTCGCATCGACGCGGAGAGAATAGCGATTGTGCAACTTTCCGATCATCCCTGTGTCTTTTGTCGAGTGCCGCGTAAGTGCCGAAGATATCTGCATCACAGGTCATAACAAACCCATGGTGGTGGAAGTCGATCGAGCTCTCTTGTGTGGGGAGGAGAGAAAGCTCGGTCGGGGGTCGACGGTGATACTTTCCAGGGACAGTACATTGGTCATGCTGCATAGATTGGTTCGGGGCCTCCTTACTGGTGATTTGCTTCTCAGACCTCCTTGCTGCTAACGTCAAAAACGATCTGACTGTACACAGGAGTCAGCCAAAGTGTTTCAACTCCGACCAGCTTCAAGAGGATAAAAAAAGAAATTTTTATAAAAAAAGGAGAAAGGTCGGCCGCCTGTTAGCTCCTCTAGGCAGGAGCAAATGTGACGGTAAAGTAGACTACTTCATCCTCGCCCACCTCGCTGAAAAAGAAAATCCATTTCATTAAATCATGGATTTCGTGTGGCTTTTGCTCGAGCAAGTATACACAGTGCGCCTCAAAATTTTCCCTCTTTTAAGAATGATTTTGGGGAAACCTTGCATGGTTGCAGGGAGAGCCGTGTGACACAGGAACATCACTTTCGCCTCCTCAAAGATGAAATCAGTTTTCCCACACTAAGCTCAGTGAACCGGTCTTGGATTTTTCCTGCTGACTGCAACCGAGCCAAGTCGAGTGGCCATCCGCCTTTCTTTGAACAATCATGTCTCGGCTGCTGCTACGCCGCCTGTCAAGATCTTCCAGTCGGCACCACTTTTGACTCTCCGCGCCCCAATGCGCCATCCATTTGTTCGCCTTACTCTACACTGTGACAGTCCAATCGCACACTCAAGCCAAGCAGTCCGCACCACCAGCGACGCTTTTCGAGCTCCTCGTGCCTCCTCGTTCGCTCGCTTCCGGCGCTCTGGTCCCAACATCACGAGGCACACGTACACTTGTTGCACCTCTCCCGAATCTGTCTCGCAGCCAGCTAGACAAGCAGAACTTACACCCTCTAGCCGACGACACCACTGTTCACCTTGGTTTCTCTGGGTCTCTCTCTCTCTCTCTTTTGCTCTCTTGCTCTCCTCTCTCTTAGCCGGAGACTACATAAGGCAGCTGTGGTGCAGCAGCTCTCCAACGACGACCTTGGTGCTTTCCCCCTCCTCTCACTCTTTCGTCCATCACCAACTGCTCCTTCTCCCTTTGCGCGCTCTTTACCTTCTGGTTCTACATTCTGCAGCCTCTACATCCTCTTCTCGTCGTGTTCTGCAACTTGGTTCATTCTGGTCGATCCTCATACGCACAGCACATTCGATCGACGATCGACAACATCACGGCCTCTTTCTTGTCCCGTCGCGCCGCTCAAACTCAACAGCAACTTGCTCTTTCTCATCGCCGCTATCTCGTGCACCGCAAGCCTCGCTGTGGCCTCGATCGCATCTCGCTAGCTTACAAAACCAAGAGCACATCGAATCCCGTCACATAGCTTCCGCGGTGCAACGAGCGAACCGCGTAAGCACTCGCCACACGACCCACCATGGACGGCCTTCACCAGCTTCTCCCTCGTGGTCTTTACCAGGAACCCGTCTTGCCCAGTGGCGTCAACACAACCGGTAAGTCGCTTTCCCGCCTTCTAGCGATCCCTTCCATCTTCGTTGCCCCTGCACGCCGTGTATACTTACATTCACCTTTCTTTTGACGTCCTCGGCCAACAGATCTCACAGCACTGGCGGAATACTATGTCACCCATCGCATTCCACAGCGCTTCAACCCGGGGATTGTCGTCGCCTCCATTGCCGTCTCGGCGCTCGGCTCGTACTCGACGCTTCTCCTCCTCGGCAAGCGTACCTCGAACAAGGGCAAGAGGAACATTTTTCTTCTCTCGTTTGCCGCCACCACCATGGCTGCCGTCGGTATTTGGGGGATGCACTTTATCGGCATGCACATGAGCCTCCGTCCCGCCGCCGGCATCAGTTGGTACATCAAGGTTGACCCTGGTTTCACCGTCCTCAGTCTCTTTGTCCCCATCATTGCGCTCCACGCCGCCTTTTTCATCGTCGATGCCGCCGTCTCCTTCAGCTTTATCCGCACCACCATCTCGGGCATCCTCACCGGTCTCATTGTCAGTCTCATGCACTACTCGGCCTCGCTCAAGACCAACTACGCCGTCAGCTACAGCCCCACCTTGGTCACCATCTCGATTGTCGTTGCCTGCGTCGCCTCTACCGTCGCTCTCACCGGCTTCTTCAAGTTTCGTGCCCAGTGGGAGGACTCGTGGTGGAAGCGCATGCTTTGCGCCTTTATCCTCGCTGCTGCCGTCTCTGGCATGCACTACATTGGCGTTTGGGGTACCAGCTACAAGGTCAAGGCTTCCACTGTCACGGGTGCCAACGAAATCAGTCTGCTCACAGGTCGTCAGCGCAACAATGTCCTCGTCATTGCCATTGGCTGCATGTGCTTTGTCATTATCTGCCTTTCCATCTTTATCGCCGTCTCGGATGCGCTCCTTGTGCGAGACGCCCGAAGAAAGTCCAAAAAGGTCGTCGTCTGCTCCGCCACCTTTGACAAGCAGGGCCGTCTTCTCGTCAAGCCCGACGGCACCATGCCGCTCATGATTATCGAGACTGACGTCAACACACGTGACATTCTGGAAGCGCTCGACAACCGTCAGCCTACCTTCCAGTGGCTCTACTCGCTCTCGTGGGACTGGGCCATCATCTCGCCTTGGCTTCGCGCCATCACCTCGCGCTTTGCCGCTGAGAACCAGCACGCACAGCGAAACGAGGCCCTCTGGAAGAGCCGCGGCAAAAAGATTATTTCGCAGGGTCGACGCTCGCTTGATATCTCGGAGGATCGCCGCAAGGGTCCCCAGAGCTTGGCCGACTTCCGCGACCGCTTCATCGATGCTGCTTTCCACCTCGCTCACGAGCTCGACATCCCCTTTGAGGAGATTGGCGTTCTCTACGACCACGTCCTTCCCACCGGCACTCGAAGCAAGCACAGCGTTAACAACAACAGTGTCGTTGCCGACAAGTTTACGCCATCGCGCCAGTATGCCGACGATGAGAGCTCCATCAACGGTCCCGTCCCCAGTATCTTTGGTGAGGGCGTCGACCAGGAGGAAGGAGCCATGCTTTTCCTCGTGCGTGAGCTGCCCAACTCCGCCGCTTCCACCGAACGTTTCCGACAGATGGGCTACCGCATGACAGAGACCCGCTTCCTTGCCGGTGTGATTGCCGACCGTGTCGCTGTCCAGAAGGAAGAGATGGAGCCCTTGCTCGACGCGCTCAAAGTTTATGCCAAGCGTGGAACTCGTCCCGTCGTGCAGCCTGGCGGAGTCTACTGTGGTCTCTTTGGTGTTCGTGCTTCGACCAGCAAGGAGGGCGGTCTCGACGTGCTTGTCTACAACTTTGCTCGTCACCAGATCCCCGCCTACCGTCTGCCAGATGTCCAGTGCATCACGCCCGAGATGAAGACGTTCCTCGGCTCGCTCGACCAGGCCAACATGGAAGATGCGATGAAGGTGTGCGAGCGCGAGTCGATCCGATCCGGCGAGCGTCGCAAGTACCTGCAGTCCATCTCGTCGGTCGATGTGGCCGACAACCATGACAACGAGGCCGAGCAGGAGGCAGTTGAGCTTATGATTCAGTTCCAGACGGCTCTGTTCATTGCTCTCGATGCTCTTCACAATTCGGTGCGCTTCTACCCCAAGATTTGCCAGACGGCGCGCATCAGTGCCGAGGTGCTCGAGGTGCCTTCGAGCCTGGACGACTCGACGGCGCCTGCCGAGATGATTCTGGTGCAAGCCGTGCTGCCCGAGGCGAGGAGCGGTCCCACTTCGGGCTACGAGGCACAGCACCAGGTGCAGGAGGTGGTTCCGACCGACAAACCCAGCTCGGCAACGCCGTTTGTGTTTGTCCCCTACACGCTCTTTTCCAAGTCGCAGATGATGTTGTTGCGTGGGCGTCAGGCGGATGATTTCGAGCACGAGGTGATCCTCGAGATGCGAAGAAGGTATCCTTCATCCTTGCAGACCGAGGCCGAGGAGAAGGGCCTCTTTGAGCAGCCCTCGACTCGCATTACTCACAAGGAGTCGTTTGTCTCGGCAGGTCGGTTCACCAAGGTGTACGGAAGCGACGACGACGACAAGCTCGAGACGGCGTCCAAGTTTAGCGATGACAATCCTGCCTCGCCGGTGACGAACAAGGTGAACCTGTTGCCGAGTGGAAAGCGATGGGCTGGAAGTAAGGGATCGAAGGAGGATGCGTACGAGTACGAGCAGCAGCTGCAGCAGCAGCGCGATGCAGTTGGATTGTCACCTGCACGCAGGCAGTCGGTGACGAGCTCTCGCTCCAGACACACGAACGAGGACCACGAGATGAAGCAGTTGGATCGCAGCGATTCGCAGCGCAGGCCTGTTGCCACTGGCGGCGCTCCGGCCAACATGACCAGCTCGATGGGTATCCGAAGGTTCATTCAAGGTCAACAGCAGGAGCCTACAGAAGATGCAATTACAGAAGAAGTGCAAGACCAACGCTCGATTTCGTCGGCAGGAGGCAAAGAGACGGCGTACCAACAGCGCCCCTCGCGTCCCGCCACTGCACCTGCACCCGCCCGGCGCGAGTTGGGCTTCCTCCGCCCCTCGTCGTCTGGAACCGGAACGGGAGCCAATCGCGTAGGCAGCCAACCGCAGAGGCAGCAGCGACGCAACCGAACCGCCGTAGGCAACAACGCCCACGACGAAGGTAGCCTGCTGGCAAGACTCCAGAGCGACGGCTGGCATACGCGACAGATCCAGAGCCTGGAGAGAAGTCCCGCAGGCACCGCGCTGCTCGGCGTCGACTTTTGATACACACTCACATTGCTTGCTAGTAGATTCAATTGTAATGGTCCATTCATTTGCAAATCTTTGCAGGACGGTTGAGACATGACCCTGAGAGAGCGACGCGTGTGAGCCAAATGGATGAGAAATCAGTTGCGAGAATCGATTTAGACGAAACATGTTCAAGATCGTTTCTGACAACACCTCCCCGCTCCCCCAAACCGAAAACCTCTCGCACACACAGAATACGATGAATGATGGCGGCAGAACTTTGACTTGCAATCGTGCTCCCGCACGCTATAACATGCTTGCCCGCGCTACGAGTGGTGACGTGCAAGCTCGGCGGATACACACTCGACGAGGAGCGCGACGAGGTTGCGCAGCCTTGCACAAGCGGGCGATGCAGACGATGCAGACGATGCGGGTGCAAGCTCGACCAGCAGTGCGCGGCGCACATGCCATAGTCCGCTGAGACCGGTTGGCGAGTTTGTGCCGTTGGCGTTGTCAACGGCGTCGGTGGACGACGAGATGGCCTGCTGCAGTTTCGAGATCACGTTGCGCAACACCGATTCCATGTTCGGAATGGCTTCGAACTGCATCCCTGTCGACGCGGCTGATTCTGTCGGCGCGCCAAGGTTGCTGTTGCGGTTCGAGTTTGGATGCTTGGCCTCCTCTGCCGCTTTGCCCGCAAGCAGATTGTTCAGCAGTTGCGAGCCTGCAAACAGCCCTGCGTCGGCACTTTCGGCTGTTGCAATTGATCCATCACCGACATCGTCCCCTTGCTGACGCCCGCCTTCCATCTCGCTCCGAAACAGCGCGCTTGATGCATCCGAGACAATCAACCGCGACCGCGTCGCCAGCCTCAGATCCACCGCAAACCGCTCCTGAAAGCGCAAGCGGAACCACGTAGCTCCCTTGATCTCCACCTCGGGCACGTCTGGATCCAGCAAGCACTGTTCCGTCAGCGGTGCCATCTCGCGTACCAGCGGCAACGTGTCTTGTAAAAGCTGGAAGAATCCCTTCCACACCATGCGTTCCGATTGCGGCTGCACCACGGCGTGAACGGCAGCTGAACGCGCGGCTACGTTGACTGTACGTCTCAGCTCGAACGCCATCATGTTGTGTGGATTGGCCGAAACGTTTTGCCCCTCAAACCACGTAGAAACTGCATCTCCTTGAAGCGAGCCTGCGTCGACAGCAGCCGCAGAGGTCAAATCTTGAGCTTCCAGATCAGCACTAGGGACCGAACCAAACTCCAGAATATAGCCACCGCTCTGCGTCATGGCCATATTGGTAAAAGATTGCATCTCCATCTTGGCGTCTTGCCAGCGCACTCTCGCCAGCAACTTCCGTTCGGTCTCGTCCAGTCTGACACTTCCATACGAGAAAATGACGCTGTCGAAATCAAATCGCCGAAGCTCGACTCGCTCAGTCGGCTTCTTGCAGCTGACACGCGACCGCAACGCCCGCAGCTGCCAGGCGCGGCTAGCATTGAGCACCTCGTGAGATAGCTGCACCATTCGCATGACACGCTCCCATTGCGTGTAGAACACCGGGATGCAGTTGTCGAGATCGTGCGTCGACAGCGTCAGCAACGATGACTCGTTGTCAAAGTCGATCCATGTCTGGGCACGAGTAGAATGCCCGTCAGAACTGGGTGCGAGCGCAACAACCTCGTGCAATGGGCGGAAGCTGCGTGATTTCATACGCAATTTGATGCGCATCTGGACGCGAGACTTGTCGCTGTCGCCCCAGGTGCATACGCGCAAAGAAACGTTGGCTTTGGCGAGATGGGCCTTGGCTGGGCCTAGTAGGTCAGGAGCGCGAAGACAGAGCGATGGCACGAGCGCAGCAACACCCGCCTCTCCACCTCCTTCTTCTCCGCCTTGCGAAACTTCATTGTCGCTGTTGGCAGCTGCTCCATCCTCGCCGTCTTGGGCAAGTACAGTTGCACGGGTGCCATCTTCCTCGCCGAACAGTCCGTCATCGCGTGTATCAACAGCTTGTGTAGAAGCTCCACTTCGTCCCGCTTGGCGTCGTCTTTGTCTCTTTGCAGGTGGGGATGATCGAGACGTGTTGCTGCCCACGTGGAGGTATGGAATACCGCGCATACGCAGCTGCTGCTCTACGCGGAAGTAGGACACGAGGGCAATGCAGTACGAGTGCACATCAGCGAGTTCCTCCATCGTCAGATCTTTGTGCCCAACCTTGGCATCGGCTACCCAATGTTGAGTTTGAAGGCCTGGGCCTGTTTCTCTTTTGCGCTTCAGCCCTGCCGCAGCCATACCAAGCGATTCTGCGCGGACCTCGTCACTGGATCCAGATCTCGAGGCAGCGGCGGCAATCCTCGCCCTGTCGAGCCATTCTATCGACTGAATAGTCAAAGCCGGCGTGCCAGTCGGATCCATCATTTGTGCTACGTACAACAAGGCTAAATCGACGCCTGCTAGCTCGGAGGGTTGCAAGGCCAAAAAGTAGCCCGGGAAACTCTTGCGCAGAGGGATAAAGAGCTGGGGAGCTGCTTCGGGCGATGTCGAGGCCGAAGGGCCAAACTTGGCCAAATCCTGCCCGCGCAGAGAAAGCTTTCGGACAGCACGGAGACCGAGGTAAGAAGCCATTACCTCCCACTCTTCGACCCGGGCAAACACTTCGAGCCTGTACAGCACGTCAAAGATGGCATCGATCGACTCGTTGACGCGGTCCGAGGCTTCAGCGAGACGTGCATAAGTTGGGCGCGTTGTGAGAACGGATGCCGTCAAGCTTGTGGCTTGTTGTGACGACAGCTGCGCGCCAAGATCGGTCTTGGATCGAATTGACTCCGAGTCGAGCAGCAAGCGGCCAGTGACAGGATCCACGCTGAGGCGAAGGGGTGGAATATACGAGACGGAGCGCTCCTTGCGTTGTGAGGCTCCGCGCTGACGATGACTGCCATGCAGCTCGATCTCGAGGTAGCTGAAGCTGGTTGTCTCTGTAGCATTGGAGAACTCGTCGCCTTGCCTTTGAGAATGCTCGACACACATGGTGCAGTCCTCTGGGCGGAGCAGACGCGCAATGGGATGGTCGCTGACAAGGATGCGACGCTGCAGATTGCGCAGCAATGCCTGCGTGTGTCTTTGAACAACCAAGCTGAGCATTGCCTCAATGTCAAGACTGTTGGGAAGTACGACAAGCTCGGATGTCTCGGAATCGGCGAGAATGCTACGATCGGCGTCCCACGTGGCTCGAAGGCCCCTTCGTCTCGGTGCGGTGAGGCTCGCCGTACCATCTGCTTGCCCTTTGTGATCATCGTCATCATCGAACAAAGCAGCAAGGGTCTTGGCGGCACCTGGCGGATCTGGCAGATCGACAATGGTAATCTGGACGCTTCCTCCGGCAGCAGGACCCTCTGCTCGCTGTGCTGTACCGGTCGCGCCTTGGGCGTGCGTCCAATAGTGGACGGCGAGCCTTCTCGGACGCTCTCCGGTCTCTACGCGCAGATTTGAGCCCCAGTTGAGGCGACGAAGCTCGTACGCTTGGTGTTGAAGTATGTCCATCTGGTAGTGCAGGGAGCGCTCCTGCAGAAAGGCAAACAGCCTGGAGAGAGGTGCATCACGCTCAGTGGCACCTTTGACTGTGTCTAGGTCGTCCTGATCGGCGTCTGTTGTCTGAACCTTGATCTCCTCATCGGCTGTGTCTGTTCGCTGCTCTTTCGTCCCCTGCAGATCCGTCGCACCCTCCGCCTTCTCGGCAGCCGCTTGTAGTGGATCCGAGTTGTGCTCGCCGGCTTGCTTGCTTTGGGTTCTTGGCGAAAGCTCCTGGTCGCCCCAAACACGCAAACGCTCTCGATAAGCTTTCTTGGGCTTGCGTGGGAACGAGCGGCTGCTGGATTCTGCGCAGCATCCTGTGGCGGTAACATCAAAGGTGAGATCGAGTAGCCACCATCTGTCTTCTTCAGCAGAAGAGGATGTCGCCTCGGAGAAAGGGGTAGCGAAAGGGTCGTGGCCTCCGCCGCTGGCCGTGAGTTGAGCATCAAAGAGACCTGGAACATGAAAGTGGACCTTGCCGTCGCGGATCGAATAGTTGGAGAGCGGGGCGGGAACGAGTTCGCGACAAGCCATGCGAGTACGGAGAGCATCTTCGAGACGAGCAACGATGGCGAGCGCTTGTTGATCGGTGAAGGGCTTGGGCGTCACAGCCATATCCTTGATACTGGCGGGGAGTCTTCGATAAGTTCCGGTTTGCAAAACATCGATGGCTGTGGGAAGATCGGCGTTTCTCATGCGTGCATTGGGCAAGATTTTGCGAATGTCGGTGAGACCAGCAAAGACGTCTTCGTGCTGCCACTGCTGCTCTGAGAGAAGCGCAATAATGTTTCTGGACTTTTGAAGGTCGGTGACATCTTTGGACCAGCGCGCGAGGACGAGGAGCTTGATGAACTGCTTGCGAACATCGAGGGCTGTGCTGAAGATCTTGGCACGTTTGGACGAGGATGGAAGCGAAGGAAGTGTTTCTGCCAGATTCTGAAGCGACTCGTAGCCGAAGTTGGCGAGCCTTTCAACGAGAGCAGCGAGCGAGACGAGATCCGCCTCTTCGAGCGGGAGCTCTTGCTCGAGCTGTGCGAGGGGTATCGCATCAGTGGGGTCGACTTGTCTCTGCTTGCCTTTTGTGTCGATGACGGCAGCAACACTCGAAGCAGCATCGCCGTTTGTGGTGGCACTCGATTGAATCTTGTCGTGACTGCCGTTTTGTGATGACGAGAGATGTGGTGTTACTGCTGGTGGCACACCGATCATGAGCTTGTGAGGCGATGTGACCATCTGCTTGTTTGAATCGATGGAGGCCTTTGGGGAAGCAGCATGATAGTGAGCGCTACCGTTGGATGTCATGGTGGACTTAGAAGGCGATGCCGAAGAGAGCCGGGGAGAGTAGGAGGTGGGATGACCGTTTTGATTCACATGCTGGTGATAGGTGGAAGCATTGGAGCCGTGTGGAGTCGATGGCATGCGCTTTTGGTAGGGGTGATCGGCGATGATGGAAGCAAGAGGGGACGTTGAGACCAAGCCGAAGCAATGTTCAGATTTTGCCGATGCAGTCTGCTCGAGTGTCGATTTGCAAGCTTAGAAGCAGAGCTGCTTTGGAAAGAGAGAGCAACACCGTATTGGCCGTGCTATGGTGCAGTCTGGCAAGCAAGCGCGTTGGAAGGCAAGATGGTGATGCGGGTCAAGCGGCGCTTGCGTGCAGCTCCAAATGGCTCCGGATGTTCCGAAATAAAGGGCGGTGGTATTACGATGTGATGTTGGCGCCGTACAGTCAAAAGTCGTTAATGGAATGAAGTTTTGATGCACAGCAACCGAGTGCGTGCAGTTCCGAACGAAAGAAGAAAGACAGACTTGCAGAAAGAAGCGAGCTGAGAGTAGAACAGCCCCTAGTCGCGGGTCGTGTCGGATCCAAGCAAGGTAGGAGAAGGAAAGCAGACGGGCACAATAAAGGGAAAGTGGTGATGGAAGCAAAGACGGACCGAATCACGGCGATGGAGCGATTCACCATTAGCTGGCTTGACCGAAATACGGCTCAGAAAGGCAGAGTCTTCTGAGAGACGATCGCAAAAAGCAACACAGACAGCAGCACCACCGCGCTCGAAGCAGCAGCAGCAGCAGCACTACGTAGCTCTCTCCCTCAGACTCACCAAGAACAGGTAAATCAATTTATTAAAAAAAAAATGGGACCCGTGCTCTGTCTAAACGCCTCAATTCTGCTGAAATATTTTTCGCTTCGTAGTCGGTCTTTCCGCCTTTTCCACCGTATCCCATCACCGACTTACAGTATTTATTATATTATAAATACATTATTCGATTTAGGTTGAATAAGGCAGTGGGTTGGCTCGATTGCTCAGTGCAGGTCCGCATCGTCGCTGCACATCGAATGCAGGGTTGATGAAACGCTCAGAGCGGCTCAGGGCGGGCACAAATGGTAAACGCAGAGGAGCTTGACGACGTGCAACGAGCAATGAGCGCAAAGGGCTTGCTGAAGGGCCAAGACCACAGCAAGGTTGGTGTAGTCCTTTTGAGTTCGGGTGTGTGAACGTGTCTAGGCCGCCAACGGGCATTTCAGCCTCCACAAGGTATGTGAGCAAGTTTCCTGCGCTTTGAGGGTGTTAGTTTCTTTTCAGTGACACCGTCGCAAATGGGCGAGCTTGCATTGACTTGAGACAAAGAGTAACTCAGACCTTGTCACAAAGCAGAGCAAAGACTCAGAGAAGGGATGGAGTTCGGCGCTTTTCCGTGTTTGCTTGTACATTGCGGATGTCGTCCAGAAGTGAGAACGGAGAACAGAGTGACTTCATCTTTTCGAGAAGAAACCGAGACATGCCAAACGCGCTTTTCAAGAACCCTTGCTGGCTAAAATCGCATTTCGACCCTGCTCTGCATCGGGAGGCTCCACTGACATACCTCGCACGTACCGCTCCCTTTCCGATCGGCTCAATTTCGGTGGGTGGGCAAGTGCCAGTTGCTCAGACAACCTTTCCAGAGAGTCTTGAAGGTTTGGTGATTACCCTGATTCGCTGCTACCCTGCACCGTCGTCACGTTCATCTTCGCCTCCTCCCTTCCAACGTAAGACTCGGCCTTGGTCCGATACTAGCGGCATTCGGCGCATGCTCAGCTTCAGCTGAAGTGGACCCGAACCGGCCATGGACTACTTCAAGTCGCTCAGTTCGGCTGCTTCGTCGGTGCTCTCTTCCGCCGCACGATCAGGTCCACTTCCCAACTTTACCATTGGCCAAGAGGTCAGCGAGTATCGCCACCAGACACTTTGGTCCCTCTACTCGGCCATCAAGAGGGACGACAACACCGCATGTACCGTCCTTGCTTTTGATCTTGCCCATCTTCACAATGCCAGTCGCGCCAACCTCCTTCCCCTCGCCAAGAATGCTGCCAGGAAGCTCCGCACCACCCGCCATCCCGACGTCCTAAAATTGCTCGATAGCGCAGAAACGAACACGTCTGTGTACATTGCTGTCGAAAAGGCTACGCCGCTTTACAAGGTGCTAGCTCAGACTGAGGACAAGCGCGCCACTCCTCAGCGTCAAGACTGGATCGTTTGGGGTCTCTCCTCGGTCGTCAATGCCGTTAAGTTTCTCAACGTCGATGCAGCCTCGACGCATGGAAATCTGCGTCCAGAGTCTATCTTCATCAGTGCATCGGGTGAGTGGAAGCTCGGCGGCTTTGATGTCTTGACCGCACATTCTGAAGCTCCCCATGGCCTCCTCTTCAGTCAAGGATCCTTGATACCGGACGGCAACCGATATGCACCCCCCGAGGTCAAGCAGAATGGCTGGAGTGTGCTGTCGAGCATGGACTCGACCTTACTAGACAGCTATTCGCTGGCACTCGTCGCCATTGAGGCATTCAATGGACCCTTGCCGCCTCAAACTGGAGCTGCTGCTCCGCCAAGAGGTCACGTCCCGCAACAGCTCTACGCCGTACTGCAACGTATGCTGGTACCCAACGCAAAGACACGCAGCACCGTAGCTCGAGTATGGGAAGCCGGCGAGGCAGAAGGCGGATTTTTCAAAGAGAACACGCTGGTCAAGGTCGCAAGGGGCCTCGACGAATTCCTCCTTGCTACCGAAAACGAGAAAGCATCCATCATCAAACTATTGCAGGAGAAACCCGACTCCTTCACGCCCGACTTTCTCATGTACAAGGTCCTTCCAGCCTTGGTGGCTGCTCTCGCCGCTGTGCCGCCACCTGGCACCATCCCCTCGGCTAGCACACAAGCCTCCGTGTTGCTCCCTCTCGTGCTCCGTCTAGGTCAACCCTTGCCGAAAGAGGAATGGAACGCCAGTGTAGTCCCACCGGTGCTCAAAGCGTTCACATCGCCGGACCGGTCCACACGAATGGCCCTCCTCGAAAATCTGTCCCTCTACGCCGAGCGTATGGACAATCGCGTCGTCGTCGACAAACTCTGGCCGAATTTGATGACAGGTTTCAACGATTCGGTACCCGTCATCCGAGAAGCAACGCTTAAAGCCATCCTGCCGTTGGCCCCTAAACTGTCTGACCGTATCCTCAACAATGACTTGCTACGCGTCCTCGCACGTACTCAGGTGGACCCGGAAGCAGGCATCCGTACCAACACCACCATCCTGCTCGGTCGCCTCGTGCCGCATCTTTCTGTGTCGACGCGCAAGAAGGTGCTCATCCCGGCGTTTTCACGCAGCCTCAAGGATCAGTTCGTACATGCACGCGTTGCAGGTCTCATGGCGTTGATGGCCACGGGCGACTCTTTCGATCACGAGGATTGTGCCAGGCACGTTTTGCCGGCTGTGGCGCCATGTATGGTGGACAAGGAAAAGCTGGTACGTGATCAGGCTGACAAAGCTGTCAAGATGTTTTTGGAGAAAGTCGAATCTGGCAGAGTCGGCATGCCCGACACCGTTCTCACGCCAGATCAGATCGATGGCTCGACATCGTTCAGCGGAGGAGTGGGCGGGTCGGGCGATGCAGCTGCGAACGGCGCAGGATACGCGACGGCCATGGCTGCATCCGCGGGTAGTGCAGCCACCGCCTTGGCAGGCTGGGCCATGTCTTCGGCCCTGTCGTCTCTTTCAAACTCAACTTCGGCACCCAGCGTGCCAGACGGCAAACCGCTGTCTTCTGCTGCAGAGCTGCAGTCGCAGATGGACGGACGCATCAGCACTCCCAATGGCTCGGCCATCCTCCCAGCAACAGTGTCTCTGTCAACGCAAGCGCCTCCCTCATCGGGTCTTGCCAGTCTTCGGCTCGGGTCCGGACCTATCTCAGTAGATTCTGCAGGCTCGAACAGCTGGACTCAGGACTCGTACAGTTCGGCAAGCGCAGCAAAATCACCGCTCGACTACGACCTCGATGATGACGCAACGGTACCGTCTGCCTCGACCGCTTCCGCATTCCAATTGCAAGCGTCGACTTCGAATGCGGACCTTATGGACGTCCACGACGACAGTGCCGACTGGTCGAGCTTCGAAGTCGGTCAGCCTAAAAAGAAGCCGACGGTTGGACGGACCAAGATGGCAAAGGCCAAGTTGGGGCCCAGACGCACCGCTAGCAATAACGCTGCTACTGCAGCGGCGAAAGCTGCATCCACAGCAATGCCTGTATCGGTGCAGGCGGATCCCAAACAAGCTATCAGCCGAAGCAGCCTCAAAGTCGCCGCGCCAGTGGAAGAAGCCTGGGGCGACGACGCGTGGGACAACGCCGGCAATGAAAGCGCCGAACCGGCGGCAGAGAGCGTGTCGGCATCTCAGTCGACCACGTCCTTGGCAGACTCGCAGGATCTCACAGCGCAAGCATTCGAGACGCCAGTACCCAAAGCCATCGCCGCTTCCACCTCGGACACTGCTTCGCCCGTAGACGATACCTGGGCTGCCTTTGACGACAATGGAGACGACGACGATGCGGCGAATGGTGCAGCTTCACCAGTTGCGACGCCAGTAGCTGCGGCGGCGCCCATGTCCAAGGAGGAAAAGAAGGCTGAACTGGAGAGGAAGAGGAATGAGAGAAGATTGCGGTTGGAACAGTTGAAGAGGGAGAAGGAGGAGGCGAGGTTGCGGGCCATCTAGCAGGGCTGTGCTGTGGAAATGGCGATCGATGTTTCGACAGGACGCGCGGTGTGTGTGTGTGTGTGCGAAGAGTGGGTAGCTTTGCACATGCGATATGCGATGTTGACTAGATCATAATCTGAAGTACAGTAGGCAAAGGTGAGGAAAGGGATGAAATGTGGGTATTACGACGAGGCAGCACTGTTTAGCGGCGACGAAGCGAATTGCTGAGCCTTTGCGAACCTTTCTCTCGCAGCCTGCCTCCCGCTTGGGCCGCCGTGGCCTACACCATACGGGTTCTGCTGACTTCCCTTATCTCCATCGTCCTGCCCATCGGTGCTGGCCGCCGTCGCTAGACTGTGGACCTCGTCCAATATCCTTTTTTCCCTGGCCCTCCTTCTGAATGCCTCCCACCTCTCTCTGCCCTCTTGACTTCTGGCTGCCTCTCTTGCATCGTTGAGGCTCTTTGCCGCGTCGAGGTGGGTACGATCGGCACGCTCAACTGCTTTGGCGCTCTGGAGGCTCAATCGGCTGTACTGTAGACCGGCTAGAAGCCAGGTGAGTACAAAGAGGGTCGAGATGAAAATGCCGTTGCTCGTGTATTGGCCGTTGCCACCGTTCCAGCCTGCCGAGCCGGAGGAGCTGGAGGAAGAGGGGTTGAAGTGGTTTGAATAGAAGCCCTGGTTTTGCCAGCCGAAGCGGTCGTGGCCTGGACCAGTGTACGAGGGGTTATAGCGTCGTGTGTAGCGGAGATCCTTCCACAAATTGTCGGATCGACCAGAAGAGGCGCTGGGAGTGGCAGAATTCCACCCGATGCCCGCTCGATCATAGAGCTGCTTGCACTGAGCATCTTTCAACACATTATAGGCCGCTATGATGCATTTGAATTCTTCCTCTGCTTGCGTCTTGCTCTTGCCTACCTCTGTTTCGTGATGGGAGCGACCGTTGGCAGCGCAACAAAAGCGATCAGGATGACAGGTACGGACCAAATCGTAGTAGCGCGCTTTGATTTCGGCTGGCGTGACGGACCGCGAATCAAAGTGGAAAATGTCGTACGGTGTCGGATTCGTCAGGTGGGTTGGGTATGATAGATTGATTCGCGAATTCTTCTTTGACGCTGCTGAGATTGGAGTGCTGTTGTGGACGGTGGAACGAAGGCGTGAAGGACGTCGAGCAGTGGTGGACAGCTCGCGCTGGGTGGCGAAGAGATTGCTGCGAGCCAAGAGGTGGGGTTGAGATGGAAGGAGCCATGGAGGTGGAAGCGAGATGCGGCGGGTACTGGACTGAGGTGCTCGAGGTGGGCTGGTGGAGCAAGCTTGCGATGAGCTCGTCGATATCGTAGCCGCCGCACGACTCGCTGAGGCAGCGGCGACGACGGTCCTCGAGCTCGACGCTACGAGCATGATTACGGATTCTCTTCGACGGATCAGGCTCTATGTTCTGAAAGATGGCTTGCATCCAGGCGACTCTCGCTCTGTCTGCCTCTGTCCGTGGTACCAGGTATCAATGGCGATCTCACGGTCGGCCCAAACTTGAGTTGGGCAATGGCTGGTACCAGAGTCGATCACGGTTTTACTCGGTCGTCCTCGAAGCTATCGCCATGGCTGTAAAGCAAAGAGAAAGTACTCAATGTTGACCGTCCCGATCGCCTTCCTATGAGAAAGATTTCATTCTCCCTTCGAATGGTTGAAAGAGAAATAGTCGACGAGAGTTGGGCTGACTATTGGAAAGCGTCCACCAAGACGAAGAAGAATCGGTGGTGCTCCCGAAAGGCGGAACATGTCTCCGTCAGAGCAACGCCTTTTACCCAAAGAGCTGCACGCTTATCCAAGTTGCATGCATGCCCTCCTTGCTTTCCGGCGACTTTTTTGGCCTCCCCAACAGCGACTCCGCACCACGCCCGGCAGAGTTCTAATTTCGGCGCCTTTTGACCGTCAAGTCGCGTGTGACGTCCATCGTTATTACTGACTCGCACGATAAACACTTTTCGCCGTTCGATAGAACGATGGATCCAGGCGAAACACACGCAGAGAAGCGGGGATATGGGACAAAAGCATGAGAGAATACTTGCTCCTGGATATTTCTCTACGTATACACATGATGGGAAGAAGATGGGGCCGAGCCGCTGAAAGCAAACATCGCAGGAGCTTTTTGGGGGGAAAAGGGGGAGCTGTGAGAGAATGCACAAGAAGAAGAGAAGATAGGAGAGCAAGAGGAGGAGGAAGACGAGGATGCGGTTCGGCTATCTAGACCTTTTGCCCAAGCGCCTGGAACTGCTGTGCACGACCACGTCCACGGCCACGTCCTCGTGCGGTCGATCCGCCTCTCCTCTCCCTCCTTCCGCCTGCCTGACCTCCCTCGCGATCCCCTCGCTCACCTCCCGCGCCACTCCTCTGCTCCTTGCCTTCACCCAACTTGGCATCTAGCAGACGTTCGTTCTGCTCGAGCATCGAGTTGGCCTTCTCGGCCAGTGTCGCTGCCAGCTGCTGCACCTTGGTCAACTCCAATCGGTGGAACGAGACCACGTTGGCCGAAGGGTCGAGCGAAGCCGCCAACTCGTCGTTGTAGATCATCTTGCTCACCATGGCCTTGACCACCTTCTCCTCGACATCAAACGTCGCTGCCAAGTGAGACAGCGAGACCGACTCGTAGTAGGCGGAGTAAGAGAACAGGTAGGTGCGCAATCCCACCTCCTGGATACGCTTGGCGAGCATCGCCTTGACCTCTTCCGAGCCAGGCATGAGCTTCCAAATCTTGATCTCCGAAATCAGCTCGATGCACGCCTTGCAGTCGCCATTCTGGAGCGCCTTGCATGCCTGCATGATGTGGTCACGCGTGTTCTCGGGTGGTCCAGAAAAGACTTGACGGTCAGTGTAGTCGAGCATGCGACGGAAAGGTCGCGAGATGACGCGCTTGCGCAGCTCCGGATCGTTCCCGGCCAAGGCCATGTTGGGTACTTCGAGCAGCATCGACGAAATGAGGTAGATGCACTCGAGCAGCTCCAGGTTAATGTGCATGTGGAACGGAAGCTGGCGTTGACGCTCGAGCTTCTCCTGCTCGGGTGTGATGGTGCTGAACTGGTTCTGCTTCTGAACACCCTGGGCCAGCAGCTCCTTGACGCGGCCAGTGGCAAAGATCTCTTGCAGCGCAACCTGCGATTCCTTGATGAGGCCGTTGCGGAAGGCGCAGATACCGATCTGAACCACGACGCGGTTGTACAGGATCTGGGTGGCTACATCGGCAAGCTGGATGGCATCCTGCAAGTGCGACATCAAGAACATGTCGCGGGCAACGTGGTAGTCGGCGTGGAGGGCGTGGAAGTAAATGTGGCACAGCATGGCACGCGTCCTTGGGCGCTCGGCCTGGACACCACGAGCCTGGTAGAGGTAGGTGCAGAGCGCACGCACGAGCACAGCAGGGCCATCCTGCTCGGCGACGCGCGCAGCTGCGGGGAACAGCTTGGACTGGAAGCTCCTGGCGCTCTCGCCAAGCGTCGACTCAAGCGCCTTGATGATGACATCCTGCTTCGCGTAGACGTGGTCGAGGCGTCGCATGGTGCAACGCGAAAGCGCCTCGGCCTCGGACTGGCTCTCAAAGTAGCCCTGGGCAAGCACGATGGTCTCGTAGAGCTTCTTTTCGTCGCAGAGTCGGTCGACGTATTCGGTGGTGTGAGGGTCAATGTTTTGCAGGCTCTTGGTAAACTCGTCGTCGAGACGGTCAACAAAGCTGATGATGCTGCCGCGCACAGCCACCGTGTCTTTCTCACCGTTTTGGCCGGGCACACGCTCCACCTCATCGTCGTAGTCCTCGGTCTCTTCGCGCACGACGTAGCTGCGGTTCTTGCTTAGCAGCGCAAGAATCTCGTTGATCTCCTTGCGTGCCGATTCCCACATCTCGACGGGCATGTAGGCGGTGGCCGACGAGTTGTAGTCAAAGCGGGCGGCCACGAGGGCAAGGATGACGCGGATCTTCTTGTAGGGAGAGTCGGCGACACCGGAGAGGTCGTGAAGCTTGCGGATCTGCTCGTTCTTGTCGGTACTCTTCTTACCACGAGCTTCCATGATGGCAGCGAGACTCTTGAAGAGACCCTCCGAGGTGAAGACCTCGGTACGGCCGCCACGACCGACCGTCTGGAAGTCGTCGTTGGCCTCTGGGTCGAGAGCAGCTGCAAGGCGCTCCTTCTTGCCCTTGGCGATGGCAGTCTCTGCATCGGCGGGGGCGGCAGCGGCGGACTGGGCAGCCTCGGCAGCAGCTTCAAAGCCTTCGGGATCGGAACGGTATCTGGCGATGGTCTCGTCGTTCTCCTTGATGACTTTCTTCAACTTCTGCTTCATGCCGTTCATGGCCTTTGCAACGGGCGCCTTCATCTTCTTCTTGGCATCCTTCTCCTTGGCGGCAGACTCGTTGAGGTACTGGTCGAGCTGCGAGATGGCCTTGTAGAAGAAAGCGGGGATCTGCTCGTTCAAGGTGCGCTGACGCTCGATGGAGCGCATGAGGTTGTCAAAGTCCTTGTTGATCGAAGTCCAATCGCTCGATTTTTGGGCCGACTCAATGTGGTTGACGATGGTCTGCATGTCATCGATACGCTTGTCCTTGGCAGACTTGACCACCTTTTTCACCTCTTCTTCCGAGTCGCTGTCGTCGCTGTCGGCAGCACCCTTCATGAAACGAGAGGTGGGAGCCTTTTTGCCATCGGCGCGGGGCTCGTCATCATCGTCGTTTGAGTCGAGCGATTCTTCGTCCGAATCATCGTCCGAGTCGTCCGAGTCCGAGTCGTCGTCGCTGCCTTTGAGGAAGCGCGAACGACCGGCGGCGGGCTGTGTGGTCTTTGGCTGTTCGTCTCCGGACTCGAGCTCAGACAGTTCCTCCTCGGACGAGGAGATGTCGGACTCAGAGTCGGAATCGCCGACCTTGCGGAAGAAGCCAGACATGTTGGGCTAAATCAGAAATCGAAAAGGGCAGAGAAGCGGCGTCGTAGCTTTCTCTGCGTTTGACGGTGGTGATGATGCCGTGAGCGGTGTGCTGGTCGTGCTGAAGCTGTTGGGGCAGGTGGTTGGTGAGCGGGTTGAGGAAGCTGTGAGGAAAAGGAAGGTATGAAAGGTACCGCTTTTCCGTCGACAAGAGTCCGTGATGTGGTTGGTGGAGATCCAGGAAGTGATGGCAATCAGATCAGAAGCCAGGACTTTCAAGGAGAGGGGGAGGAAGTGTGATGGAGGAAGAGGAGAGCTCACGAGGCTTAGCTTGATGGCGAAGACGAGCTGTTGGAAAGCAACAATTTTTCGCGCAGCAGACAGGCAGAGCAGCAGTGGAACAGTGTCACTCGACCCGTCTTCTTCTTCTTCTTCTTCTTTGTCTTGCCTTTTTGCCAGAAAGACAAGGCAGGAAGAGAGCGAGACAGAGCGAGACAAGGCAAGACAGCGCTTTTCGCCTTTTTTCTTTTTCTTCTCAACTTTCTTGCGCTGCGTCTGTGTCTCTCCCTGCTCTCTCAAAGCGTCTCTCGGTCTGCTGTGCCAATTTTTTCCAATTGTTCTTCTTCTCAGGTCAAGCGCGACTTGAAGTTGGATCCGAGGTTTGCGTTTTGTATTCGTGTGCTTTGCACCCTCCAAGTACAAATTTAAACAGAAAGAGATTACAAGCTTCGTGTCGACTGGCTGGTCTGGTGCTTCTGATTGGCGATGCCGTTGCGCTTCGCGTCGTTGAACAGACCAGGAGCACAAACTGAGGAGCAAAGCGCAGCAGCCTCTCGCGAACATTGCCACGTCCACACAGCACCATCAATCGAGACGAAGCTTTCATTTTGGTCGTACCCAGTTGCAGAACACGAGAACTCAAAGGCAGTGCTTGCTTTGCTGAAGGCACAGTGAGCTGTGAGCTACGTTGAGAACTGACCTGAGTGGGAGACACCCTTCAGAATGCTATTTGGTGTTAGACTATACAGGACACCAACGAGTCCAAAAGGTTAATTTTTGTACCGCGCGGTAGAGTTTGAGGCACACGCTTGCGGAGCCGATCGGTTCTGAGCGACAGGAAAAGGCTGAAAAAGTGGCAGGAGCTGGCGAGACGGGAGAGGCAGGAGCGCAACAGGAAGAAATGGAAGCGCTTGGGCGTGTGCATTTTGGACGTTGCTCGTCGCAGCCAGCTCTTTTGGGTGACGGCCTTGGCTGCGAGCACATTGGTTCGAGATTTCGAGATCCGAGCAGAAGCCTCGTCGTCGTCGTCGTCGTTGTCGCCGTCGCTGTCGCTGTCATCATCGCAGATCTCGTCCCCACCTCCTTTTCTTTCCTTCCCCTCATCACCTCCTCCCATCTTATCATAGCAGCCATGGCCGCCCGTTTCACCCCCCGTCTCTTCCAGGTAGGTATCACAATCAATGCACACTGATGCTGCAGTCGGCAATCGACATAAGGAACCCGTGCAACTGTCCGTCATAGCTTTCCAATAGCGCATTCTCGACAATTCGCAGGTACAGGTCGGGTACTTGCGATCGATACCAGCATTGTTCGGCCCAAATCATTGCAATCGCAGCATCACTGACTGACCTATACACCGTTTGCTCTCGCGACTCTCTTTTGCATCATCAACCTGCACCGCTCTCGCCTTTCTCCCGACGTGTTTAACAAACTATAGCAGGCTACTCGAGGCTACGCCTCTCAGGCTGCCGTCCGCGCTCCTCGTCAGCTCGACGGTCTCGCCGGCAAGTACGCTTCCTCTGCGTACGTTGCTGCCCTCTCCAAGGACAGCAAGACCCTCGAGAAGGTCGAGGCCGACCTCAAGGCCGTTCAGGCCGCTCTTACCGGTGCTGACGGTGCCAAGCTCCAGACGTTCATCTCCAACCCTACTCTCAGCGGTGCCGACCGAACCAAGGGCCTTGAGCAGCTCCTTTCCGCCGGCAAGGGCAAGGCTGACCCCATCACCCAGTGAGTTTCAATCCCGGCAGCACACGGAGCACCAACAACAACAGCAGCAGCAGTACACGCACCGGCACTTTGGCGATGGAATTGGCCTTGAAGTGGGAACCGGAATAGTTGGGACCGGCTTGACGTGGAATTGCAAGGACATGCACGACAGCTAGCCATTCGCCGAGATATATTGTCGGAGTGCAAGAGTTGATTTGCACGACATGACACCCAGATCCGAGCTTGTCTGTCTTGAGGTTGGTCATAATAGCACGGCAGCGCACAGCTAGAGGATCGTCACCGAATATCTGCGGATTAGCGGGAAAAAGTGGGAGCTGGGACGGGTTTGTCTTGTTGAACAGAGGTTCAAAACCAACCTGCAGCTCTCCGAAGGCATTCAAGGCTGCGGACACTGTCAAATGCAGCTGTTGCCATTATGTCCGATGCATCCAACCGTCTATCCAAAAACGCTGCCTGCCTCAAAGACCTCTACAAGCGAACAACCCATACTGACTTTCCCTCTCTTTCCGCTTCTCGCCTTGCACAGCAACCTCTTCACCGTGCTCGCTGAGAACGGCCGATTGGCCGAGACCGAAAAGGTGATCGAGGGCTTCCAAGACCTCATGACCGCTTACCGTGGCGAGGTCGAGGTGACGGTTACCTCGGCCACTCCTCTGGACAAGTCGACCATCTCGCGCATCGAAACCGCGCTCAAGGGCTCGCAGATCGCCGCCAAGGGCAACGGCAAGACGCTCAAGATCGTGCAAAAGGTCAACCCTGCCATCCAGGGTGGTCTCGTCGTCGACTTTGCCGGCAACACGGTCGACCTCTCGGTTGCAAGCAAGGTCAACAAGCTCAACGCCTTGCTCGAACAGGGTATCTAAACTTTATCTTCGCTCCAACCGCTCGGCATTGTTGATGTTGACATCGAACCAACGCATGTAAAAGGAAAGCTTTGAATCAAATCTGATCTTAGAATGACTGAAACAGGTATGGACATGCTCGGCAGTGTGTAGCGCAGTGGAAAGGATGGACGGTTGATGCATTGACTCGCGCCTCTGATGCATGTCTTGTCGAAGTGGATGCCGGTGCCGATCGACTGTAGTGCGCCGGGCTAAGCTGTCTGCAATCCGGACATTAGAGTTCATCTCCCAAGTCTATGATTCACGCGTAAAGCTCGAGCTGGCTGCTGCAGAGACGCACCAGTGAGTCAGGTTCAGAGGCGAGGGCTTAAGACTCGAGAAGCCGCGAAGGCCACCTGACTTGCACGACAGTGGGCCTTGATTCAAACAATGTCACGGCCGACCTGGCGAGGCCGAACACAATGCATGCTCCAGTCGCTTCGGAATGTTGCTCAATGCTGTTCCTCTTGTCTTGATCACCTGTCAAGATATTGGTTTTCGTTGTCCTTACACGCTCCGTCTGCTTGGTCAAAAAGATCCACTCTATCCTCTCGACGCATTGCCATCGTGACCCTCCGTGTCGGTACTGAAGACGAGGGAATGACACACGGCTGTTCGAAAGCTGTGGGTTGCGAAAGTCCAAATGCTGATCTGTGCACAAGCGGCCATGGACACTGCGGTCTAGATCTCAGGCATGGGAGGCATCCAGTTGGGCTACGATACCCAGGTCGAAAAAAAGACAACAATCGATCGGTCAGCAAGAATTTCCTCTCCTTTCGCTTCTCTCCTTCGCTGTCCAGAGGAACTTACGTCGTCGAGATTCTTGAGCAGCTCCGACTTGGTAGGCACCTCCAAACCCTTTTGCACGGCAGGGCGTGCCTTGATGCGCTCGATCCAAGCTTTGACGTTGGGGCCAACTTCATCGTTGCGAATTCCCGCAAATCGGTACCACAGGGCCCAGGGGAACATGATCATGTCAGCGAGCGAGTATTTGCCCTTTCCATCGCCTACGAGATAGTCGCGTCCTTCAAGCCCCATTTCGAGCACCTGGTAGAGTCGCACCGTTTCGTCGTGGTAGCGCTTGATGCCATAAGGCACCACGTTCTTAGCATCGCCCGTGGCTTGCATACGGAAGTGATTGGCTTGACCCTGCATCGGTCCCTGTCCGGACATTTGGTGCGAACACCACTGTCGATCGAAGCAGAGGGGTCGAAAGGATTAGAAGAGTCAGTATTGAGTCAGCAGCAACGTAAAAGACGATGATATACAGATGCAGCATTTCCCGTTGCGGTCATAGCTGCCAAGTATATCAAGGTATGTGCGGGTGCGGTTTGGTGGGCGCTAGCAAGGACGTACCTGCAGAACCTGGTTCCTATAATTCTCGCCTTTGGGATCCGAATCGGACCAGGAGAAGACGTGCTTGTCGTCGTACTTCTTTTCGAGATAGAGCATGATAGCCAAGCTTTCCATCACAGGGAAACCCTCAGCGTGTGTGGCCGTGTTGTTGGGGTCGAGGATGGTAGGGATACGGCCGTTGGGGTTCATCTTGAGGAACCAATCTTCCTTTTGCTGGTTTTTGCTCATATCGATAGCGTGCGTCTCGTATTCGAACGAAGGGTTGAGCGCCTTGATCTCCTCGAGCATGATCGAGACTTTCTGGCCGTTGGGCGTGCCAGCAGTGTAGAGTTGGACGGGCTTCATGACGAGGACGGTACGAGATGTGGAAAACGGTCGATGTGCAAAGTTGACGTTGGCTGCTGTTCGAAAAGACGGAAACGCTCGAGCGAACATGAAGTTGATGGTGTTGGGGAGGATGGAAAAATGTGACTATCTTGAGCGGGAAGGCTTCATATACGGTCGAGCAAAGCTCTTTGTCAAGAAGACAGATTTTCGCTGCTGACTTGTCTGGATCTTGTTCCGTCAGCCATGTCAAGGGAGTGTGGTCCGTGTGGATGCTATGACGGGGTTAGGCAAACAGGTTTGAGACTTTGTGGAGGCCAGGCAGGGCGTTATTGGACGTGTTCGCATTAGTTTGGTCATCGGACGCCGACTTGCACGTTTGTTGCACCGAGCGCGAGGCGAGAAGAGCCCCTTTGCTCTTGCAGAGGCACACCAAGGCGCCCAAGATGACCACCGCTCATGGTCTCGGCAATATCTGACTGGCGACGCATTTTTGGTAATGCGAAAGAGTCACGCCTAAACGCCGAAGCAGAGCGAACATGCCGCGGCGATGAGGCCAGATCGTAAAGCTGCTGTCGAGACCATGCTCTAACACGCGCTCGCTTTTCTCTTAATGACGTCTTGGCCATGGCGGCCTGCAATCGACAATACAAAGCCGGATTTCACGGCGCAACCGACACGAGAAGCAACACAAACAAGCTGCATGGGCCGGCTGGCTGTCAACCATGCATGCGGCCCCGCCAGAGCTGTCAAATCAAGCAAGTGCGTGTCGTGCATCTCTCTCTCTCACCCAAGCTCGGGTGGTGGGGCGAGCAGCTTCCTAAGTGTTTGTGGGGAAACTTTGAGGACGGCAATGTTGTTCTCACCTTGCTCCACTTGGCTCTTGGTAATGTGATAAAGTTGTCTATACAAGCTCTTCTCACCACCAATTCCTTGTTCAGGTGTAGACACCCACACACACACACAAGGCGAGACTCAACCATGACAGCTTCTTCCTCCTCTTCTGCTCCGACCACGTGGTGGCGGCTGATCCGCTTCGTTGCGCGCGAAGACGGTCAGACCTACTTTGGCCAACCGGTCGACGACCTGCTCGACGTCGGAGTCGCGTATGCCAACCAATCCGGGCCGATCAAAGCCAACGTGCTGTACACCCATCCACTTGCTGGCAATGGCCCGCTTTCGGGTGTCATCCGCACCGTCTCCACGCTTCTGCCGCCTCTGCTTGCCTCCGAGGTGCCTACCATCCGCGCACTCGGCGCCAACTTTGTTCAGCCCGGTCAAGACTCGTTGGACGCCATTGCCAAACGCCCTTCGATCCCAATCCTGTTTTACAAGCCTCTGTCAACATTGTCTGGGCCGTCGTGTGACATTGTGGTCCCACCGTGTGCAGCCGAGGAATCCGACTACGAGGTCGAATTGGTCGTCGTGCTCGGCCGAGCGATCAAAAACGTCTCTGCTGCCCAAGCCATGTCTGCCATCCTCGGATATACCCTGTCCAACGACGTCTCTGCTCGAACACGCATGTTCGCCGTACCGCAATGGGGACTCGGCAAATCCTTTGATGGATGGTTCCCCATCGGTCCCTGTCTCGTCTCCGCATCGAACCCGCGTGGCATCTCGGACCCAGACAACATCCATCTGACCACAAAACTCAACAACCGCATCATGCAGGACGGCAACACCTCGGAAATGCTCTGGAAAACCGCAGAGACGCTCGCCGAACTGAGCAAAGGCACAACACTCGAAGCGGGCAGCCTGGTTTCCATGGGTACGCCTCCCGGTGAGGGATTCAAGCGTCAGCCCAAGGTGTGGCTTAAGCACGGCGACACGGTCCACCTGTGGGGCAGCGGCGGCCTGGGCAGCCTGATCAACGGTGTGAGGAGTGAAACCAAGGGCGATGAGACGCCAGTAGTGTTCAAGGCTAAGTTGTAAGATTGTGCATCTGACGTCGATAGCTGATGGCGCTTCTTGCAGTCAAACGCAATGTACAAAACATGCCCGGTTCTGTTGCCTGGATCGTGTGAAAGGGCCGCTGTGGTCAGCAATAGTGTCAAATGCATTTGCTGGTCCAACTAGGTGGTGAAAGGATCGTCTTGTTGGTCACAATACCGAAAATGGACCAGCTTTCCAAAAACCAAGAATTAGCACGACAAATCAAGGTTCCAAAATTGCCTCACAAAATTCCCTCACAAAATTCCCTCTCGTTGGTCAGCTCAGCAACCCTATCCACTGGCTCTTAACACACACACCACCGCTACATCTTGTCATGACATTCATTATATAATACACCACCGTCGTCTACCACGTTTCGGTCTCGGAGTCCAGACTACCCGATCTGCTTCTCGACAGCGTTGGCGGCGCCGCTGCTGTTGCTGCAGCTGTCACCCCTGACGTCTTCCACGAGCTCGGTGGACCGTTGACACTGCCTCTAGCACTCGATGCATTTCTATGTGATGAAGCCAGCCGTGTAGATAGAGGCGTTCGCTTGCTCATCGATGCATCGCCGCCATAGTGTGTCATGCTGCTCTGCGTCACTCTAGGCGCGGCCACCGTCGAAGGGGTGATGGATCTCGGTAGCGTCGATCCGGATCGAGCCTTGGCCAGCGAGCCGAACGACGCAGAGGTAGTCATGCCGGACCCTGACATACTGCTGCGTCGTTTGGCGGCGCTCGCCTGCGCTGCGGCGTATCTCGCAACATGTGGCAAAGTGCTGGCAGGGTCGTGGTCCATAAACTCGTGCGGCGGGAGGGGAGAAGATCCTCCACCTCGACTCGAGCCGCGCACGTGAAGGCTGCTGGGTGTCTGTGATCGTGGCAAGCCCAAACTAGGCATGGGAGGCGTGCCGCGCTCCTCCATCCTCGAGCTAGGTCTTCGGACGCGCGACGGTACAGGGATCGACGAACCGATGGTGCGATTACCGTCCATGCTGGCACGAGGGGCGCGAGGTGTCGAGGCGGGCATGTGGATCGAGTTGTGTCCGTTGCCGCCGGGCGAGCCGAAGGTTGCCATGCGAGAACTGGGTCGTGGAATCGCGCTTTCGTTGGCAGGTCCGACGACCCGGGACAAGTCTTTGGCAGAGTTGATTCGCGTCTCGAGTGCTTTCATCTTGGAAATCATATCGGCCATCATGCGTTTCGAGCCAGCAGCACCACCGTTGGCAGAGAATATGGCGGAGCGAGGTGTTGATGGGACAACACCGCCGCCCATGCGTGCAGCTGCGCGAACAGAGGCGCGTAGTTGGGCTCGTGCGGAGGGCGAGGATGCCAGGCCATGTGGATTGTGTTGGCTGCCGTGTTGGGACGGTGTGCCCGCGAGCGTGTCCCTTCGTGACAGTGTCGAGGTTCGTGTTGGTGCAGCAGATGCGGTGGCGTTGGCACCAGCAGCTGGGCTGGAGTCCTGCACAGCGGCAAGGTGAGGTGCCTCGGCGGCTCGGACGTCTCGGCTCAATCTGCGATTGTGGCCCATGGCGCCCAGTCGGCGTGAAATGGGCACGCGATCGATGCTCGGCGAGCTCAGCGCCTGCCGTGACGATGGACGCTCTGCTACTCTTGTTGCGGGCTTGCTCGGCGAGCTGTCGAAGCTCTGATCGGATCGGGGGATGATCGAGTCGTCATACGTAGAGCTCGCCATCGTCTCTGCGCGAGAGACGGCGCGACTGCGAGTGACAAGGTCTCGAAGAACAGCCATCTCTTCAGTCATTTCGCGAAGTTCGTCCTTGAGACGCTGGTTCTCTTCGTCGAGGCGGGTCTTTTCGATAAGCTCCTCTTCGAGCAAGGCGGTCTTCTCGATGGTCTTGTTGTACTTGCCCTCCATGTCGGCGAGAGACGAGGCGACCATGCGTTCAGCGTTCTCAAGCTCGTCATTGGTCAGTTCAGTATCGCGCAGCTTGGCCTTGTAGATGTCGACGGCCTCTTTGAGCTGAGCAAGCTCCTTCTGCAGGTTGGTCAAGGTTGCATTATGTTCGGAGAGAGCTCGTGAGTACTTGGACTTCCAATCATCGAGGTCGCCAGTAAGCTGTTCGTTGCGTCGTTTAAGATCGGATATGGTCTTGTTGGAAGTCGAGAGCTCCTTCTCCATCTCTTGTTCGAGCTCCTTGCTGCTCTCCATGAAATCTTGAAGGCTCGACTCGGTTTCGCGGAGTGCGTCTTGCATGTCGGCAACTTTTGACTTCCAATGCTTGATCTCCTTTTCCGGAGTATCAAAGCGGCTGTGATCGGGTGGAATGGAGAGAGTATCATGTATGCTAGGTCATTAGCATGTGCCATTCCGATAAAGTCGGAAATCTATGCAAATCTTGTACTTACAGGTCGGTGCCATCTTCGCTCATGATGACGGCTGTTGGAGCGTATGCTCCGGCCTTCCAGGCTGTCGAGCCGACGTTATCGGGCTCGAGGAAATAGAATGCCTGGCGTTGTGAAGGATAGGTGATGGAAGGAGGAGGTCAGGAAGCAGGTGGGCAAGGAGAGCCTCTATTTTTCTCTCCAGCAGTGGAGCAATGAGAAAGTCGGAGTGTATGCCACATTTCGTTGTAGCCGTGCTGAGGGCTGCTTGCCCGGCGGAAGATGCGAAAATCAGGGTGTCGAAAATGAACAGCTCAGACACGCCTCTTTTCTGGCTCGAGAAAGACCAACACTCCTCTCCTTTGGCCGTTGCAGCAACCCGACCAAGTCATCGGAAGTGCCGCCTAATTCACGTCGCTTCTTGAGGGCTTGGAACAGCAATGCAAGAGCCGACATACAGATTCAAGCCACTCCCATTGTGACACAGCAGGCTTGCAGCAAGTGGCAGCGTCCGAGAAGCCCAAATGGAACGTCTCCAGCTATCAGGAACCCAATCCAGTGATGCAACCCAAGACCACCTCGGAGGTGTCTGCCGTTGGGATGCAGCATGAATATGATATGTGAGAGCAAGACCTGCCGATACGTCACGAAAACTGTACTGTCTTGCTTTTGGCCAAGGTCGTGCGGACCAGCATCAAACTTCGGATCAACCACAACAACACAAGGGAGAGAGAACAACACGCACGCGCGTGCTGCCTCGACATTCAGACATCACATAACGCGTGTGAGAGAGTAGTGTAAACACAAGCAAGCCAGCCAGCCCAAAGTGCGCGCGCGAGGGCGAAACAATTCAAACCAAATGTGAGATCGTCGTGTTAACAAGGCAGCAATACCTGAAAGTGTTGCTTTTGCTCGAGAGCGCGTCGTCGCTGGCGTTGTTTTGAGGCGAAGGGCGGGAGAGCAACACTTTTTTTCCCGTTTTTCGCTCCTTAGTACCGCGGTCAAGTACTGTATGCACAGCAGATCACACTCAAGCATCAAGCTGAAAATCACTTTGTTTTTCTGGCGGCAGCAGCATCAGCTGCCGTCTACTAATTTGCATTTCGCACGCGATCAATCAGCAGCAACTCTGCCAGTTCGCTCCAGTCTCGTCAATCCACCGGAGCGTCGTTTCCTTTCGGCGTGGCCGGGGTCAGCGTGTTGGTCATCGGCTCCGCTGTCATCTCCGCATCCTCTTTCACCAACACCATCATACTACCATCCCGTCCTCGCTCCCTCCCTCAAGACTCTACTTTAAGGCGCGCAACTCGGCTCGACATCACCGTGGCAATTTTTCATTGTACGGCTTGACCTCCACCCACACTTCATTTCCTGAACACGCGCTCGACCCGACTCGGAAGGGACACCCACTCGACGCAGCGCTCGTCCTGCTGCGCTACATACATTCGTTTCTCCTTCGTTGCGGCTGCAACTATCGCCAACTATGAGCATGGACATGATGGGCGGCTCCGCCCCCACCGACGACGACTTTACTAAAATGTCAATAGAGGAACGCCTCGCATCCAAGCTGTGGAAGGCGCGCGTTTCGGCATACGAAGACCTAGCCAAAGCGTTCCCAAAGACATCTTCTGAGAACGACCCCATCTTCCGCCAATATACCCGCAATCCGGACGTTCTCAAATCCATCGTGGTCGATACCAACGCCGTTGCACAGGAAAAGGGTGTCGACGCAGTGCGTGCCTTCGTCGAGTTCGGTGGCCAGCCCGCCGGCAAGACCAGAGAAATCGTCGTTCCCGCTCTCATCGAAAAGTGTCTCGGCTCCACACGGGCAGGCACTAAGAAGAATGCGCTCGAACTCATCTCCTTCTACGCAGAGATGGAAGATGTCATTGGGTGCGAGCCGTTACTTGCCGATCTCCTCGACGGTCTCAAGGCCAAGCAACCAAAAGTTGTGGCTGGCTGCATCACGGCCATCAAGGATCTCGTTCGCGAGTTTGGTCACAAGCAAGTTTCGCCGAAACCCATCCTCAAGCGTTTACCAGACATGTTTGCACACTCAGACAAAAACGTTCGTGCCGAGGCCTCCCTTTTGGCACACGAGCTCCACAGATATATCGGAGCAGCGCTCGAACCCACCATCGACACGCTCAAGGACATCCAGGCTAAAGAGCTTCGCCAGCAATTCGCCGAGATTGACGCAGCAGCCACATCCAGACCCGTCCCAACACGCTTCTTGCTAAGCCAACGCGAAAAGATGCAAGCGGCCGCAGCACCAGCACCACAAGCAGGTGCGGATGCCGAAGCAGAAGGAGGAGCTGCCGCCGGGGCCTATCTCGAGGCGCAAGAGGAGGACGACGATGTGGATCCGTATGATCTCGCCGAGCCCGTCAACGTATTTGGCAGCCGCGAGTTCCCAGCCGACTTTGAAGAGATGATTGTCTCCAAAAAATGGCAGGAGCGCAAAGAGACACTCGAGACCATCCTCAAGATCCTCACCTCGTCGCCAAAGATTCAGCATGACAGTCGCTTCGACGGCCTCGTCGACCACCTGGCGCTCAAGATCCAGAAGGACGCCAACATCAACGTCGTCCTCGTCTCGTGCCAATGTCTAGAAGCCATGGCAAAGGGCCTTCGCGACAACTTTTCTCGCTACAAGGACAAGGTAGTGCCGCCCATCATCGAAAAGCTCAAGGAGAAGAAGCCTGCTACGGTCGAGGTGCTGGCCAAGGCATTGGACGCCATCTTCCAGACGGTCTCCTTTTCCGAAATCCTCGAGCACATTTTCACAGGCATCAAGCACAAGAACCCTGCCGTCAAGACCGAGTCGATCCGGTTTCTCGTTCGCTGCCTTCGTACAACCAAGGTCGCTCCCGCCAAAGCAGACATCAAGCCTATCGGCGATGCTCTTGTCACCGCAATGGCGGATGGATCTCCTGACGTACGTGATGCAGGAGCGGCGGGTCTCGGTACTTTGATGAAGCTCATCGGCGAGCGACCCATGAACATCTTCCTCGACGGACTCGATGATATCAAGAAGGGCAAGATCCAGGACGAGTACAAGACCGCAGAGGTCAAGGTCAAGATGGGATCAGCGGCAGGTGCTGGGGCGTCTTCGTCAGGTGCGTCAGCGAGGAGACCGCCAGTAGCCGCCACCACTTCGGCCGTCGTCAATCGTGCGGCTCCGCCGGCCGTCGTTCGCGCCAAGCCACCATCAGCCGCGCCGGCCTCGGCTGCAGGAAAGGAGAATCAAGCACCAAGACCTGTTGCTCGTCCACCGGCAGGGATGGCAGCTCGACCAATAGGCGCAAGACCCGCTGCTGCTGCTTCCTCTTCGAGTGCGCCTGCACGCAAACCAACACCGACAGCCGCAACTCGCCCTACCGCCGCCGCAGCTGGCGGCAGCAAGGGAGCTGCCTCTGCAACTGAGCCTGTCAAGTATCGCTTCCATCCGGACGATGCCGAGGCACGAGCGGCCGACCTCATTCCAGCTGGGATCGCAGCACAATTGGCCAGCAGTGCGTGGAAAGAACGCCTAGCAGGCATGGCCGAGTTCAACGATTGGCTCAAGATCGAAGCCGAGACCGTCGAAGCGGAAATCATTGTGCGCGCCTTGGGCAAGAAGCCAGGCTGGAAAGAGAGTAACTTCCAGGTCATGGCCGAAGTCTACAAGGCGCTCCAGCTGCTTACCAGCGACTGCCCGACATTCGGACGCCCCTCGGTCGCGCTCTCGGTCCAGCCGCTCTGCGATAAGCTGGGCGACATCAAGCTCAAGACACCTGCTGGTGAAACGCTCGTGACCTTTGCAGAGAAGACTTCGTTCGGTTTCCTCCTGGCACAAGCAATAGGTCCTCTTGGCTCCCTCAAAGCGCCCAAGGCGATTGCTGACTCCATCCTGTGGGTCGACCAGACGCTGCTTGAATTCGGTACTGCAGGTGTCGATGTGCGCTCCCTCATCGATTACCTCGTCACCTGTCTCAAGTCGGCCAATGCCGCCGTGCGTACCAATGCAACCAAGGCCATCGGCACATTGGCCCGCTTCCTCGGCACAGCACTCAACTCGTTCGTTGCCGACCTCAATCCGCAGCTTCGAACCACGATCGAGGCAGAGATCGAGAAGGCAGCGTCGAATCCTCCGCCGGCGCCTACACGCTTCAGCGATGAAAGCAAAGCACCTGCTGGCAAGGCTGCTTCAGGAGCAAGCGGAGGAGCCCCTGCTTCTGTACCACAGGACAGCGCGGTCGATGAGGACATGCTCGACGAGCTCGTTCCGCGTGTCGATCTCGATCGTCTCGTGTCCGCCGCCGCCATCGCACGAATGGGTGACGCCAACTGGAAGGAGCGCAAGGAGGGTCTAGAAGAGGTGCTCGCCGTCGTCAATGCTAACAGCCGTCTGAAGGGCAGTATGGCCGAGCTCGCAAATGCGCTCAAGATGCGTTGCTCCGACAGCAACATCATGTGCAAGTCGATGGCGCTCGATGCGATCGCCAAGATTGCCACCGCCATGAACAAGCATTTTGAACCGCAAGCTCGCATCCTCGCTGGACCTATCACGCAAGTTCTCGCCGACGCCAAGGCTCCTGTGCGCGCTTCCGCGACGACGGCACTGACAGCCATTGCCGAGCAGGTGGGCGCCGGCCCGCTGCTACCGGGTATGAGCACCGTTGTCGAGGGCAAGGCAGCCAACCCCATGCTCAAGCAGGAGCTGTTTGGCTGGTTGGCCAGCTGGTTCGAAGCGCACCCGCCAGAGAAGGGTATGGATCTTGCGCCGCTAGCTTTGCCCTGTGTTCAATGCCTGGACGACAAATTGGCAGCCGTTCGCAAGGCTTCGTTGGCGTGCCTGCCCTTTATCATCTTGCGAGCTGGCTACAAGCACGTCATGGAACAGGCCAATCAGCTCAAGACTGCGTCCAAGAATACGGCGATTCCGCTCATCGATGCGGCCAAAGTGCAAGCGCAGGCTGCTGCTCGTGCCGCCGGTGTCACAGCCGAGGCTGCTCCGGTACCAGCTACATCGGTGCCCGCCCCTGCCCCTCGTGCAGTCGCCGGTATTGCACGGACTGCCGTTGCTTCACCAGCGAGAGCAGCCGGCGTTGGCTCTGTTTCGGCCGCAGCCCCTGCCACGTCTTCTCCCCGAATGTCTACTATCGCCCGTCCCGGAGGCATCAAGCCACCTTCGGCAGTCGGTCGATCGCTCAAGGCGCCATCCTCCGCAATTTCCCGTCAGCCTCGCCTCGCTTCTGATGGCAATGACGGAGCTGCCTCTTCCCGCAACGCCTCGGCATCCTCCAACGGTGCAGCTGGCCAAGGTGCTGGCGCTGGAGGTGCTATGGACCGTTCCGCGCCAGTCATCTCCGCTGACACCAAGGCTAAGGCATTGCGCGAGAAGCGCGAGGGCAGAGCTGCCAACTGGATCGCCTCCGACGGCGCACCTCGGCCCGAGCTCGTCGAGGTCCTGCGTCAGCAGTGCGATGGTCAGCTCAGCCGTGGCCTCACCGACTCGATGTTCAGCAAGAGCCACTCATCAGAGAAGGACTTCTATGCCGCTTTGACGCTGTTGTCCGACTTTATTTCAAGCCCGACTTTCGCCGAAGAGCAGTATGGCCTATCACCCGAAGAGACCATCGAGAGGACGTTGGCCAATTCGGATCTGATCTTCAAGTATGTTTCGATCCGACTCACGGACAACAACACGAGCCTTTCGCTCAAGTGCCTCGACATCCTCGAGCACCTGGTGGCGCTGCTCAGCACGCAGCAGTACCACATGAGTGATTACGAAGCTGCTTGTATCTTGCCCTGCCTCACTGCCAAGTTTGGTGACGCCAAGGTGGCATTCCGCGACCGCATCCGAGAGATCTTCCGCAAGATGACCTTCATCTTCCCGCCAAGCAAGCTGCTCACCAGCTACCTCGAGAACGGACTTCCGTCCAAGAACGCGCGCGTCCGCACCGAATGCCTGAGCGAAGTCGGATACTTGTTCTCGAAGAACGGTCTGCAGGTGTGCTCGCCATCGCGAACATTACCTGTGATTGCTAAGCAGATCAGCGATCGTGATGCCAATGTGCGCACCGCCGCCCTTTCGGCCATCGGGGAAGCCTACAAGATCATTGGCGACGAAGTCTACAAGCTGGTCGGCGCGCTACCTGGCAAGGAGATGTCAATGCTGGAAGAGAGGTTGAAACGAACCACGGCGCCATCATTGAATTCAGCGGCAGCCGCGCCGAAACCAGCGAGCGCCGCAAGCGCTGCTGCTCGTGCGGGACCGCGCGCATCGGTGGTGCCGTCTGCTGCTGCTGGACCGTCTTCTCCGGGTCGAGCTTCGGCAGGTGCACCTTCGTCGCGTTTGGCACGAGCAGGATCCACAATGCAGCAACCGGCAGCTCCTTCTGCCGGGGTGCGAAGTCGTCTGCCTGCGCCAGGCGCTGCTCGCCGTGAGTCTGCAATGGGCCTGCCCCGAGCTACAAGACCGTCCGCGGGCGTTGCGTCGCCTCGAGCATCCATGTTGCGGGCACCAACCGAAGCCGCTGCTCGTCCCGCCAGCATCGTTGCACCCGAGCGTGACGAGCTGTTAGCCGACGAGTTGCCTGAAGAGGAAGACGAAGAGCTGTCGGTGGACCAAGCCATCAACTTGGTGGTGAGCAACAACGTGGAGCAGAGCGTGCTTGCGCTCAAGCACGTAGAAGCCTTTATCCGAGAAGAGGAGCCTCTGCTGATCCAGCACGTTGACCAGTTGGCTATTGTGCTGAGCAAGCAGATGCAGCGAGCCTTTTCGCCTGGTTCGGGCGCAATTGGCAGCGAGCGCCTCAAGAAGCACTTGCTCGTCGTCAGCACATCGCTCTTCGACAAAAATCGCGTCTGGGAGGACGGACGCACGCTGGGGTCGTATCTCTCCCGCTCTGCACTGATTCCGCTTCTGACGGTGCTGCTGCAGCAACTGATCCAATCGACCTCACGCGCCGACGATCCTACTGCGCAGAACGAGTCCAAGTTCCTCAATGTGATTGTGCTGCGCTGCTTCTCGGCTTGCAACCTCAACCTTCTGTACGGCGCCTGCTTGCAGATGCTGACCGAGGCCACCGAGGACCTGCGCGAGCTCGAAGGAGAAATGCTCGAGACGCGCTCCAAATTTTCCGAGCTGCTGGTCAAGTGTCTCTGGAAGATCGCCAAGCGTCTCGAGGACAGTTTGGCGCAGCACCAAGTGGAACCGCAACAGCTGTTTGCCGATGTCGAGAGCTTCCTGCAAGCGATTGCACCGTCCGAGTGGCGACAGCGCGCCCAGGATGGTGTGCCGTTGGCTGATTTGCCGCTAAGGACAGTCAAGATTATCTTGTCGCACACGTCGAACCACTTTGGAGAAGAAGCTTTGGGCATGTTGGACATGATCCCGCAACCGGAGAACAGCTACGTGTACAAATATCTGATCAGGATGCTCAACATTGCTGCCGAAGGTGGAGCCGCGGACAAGGCGGCTGTAGCCGATGTGGACGCCGATGCGGTGGGCACGACTGGCGGCACCGCCAAATCGAGGTCGGCCAATGGTACTGGCAATGGAGATGCACACCAACAAAGCAGCAGCCAGAATGGGAACGGCGCTGTCGACGAAGGAAGCAGCACCCACCACGCCGAACTACGCGACATTTTCCAACGCATCTCGAACAAATCCGAGTCTCGACAGGGGATTCGAGAGTTGTACGAGTTCCAGAAACGCAATCCGCATCTGGAAAAGCACGTCGAGAATTCGCTGCAAAAGACGGGCCCCATCTTCCAGAGGTTTATCAAGCGCGCCCTCGCCAACCACGCTGCCGAGGATCCGGATGTGATCAACGCTTCTGGCGCTGCAGCAAGTTCTGCGTCGGGCCTGGATGAGATCAAGCGCATCAGCACACCTTCAGGAGGCAGCGCCAATGGCAGTGGTACACCGGGCACACCCAGATCGTCGCGATTTTCAGCAGCTGCAGGACTAGTAGGCGGAGGCGCAGCTGATGGGTCGCTGGGGAGCCCTACTAGCTCTTCGGCTACTCATTCACCTCGAGGCTCCTCGATCCGAAGTTCGGCCACGGACGACAGATTGGCCCAGTTGAGGGCCAAGTTTTCTTCCTAGATGCCTTGGACGGATTGCTTCTCGCATTGATAGGGCATTATCAGACATCTTATTCCATCCCTGATCTCTATCCTCGTCGATCGAAGATGAGCCTGTTTCAGAATGTCTTAGAAGACACACACCCAAGCACATGCAAACGTACAGATCAACAAGCAAACACATGTATGCACAAAGAGTGAATCTGCATGCCGTGGCACGGGTCACGATCTGTTCTTTGAACCTTTGAATCCCTGCTATGCAGGAGCTCCTTCACCCAAACAGCACCGGATTTACAACATGCGCCCACACATACAACGCCAACAACAGCGCCAACAAGAGCACCACGAGCAACGGAACAGTGCCAAACCTGAACCTATACAGCTCTACGAGCTGTTCTACATATTTGAGCATGACTTTGCCGTCCAACTTGCTCTCGCCCTCCTGTCTCAAACCGAAGCTAAAGGGGATTTCGGCGATGGCGTTGTTGTCGACGCCCGATTTGACGAGGAGGTCGAGGGCGATTTTGAAGCCTTGGGCGTTGATGTTGTGGTCTGCGTGGGCAAAGGCTGAGTTTGTGATGCCAAAGAAGCCGGACATGGGGTCCGAGGCAGAAGTGAGTGGGCGGGCGAGCATACGTGCTCCAGACGAGATGATGCGGCGGTGGAGCGGCCAGTCCTTGTCCATGCTGACACCGGCACCGTATCGCGTTCCGAGCACGAAAGATTTACGATCAGACAGCGCGAGCACGAGCGAAGGCACCGCTTCGGGAGGGTGCTGTAGATCAGCATCCATGCAGATCATTCTCTCGCCGCGTGCCTCTCTGAAGCCGCGAACCACGGCGGAAGACAATCCACGCTCATTGGTGCGCACAACGATACGAACATTATACCCCTCGGCCTGAAGCTTGTCCACCGTCTCTACGGATCCATCTCGCGAATTGTCGTCCACAATGATGATTTCCACCTCGCCCAGCTCTGGCTTGGCGCGAAACGCGTGCGAAAGCCGTGTCACCAGTGGCCGAATGTTGAGGTTCTCGCGAAAAGCGGGCACGATGACCGAACACGATGCTGCTGAAGAGGCCGAGGCCGAGGCGGCCGATTTGCGATTTTTGGCAGAAGCGTCCATGTCGATGGATATGGACATTCGGTGCAAAAGAAGCTTCGAGATTGATTCGAGAAAAGAGAGGCGAGGTGAGACTGATAAAGAGAGGTGATGGATGGTGTTGGAAGATGAGAAGGAATGGGGAAAAGTGACACGCGGGGAGCGGAGCGCCAAAAAAAAGAAAGTGTGTTCGAAAGCGACAAAGCGCGTTCTGACAGGGGAATGGTGGCCTGTGCGAATTTATTTAACGCATGTTACGGCGGTTTTGGTCACATACGCTTGACAATTTTCAAGCCCGTGCGCTGTGCACAAGTGGAGGTTTGGCTGAAGAAGGGAAAATGCAAGAAAGACTCTGCAGGCACAGCTCGACGGGCTCTGCGGGCTCGGCACAGATTTCTGACACACACACGACATCTGTAGAGCGGCTGGAAAATCACGAACGTCACACAGGCTCTGCTGCTGATTCGTCGTCGCTGAGTGATGCCGCCGAGACGATGATGTCGCCGAATCGCGAGGTAGGGGCAAAGCGGCGATTGATGCGCTTATTGCCGCAAGCCCGTCTGCTGACGCTGTTCGCTACTACATAATCTGCTAATCGTGTCTCTTCTTATTCCACGACTACCACTTCACCGTCCCCACACCGTTGTACACGAAGAGGATTTGCCCATCATGCCAGCCACCGCAGGTTCGTATACAAGCTTGCTACGACTTTCGCTATCGCGCTATGCTGCTCTTGGGGGTAGTGCGCGCTTCGCCGCTCCCCGTGTTCGAGGAGTAGCTACACAAACAGCAGCTGTGCGAGTTAGTTGGCGTCAGAATAACTGGTCTGACTCTCACCTTTGCCCGACTCGTCCTTTGCATCGATCGTTTCACACCACCGCTTTGCGTCAATTACCACCGACCGCAGAGACCGCCAGCTACCGCCTCAACCAGTAAGTGTCATTGCCCACATCGTTAGCGTTTCCCTTTGACCCCTGACCCATACCCTAATCACCGCTAACCTCTTGTCGCTGCCTGTCTGCGTTGGACCCATGACAGTGTGATGCTTCGAGTCAAAGACCCCAAGATCTCGCTCGACTTTTACGAAAACGTGCTCGGCATGGACCTGATCGACAAGCACGATGGCGGCGACTTTACGCTCTACTTCCTCGCCTATCAGCATCAGAAGGGCGTCACCCAACGCGGCGAGAGGGAGGCCATTCTGGAACTCACCCATAACCACGGCACGGAAAACGATGCCAATTTTTCGTACCACAATGGCAACCAGGAGCCCAAAGGTTTCGGTCACCTCTGCGTCAGTGTCGAGGACATCAATGCAGCCTGCGAGAGGTTCGAGAAGCTTGGCGTCAAATTTCAGAAAAAGCTGACCGATGGCAAGATGAAGAACATCGCTTTTATCCTGGATCCTGTAAGTTTGATTGTGCGACAGACACTGCTGGAATTGGAATGAAGCGAAAAGAACAAGGACAAAGCTAACGTTGTCTCGGTTTGTCTCATCACAGGACAATTACTGGATCGAGATCATCTCGACTACCAAGCCTCAGTAAGCGTCGGTTGAGCGTTGTTCCTCGTGTCGGGAGCAAAGCACACGGAAAGCGACAAACTTCAATGCCAAACAAGTTTCCCATTCCTTTTGTTGACAGCACGTGCGTGTAGCTTGGCCCAGCTCGCTCCCTCATTCCTTTTAGCGTGTGCACGACAGTGAAGCAGGTAGTGCTTCGGAACCGCCGGTTGTGCGTCGAAACAACAGGGGCTGCCCTGCAATTCTTGTTCCGGAACCCGAAGGTGGAGGGCTCGACTCGTCGGTGCGCAAGCCAAGAGTGTGTGGTAGCGTTTGTGAGCGTGCGAGCGCGCGCGTTGCCTCCGCCGAGAGGAACGCAATGGTCGTGTGGCACCAGCGAATCAGGTACACTGGCACTGACTTTGCTACAATTCGTGTGCTCTCTCTCTCTCTCTCTCTCAATAGACGTAAAGATGCAAAAATCTAGCCCACACCCACCATCGTCACATTGACACACTCCCAAAATCGAGGCAAACGATGCCAGGGACAAAATGCATTCCTTCCTATTTTTGTTCGGATACCTCATCGATTGCTGGTCTGTGTAGATTCTTAGATCCCCGCCAGACCCTGGATGAATCGCCGCACCACATTCTGACCTTTGACCAAGTTGCGCTGTCTCAACCTCTCGTTTGGCAGATGAGCGTTGTCGCTGCTCTGACCCATGGGAAGATGCACGGCTGCTGCGCCCAGCTCCTTTTCCAAGATCGCGATCGCCGGGATACTTCCTCCTTCCCGGATCGAAATCGGTTCTGCGGTCCATTCCTGCTTTACCGCCTCACGCAGCAGCTGAAAGTAGCTGCTCGAGTCGGAGCCCAACCACCAATCGGCTCGGTGGTCGACGCTGAGGCTGACTTTGTTCTTGATGCTGGATCGTGCCAGCGTTGGGTAGAGCGAGTCAAAGGTGGTATTGACGTGCTGCAGCAGCGAGGCTTCGATGGTGGGCAGGTCTTGGTCGGGCACAAGGCGGAGTGAGACTTTAGCCGAAACGCTGGATGGGATCACGGTCGAGTTGCCAGGTCCAGAAACGCGGATGTTGTGGACAGACAGGGACGGATTGCGCCACTTGGCCATGAGACTTTCCACCGTCTCATCGTCCGGCGAGGCCGGTCTGAGCGATCTCTTGATGCGCACAATGTCCTCGTATGCCTGCACCTCTACATCGGTGGTGGGGCGCACAGAGTCGTAGAACCCAGGTAAGGCTACTTGCTCGCCCTGCCCGGTCAATTGGGCAAGCAGTTTGACCATATCCACCATTGGTTCGCGGATAGCACCGCCTTCGACGCCCGAGTGAACATCTCGGTCTCCGCTCGTCACGCTGACGGTGGCTCGAACCACGCCGCGCAGGCCTATGGTGAGGCAAGGCGTCTCTTCGTCCAGCCAGTACGAATTGGAGAGCAGTACCACGTCAACCTCGCCAATCTCGTTCTTGTATCTCCTGACAGCTTCGACAAATCCAACCGAGCCATTTTCTTCTTCGCCTTCAATCAGGAACACCACATCAGAGTAAAGTCGGCGTGTCGAGAGCAGGTGATGGACTGCACATGCGGCTGCCAGAATGGGGCCCTTGTTGTCCGACACGCCTCGACCGTACAGGTATCCGTCTCGTCCATCCAGCGTGAAAGGATCCGACGTCCAGCTTCCTTCCGCTGCAATGCAGTCGTAGTGGCCGTAGAACAAGCATCGTCTCTTACGTCGAGGTCGTGATGCTCGCCCGTTGTCGTCACCGTCGTCGTCGTCTTCCGCGGTGGGACCTTGCAGATGGTCAAACATGATGGACCCACTCAATCCTTCGCCTTCGTCCGTGTCATCTTCTTCAATTGCACCACTGCCACCTTCCAGGTAGGAATCGGACGAATCCGTCGACCGAGTGGTCGAAGTCGAGGTTGAGGTCGAAGTGGAAGCGCTTCTCGAACGATCGAGCTTGGCGGCTGCTGTGCGGCGTCTTCTCGACCGATACGCGTTCGCCTTGAAGGTGGCGAGCACCAGTGGATTGGTGCCTACCGGATTGGGAAGGATGCGCGCTTCCGCGCCAAGCTCCTGAAAACAGGTCTTGAGGAAATGCGCTGCCTGTCGACAGTCTTCGCGATGCTCTTCGCTTGAGCTGATGCTGGGGTAAGAGATGAATTTGCGCAAGAGCGAGCGGAGAAGAGGCCATTGTGCCGATTCGATCTCTTCATTACTACCTTTAGCACTGGCAGCCAGAATCGAAGTGACCTCTGGCCCAACTACATCGGCAGATGCATTAGCGACGCCAATCGGCATCGAGCTCAGCGTCGGTGTAGCGTTGTCGAGGGAAATGCGTTCAGCTTCTCTTCGGAGAATGGATGCAGCTTTTTGGGATGCTGAAGAAGACGAGAGAGCAGGTTGCACCGGGACAGTGTCCCAGATCTTGATGAGGTTGTCACTTGATCCTGTGATTAGTTGCGTAACTTTGAGCGTGTGTCTGTCAGGACTTGGACTGTCCTGGCCTGGTGCGCTGTATGCTTCTTGTCCCAGGTCACCAGAAAGCTTACTTTTGACCTTGGCGAGTGAGAGGACAATTCCGTCGTGCGCCTGCACCTTGCTGATGCAACGAAACGATCTGTCCCAGGTGTGTACCTTGCCGTCGGCGCCAGCTGTAAAGAGCAGTCCAGAGTCGGAACATGTCTCGAGGCAGATGACGTCGTCGGTGTGTGCTCGAATGGTGCGTACCAATGTGCAGGTCTCGAGATCCCATACTTCGACCTCTCCGCCTTGCAGACCTGAGAAGAGCGTCGTTCTCCACGAAGCAAGGGCAAGCACAGCATTGCCGTCGGCGTTGGGACTCTCGAGCGTGGCGAGTAGCGAGAGACCGGATCGGGTCGCATGCCAGAGCTTGATGGTTTCATCGCCAGAGCCGGATGCGAGGACCATAGGGTGCTCGGTGTCGCCCTCGAGGGTTAGGAGTGCGAAGCAGTAGACGTACCCATAGTGGGCCGACGGAACAGACGAAGATGGCGGAACAAGAAGGGTGCGGACACGACCGGATTCTTTTTCAGCGGCAGCGTCGGTAGATTCAAGTGCAGTTGAAGCAACAGCTGCGTTGTCGAGACGCTGTGAAGCGGCCTGAAGGACCGTTTCTGTCGCGCTCGCTGTAGAGATGGCACCGTTGGCTGGAAGGGCGGGTCCGGACCCTTTGTTGAACGGCGGAGTACTTTGAGATGGAGCAGCCCTGGCACTGCTCCGCTCTGTCACAGCAGAGGGTTTCGTACTTGGACGTATAGGAGTGGATGTGCCCGCAGTGCCCATGCCGGACCTGCTGAGAGCGACGGGGACTGAGTCGAAAAACTTGTGCGGCCGCGATAAGAGGTCCGGTGTCGAGATGATCGGGCTATCTAGCCCTGTCCATTGATTGGTATCAGAGTCGTGCTGGCCGTTGAGGCGATGCCTGTCGGACTCGCCGAGCGTGCGTGCCCTGCCTCTACCATCGCGATTCTGCTTGTTGAAGCCAGCGAGGCAGATCCACTGGATTGATGTCGACTGGCAGCCTATGTAGAGCGTTTCAAGAGCAGGACACCACTTGAGCGCAAAGATGTCGCCGACATTGTCTTCTGCTGGGTAGACAACAAAGAGAGGCGAGTTGGTCAAAGTATCCCATATGCGCACCGTGTTGTCGCCAGATGAGCTGAAGAGCCAATTGTTCTCGGTGGCGATCTCGAGTGCAAGAACGCTTGCTGTATGCCCATGCAACTGTGCGATGGATTGGAAGGCGGCGAGATCCCATACATGGATGCCACCCTCCTGCGAGCCCGAGTAGAGCAAGTTGCGACGCTCGTCTATAGCAAGGGAGAGAACCGAGGAGTGGTGGTTGATTGTATGGCTGAGCAGAGCAACTGTGCTAGCAACCGTAGATGGCTTGGTGCTCAAGGTGGAAGAGAGCGAGGATGCTCCCGTGAGCCTGGCCTGGGCGAGACTGAGAATGCTGTCATTGAGGGGCCGAGAGGAAGACGAAGGTTGACTGAGAAAGTGTTCATAGTGAACGTTTGGCGAGCACATGCTGAGAGAACATGATCGTGTCGAGGTAACGATGCAAAAATGTTGTAGCAAGGTGATCTTATGACACAGGGGGTAAAGTGTGCTGTCAGAAAACGGATCTCCGCGGTTTTGGCGTAGGCGGAGGACGAGACTACGACAAGTGCCGGCGTGGTACCTGCCCGGCCTACGAGGCGTGTTTTGGATCGAAACTCGAAGACTGGAATGTGCAGAACAGGCGAGGGGAAGCTTCAGGGTCCGTGTTTGGAGACGACAAGCGTTTGTGGGGTTGGTGGTCAAGCACTAAAGGATACTTTGGGATGGTGTCATTTCCATTCCGAACAAGCTCATTCGTCATTGATAAGGCGTAGGCAGCCGATCCAGTCTGTTGCTGGCCCGATTGGTACCGAACTCGGGTTGCGGGAAATGGGATTGAGTAGTGAAACAGAAGACTCAATTCTTTATTTTAGATTTTTTCCAGCTTTTGGCGTTTGCGCCGTAAGAAAAAAGGGGTTTGGAAGGCTAAGTCGAGTCGAGTCGAGTCGAATCGAATCGTGTTGAATGGTGCTCACTTTCCACCTTTACCTCGTCCAGTATTCCCATCAAGATACCCACAACAGCCGCCGTACAGTTGGAGTGGACTGCAGACGTTGCCATGCCTAGCGCTAAGGCATCTTCGTCCTCGTCCTCGGCCGCAGGCGCCAAGCTCACCAAGCTCGAGTCGGCGCTGTATCGTGCTGCTCAGTCATCGCGTGGCAGCACCATTACCCAGGACCAGATCACGGAGCGATTCAAGCATGAGCAGATCGACGATCAACTTCAGGCCATCAATGGCCTGCTCAAGAAGAGCCTGTTTACGGCTCAGAGTCTCAATGGAGTCATTCAGTATGTTGCTACCGCCAAGGCTGAGGCGAGCATGATGGGAAAACTCGACGAGCACGAGACCATGGTCTACTCGCACATCAAAGACTCGCGCAACGAAGGCATCTGGACCAAACAGCTCAAAGCAAGGACCGGCTTGCATCAGACCATAATCAACCGATGCCTCAAGTCGCTCGAGCAGAAGCAGCTCGTCAAGGCGGTCAAGTCGGTCAAGTACCCGACCCGCAAGATCTTTATGCTCTTTGGCCTGACTCCTTCCATCGAGCTGTCTGGTGGTCCCTGGTACACCGACAATGAGCTTGATACTGGCTTTATCAACGAGCTGTCGATGGCTATCCTCAACTTTATTCGTTCAAAGTCATTCCCAAAGAATGGCCAATCCAGAGCCCTGTTCCCCACAAGTCACATCTCGCAGCTTCCTTCCGCCAAAAGCATCCATTCGTATCTGCGCAATTCCAACTTGACCGAAACCGAGCTGCAAGTCGAACACGTCATCTCGCTCCTCGATATCCTGGTCTACGATGAGCAAATCGAAAAAATCCCTCTTCTTCCTTTTTCCTTTGGCGGTGCAGGCGGTGGCATCAACGGATTTGACCAAGAAGATGGAGATTACTCGGATTCCGGTCGATCTACCGATGGCAGCGGGTCCGATAGTGACAGCACTAGTGGATCTGAAAGCGAGTCGTCCGCTCAAGAGACGGGCTCAGAAAGTGGTAGGAGGAACGCAAAGGTCAAGAAGGAACGCAACGGCGATGTTGACGACGCGAGCGAGGATGAAGTTGAAGGAACAGTGACGAGCGGCAAACGCAAACGGTCTTCTGCCAAGTCATCGTCTCGCAAAAAGAGCAAGTCGAGCAAGTCTTCCTCGAAAAGCAGCAAATCAAAACACAGGCATAGCAGCAAGTCACGCTCCCGGTCACGGTCAAGATCACGTTCTCGTTCGCATTCGCACGCTGCTTCGTCAGACGAAGAAAGCGGATCGGAATCCGACGCCTCCACTGCTTCCTCATCCTCCTCCGATTACGGACGCAATCGAACATCCAGCAGCAACAAGAAACGCTCCAACGGCAAGTCGTCCAGCTCGCGTCGCAGTCAAGCGGCAAGTGGAGGGGACATTGTTCCCTTTGTCTACCGGGCCGTGCGGCCCCACTCTGTCAAGGTCGGATGGACCGAGACTCCCTGCGGTCACTGCCCCGTGTTTGACTTTTGCGACGATACCGGCCCAGTCAATGCCGAAACGTGCCAATACTACGGCGGCAAGCACGACGAGCTGGGCCGAAAGCTCACCAACGGTTGGATCGATACGATTGTCGACAATGACGATGACGAGGACGACGATGAAGACGATATCCACTCCGATGGTGTCAAGGACGACGGCGAGTAGAGAATGGTGAGATCCTAGGGAAAAGATGGCGTAACAACCTCCCGACATGGGAGTTGTTGGGTGGTCCTTTCCGATCTGCGACCTCGGTCCATATGAGGTCACAATTCTTGCTGCAATTTGCATCGCTTTCCGTACCCCGAGACCGTCTGGCTGAGAGGGCACTGTGATCTTTCGACAATTTCCGGTCCTTGAATGTGCAGACCGTTCCGACGGGCCGACAGGTGGGGTTCCGTTGCACCAGTGACTCTCCGGGAAGCCAAGTCTGGATTCCTTGCCAGTCTGGTCTTAAATCTTGATCTAAGCTAACTTAGGCTCAAGGCAATGCTTCGGCGTGACTAGCTCGAACTTCCGGTATCGGCTGGCGATAAAGCTTGAGGGATGTACGGCCCAAATTGTGAAGAGTCGGAGTGTCAGCTTCCGCATTTTCACGGTTGTCAAGCAACTAAAAGTGTGCATTCTGCAGAAGGGACAACGGGGACCTGTCGACACGTTTTGCAAAAAGCAAAAAAGGCAGAAAGAGAGGTAGAACACCGACGTAGCATGCAGCATGCAGGGGGGTCAATTCTGTCTTCTGGTAACGAGCAGAGACAATGGAGTCCTCGAATCCTTGCACGGCATCACGCTCAAGTAGCACGCATGCATTCCTGAGCCATGTCTTTTGCCATATTTGTGCTCGACGCTGACAGCGATCTCTGGCAGTAGAAGAGCTATGTTCTGTAGGCGCGGACAGACTTGTGCCGGTAACATCGCTGTTCGCCATCAACGATCTCCAAGGACGGCACCGACTACAGTTTAGGTGTTTGCCGGATCGGTTGTGTAGGTCTTCCGATAGGTCCCCCATTTCACGTTCGTCTTCAGGAACCACAGCAATGCAGCTCGGCGTCGACGGTTGTCATGACTACATTTCACCATTGCTACATCCAGAATCGTTCAGACAATGCCGGCCCGATGATCGACAGCGCACAGCGTGTATTGCATAAGCCAGAGTCGCCCAACAACAAAGGTGGAGTTCATAGCTCGTATCTAACGCCATTGAGCTCAGGTCATGTGCCTGTGGGTTGAGTAGCTTCATGTGATGAGGTAGGGCGCGAGCAATTGAACGTGGGTAGGAGCAGCCCACACTTATGATTACGCCCGGACGACGGGCGAACTGTTCTGCAAGAAGGCTCCAGAAAACCATTGTACGATGTACGCTGTTGGTCTGCCGTGATGTGACTGTTGGTGCCGAGACCGTCGGTGCGAGAGGCTGCACTTGCCGGAAGAGACAAAGATATAAAAGTTGCCGGCCATCAGGAGCTCTTTGATACAAATCTCTACATCGTCCTTCCCCTACACTTTCACACAACGTCTTGCTGGACAAGATCGCTTTTCTGTCGCTTTTTCTGCTTCGATTCTACCCTCTACTTTCTCTCAAACCTTGTCAAGCTTCTGCGAGGATGACATTCAAACTCAACATCGGCCTTTTGGCCCTTTCTCTCTCCATGTCGCTCGTTCACCTTGATGGTGCTAGTGCCGGCATGGCTACACGCTACTGGGACTGCTGCAAACCCAGTGCTTCCTGGAGTAAGTTGAACCACTCTCCAGCTATTTGCATAACAGCTATCAAGCTTTACTTGCCAAAGTGACGATGCCACCCAATTGCGATGTTTCACAAGCTGACATGCGCTTTTTCGTTCTGATTGCTCGATGACTTTGAACTGCAGGTGGCAAGGCAGCTGTGTACGCCCCTGTAGACACCTGCAAGGCCGATGGTGTCACGCTGATTGAAGCGGCACAGGCCGATGCCGGACAGAGCGGATGCAACGGTGGTGATCAGTACATGTGCAGCTGCATGCAGCCTTTCGATGACACTGCTGATTCCACGTTGGCTCTCGGATTTGCTGCTTTCACGGCCGGTAGTGAAGAAGCCACTGACTGCGCTTGTTACTACGCTGAATTTGCTCACGATGCCCAAGGCAAACCGATGAAGAGGAACAAGCTGCTCTTCCAAGTGACCAACACGGGTGGTGATGTGCAGAGCCAGAACATCGACTTCCAGATCCCAGGTGGAGGACTTGGTGCCTTCCCGCAAGGCTGTCCTAAGCAGTGGGGTATTGCCGCTTCGCTGTGGGGTCAGCAATACGGCGGTGTCCAAGCGGCTTCGCAGTGCAGCAACCTGCCCACCCCGCTTCAGGAGGGCTGCAAGTGGCGCTTCAACAACTGGGGCGACAATCCGGTCCTCAAAGGTTCTCCGAAGCGTGTCAAGTGCCCCAAGAGCTTGATCGACCGTTCGGGTTGTCAGCGTAAGGATGACAATACCGTCAGCGCTTATTCTGGCCAAGTCGGCGCTGGAAACGCGGCTGCTCCTGCTCAGTACAAGCGAAACAGGAGCGTCTGCACGGGTGGCGCTGCTGAACGAGCAGTCGGCCAGGATAAGCCTGAGGGCTACTCTCCCAAGTCAAGTGGCGACAGCAAAGCTGCTTCTGGCTCCGTTTCCGATTCGGGCTCGAAGGTTGACCAAGCTACCCCCTCAGGTGGAGACGATGCCTCGAGTGACCCTTCTGCTTCGGGCAATGCCGATCAAAGCATCGGTTCCGGCGGTGACTCCGCTCAAGCAGTCCCTTCTTCGGGCGGGATGAAGAAGCACAAGGTCTGTAAGAGCTCGCACTGATCGTGGTGAAGCTGTCAACTGTGCCGTTGTTGGTCCTGCCTTTTTCTCACCTCTTCTTTGTTTCGAGCTGGTCTTTTTCTTCCATCCTTGATGATGTCCTCCACATTTCTCCCCAATCCTCACCACCTTTCCTTTTCTTATGCGCTGACGACTGTGTTGACCTCAGAAATCATGAACAACTTAGCACTATGATGCTCAAGACCAGCCAGCGCAATTGTCGCCCATGTCGACACTGTCTGGTCCCGACTTGCTTGAAATGCATCTCAAATATGGCGGCGTAACACTGCAGAATTAGCGGTCCGAATGATACAAGAAAAAGGTGGGCATCAAATCTAGCCGATGGCCTGCGTGTAATTCGCTTCCTCGAATCCTCTCTGCTCGTGGCCGTTTCTTTCTGCACCTAGCAGCGATCCTGCGCACAAGAGGTTGCGGTGTTCCTCTCTGAAGCCCTGTGCCTGTGCCTGTGTCTGTGCGCTGATGCTGATGTTTGTTTCGACGTGTGGTGAATGTGTGGGGGAACCGCGCTCTGTGCAGCCACGTGAATGAAACTTGTGCGGGATTTTGCCGATTGTAGCGCCTTGAACAATCGAGCCAAAGTGAGAGTGAGTATGATGAGCTCAGCTGGAGTGACTGACACGCGAGCGAGCGATTGACCGTGACTCGGAATGCGGCAGCTCGCCGTTTCGGATTTAGAAGTTTGGAAGAAAATCCAAATTTGTGCTGCATGAGAGAGCTGATGATGTGATGCAGAAAATCTCCACTTTGCTACCTTTCGCAAGGTGATCCACGGAGAACAGAAACGGCAACAGCTGCTCAGTCTGTGATTTTGACGTGACTTTTGAGAAGAAAAGTTGCGTAAGAGTCAGTCTCCTCGACGCCGTGTTTGTCAAACGGAAGCGGAAGCAGGGCCGAACCCTTGAGTTGGAACCTCGCTCTCTGAGAGAGAGAGCACTCTTCCTCTCTGCACCTTGAACCGCTTCCTTACCTTCCCTCATCCCGCTCAGCTATCAGGACTGTTCGCATCGAGGTCCACACCCCGCTTAGTTCACGGCTCACAGCCTCGAACCTTGGATCTTGAAGGGTTAGCTCGTCAGACGAAGGATCGCTCAAACCATGTCGACTCCACCGCCCGCCGCCAAGAGCCCAGCGGAGGGCTTCTCTATCTCGGCTTCCAACTCCCTTTTGGATCTCCTCGCTGGTGCTCCCGGTCGTATCACTTCTCCGACTTCCTCCTTTGCTGCGCCAGCCGCTTCACTCGCGTCTACCACCTTAGAGCAGTCTCCAACGTCCTCCCCAACTAGAGGCGGATCTGAATCTGAACTACTCGCAAAACACGCACACACCCCTCAGTCCACTTCTGAAACCATACCAGCCGCCTCGAAACAGCAACATCATCAGGATGTGAGCTTTCTCATGCAGCAATTCATGGCCCCCTCTTCGTCTCAAGCCGTGCCCGCATCTAATGACAGTAGCATCGATGCTGCATATTCGGTTCCAAGCCCCGCCTCTCACAAGCAAAGTACTACAAGGCCAGTCGTGTTCAACAAAGCACTCCAGCTGCCTCCATCGCCTCCAAGCTCCGTCAGCAGCGCTACCGGCCACAAGCTTCGCCAGTCGTCATCTGGCCTTCAGTCGCCCATCACAAATACACCGCCTTCGCATGAAACTGGTCCGTCCTCCGCGAATCATGTTGTTTTCACTCCATCGAAGGCACAGCCCGAAGTGGTCACATCGGCAGCGCCCTCTCCATCCGCAAAGACACCCTTCGACTTTGTCAGTCCATTTGACATGCTTTCAAAGCCACACGAGAATCTCACACCGCAGCCAGCTTCAGCACAGGCACAACCGGTACCCGCCTCCTCGCCCAACAAGCAGCATTCTGGCTCTTCGAACGGCTACGAGGCAGCCAATGCTGGTATCTCGAGCTTACTCCAAAAGCTCTCCGCATCCGCAGCATCAAAGAAGCCGACACAACAGAGCAATCTGTCAGCCAAGCACGCAGCGCCGACCGCAGATGTTGTGTCCGATCTGCCATCCAGAACAGAAGCTTCTCAGGCTCAATCTCACACCTCATCTCAAGGGAATCCTGTCACCAGCTCATCAAAGGCCTCACCCACACGACCCACGTTCCGCCAGCTTCCCTCAGTTCCTGGCCCGCTAGATGCCCCGGAGAAGCAGTTCCATGCATCTCGTCACTACACGGTTCTCAAGCAAGACAACGCTTTCGACGATCCCAAGTCTTCCGGTCTCTCGGTCCTCTCGCCGTCACGCTCGTCTAGCGCTCCCAGCATCACCACGCTGGATCTTTCCGCAAAGCAGCCAGGAGGCCTTTCGAGTCTGAGAAGCTCCAAGGTCGAGACATCAGGCGTTGCTCTCCTTCCTTCGCCTTTTCACTTCCCATGCAACGTTTCCGCCGCCGGTCTTCTACCAGCTTCGCGCGTGGCCAATCTAGGTCGCAACGTTGCATGCTACACCATGTCCAAAGGCAAGGTCAGGCTCATTCATGTCGGCACCGGAGCCAGACTTCTCGTTCAGACACCCAACAAAGCTGCGGTCAGGTCCATCGCCGCCTTCGAGTCTGTTCAGAACCAAGAATCTTTCTTCTTGGCAGCCCTCGTGGAAAGGTCGAAGGACGCTTCGGACGAGGGCGTTGTCATATGGCAGGTCCCAGGCTCGTTCGCACGGCAAGGCAACCAGAGTTCGGAACCAGTCCTGCTCGGTCGTGTCAGTGCAGACTCTCAAAAAAGCCCCTTTGTTCACCGCTTCAGCGCTATCTTCTGGCATCCTTTCGAGCCCAAGCTGGCCATCTCTACCAGCGACAGCAATGTCTTGGTCGTCGACATTGCGCAGCAGCTTCTTGGCCACTACGGCGAGATTTCATCGTCGTCTCAAGCCACACGTTCGCTCTCAGAGTCGGATATTGATCCGCGAAGCATAGACGTGGCGCACATTGACCCTCTCGCTGGTTTTGCTTTCACGCCGGACGGGCTGCAGCTGGCCACCGTCTCCGCGCCGCTCGAAGGCAATATGGCATGGACGCTACGCTTCAGATCGCTCGGTGACAGCACAACCTCCTCAGACAACACAAGCTTTGCCATCGAGTCGCCGGTGCAGGAATCCATGGTCATCAGCCACATCTCCTTTATCCATGGAGTCAGCAAAAGTGGCAGTGGGAATCCAGATAGCAGCGATGCCCTCGCAATCCGAGGAGTTCTCTTCGGCTTTAAGTGCAACACCGTCTTGGGTCTTTACGATCTTTCGTCGCGGTCATTCAAGCACGTATTGAAGTTCCAGGGCCCTCTGCAGGCGTCGGCTGCTGACAAGGAGCATTTCAACCTTGTCCATCTCGATGCGCAGAAGGGTGTGCTTCTGGTTTGCAACAGCTTCCGCTCGTCCATTTTTGCCGTTCCACTGGATTTCCAGCCGCTCTCGGCCCGTTCAGGGGATACCCTGCTGCCGTGGAGTGTCCAGCTTTCGTACCCTATCAAGGAATACGCCCTCCTCGACCCATGCACCTCCATGAGCATCAGTCATGGAACGAAGGAAGAGTCATCTAGGCTATTCGTCGCCTTCCCTGAGGGCATCAGCGTAGTTCAGCTCATCGAGCCCGAGCCTCGGGCACAAGATGCTCGAGACCGTGCTGCCAAGCAAGACGGCAAGGACGACAGCGAAGCTCTCGTCGACAGGGCTGAAACCACCTCGCTGCCGGCCGCAGAGTCATCTCCCGAAGTGCCTCCTGCCGAGCAGCACGCGACGCCGAGCAAGGCGAGCAAGAAGAAAACCAAGAAGAAGAAGAGTTCTGCCCCCAAGGCACAGACAGCAGAAGAAGCTACAAGTCATCCAGACGATGCAGGAGCCGTGCCCACAGAGATTAGCGAGCCAGCCTCTGAAGTGACCTCTGTGCAGCCTGCGAGGAATATCACCTCCGAGGCGCAGCAAAGCCACCCCGAGGTACAGACTTCTGTACGCCAGCAAACATCGCTTGTGCCGACAGCTTCCGCCACCGTATCCGCGCCTGCCACTGGCGCGCGATCGGCCAACGAGATCACGATCTCGGCCGAAACCATCAAGGCTGCCCTCTCGGATACCATCACTGCGGCCGTCCACGAAGCTGTCTCGGCCAATGTCTCGTCAAACTTCCAGCAGTCGATCGAGACTGCTCTCCCAGGGCAGGTCGAGCGTCTCATCACCTCAAACGATCTCAAGGCTGAGCTTTCTCGCAACATTGCGCAGACTATCCTGCCCGCCGTGCAGCGCACCGCTATGGAAGTGGTGAGCCGCGTGCTTGCACCCCACTTTGAAGACGTGATGATGCAAGTCACTGATCGAGTGGAGCGAGCTATCGTATCCGAGATCACCAACGTCAGAAAGACACTGATTGCCGAGCAGACAGAGTCGTTCAGCGAGACGGACAAGGTGATCAAAGCTATCCAAAGTCAAGTCGGCACTGTACTTGAGCAGCTTGGACACCTCCGAACACAACCAGCCAACAACATCTCACTTGTCAACGACAACGACGCTCCTAATGGCAGGACTAAACTCACTGCGGAACGTAAGTTGGTGTCGGCGGATGAGCTGTCTGAGGTCGAAGCCGGGCCTGCAGTCAAGTCCCGAAACTTGCCTGTCTCGATTCCTGTTTCTGGTCCAACCGACGACAACAAGACAAAGACAAGCAGCGTGCCTCGCAAAGAAGATGCTCTTGCAACCGCTCAGCTGCCCACCAAGTGTCGTCTGCCCGAACGCGTGGCTGTCATCGGTGCTGGCCCCGTCGGATGTCTTGCTGCTCTTGCTTTTGCTCAACGTGGCTGCAAGGTCGACATTTTCGAGACACGTCCTGATCCGCGCACTCACGAAGCTGTGGCGCGTGCTTCGCAGCGCAGCATCAACCTGGCGCTCTCCACTCGCGGGATCACGGGCCTGCGCAGCGTCAGCCTCGTCGGCCTCGGCAAATACGCATCCACTGGAATGGATCTCGCCGACCTTGTATTGCAGGACTCGGTGCCGATGAGGGCCAGGATGATTCACGTGGTGACCAAACCGGCGTCTGCGAACAAAAAGGCGGAGGTCAAAGAGGTGAGCCAGCTGTATAGCACCAAGGGGGAGAGCATCAATTCGGTCGACCGTGGCAGGTTGAACAACATCCTGCTCGACCACGCCTTGATGCATCCCAATGTCGAGGTGCACTTTGAGCACAAGTTGCAAAGTGTCGACTTTGACCACGATACCAGGTCTGCTGCAAAGCGGGCTCAAACGCCTCCGGCCAACGGTGTGGCTGCCAAGAAGTCAATCCGGGTTGCCAATGGCACCGGCGGAGAGTCGTCTGCGGATGAGTCGTCGCGTCGCGGCAAGAGCAGGCAAGCGTCGACAAAGCGTCAAGGTAGCCAGCAGCCGGTCTCATCTCTGGCTGGCTCAGCGGGCACATCAACAGCTGACCGGGTGCGACTTGATTTCGATGTGCACAGCACCAACCAGCGCATCGCCAAGACGTCCAACACGCACTATGCCTCGTTTGTCGTCGGATGTGATGGAGCGCATTCTTCGATCCGCTCAGCCATGGGCAGCCTGATTCGCATGCACTACACGCACAACTACATCGACACTGGCTACGTTGAGCTCTCGATCCCCGCGCGTACCTCGTTGTCTTCGGGTTCGCGCATTCGTGGTTCCGGTGGAGCCGACGGCAAGCCTGGTGGACACGACGCGTTCCATCTGGATCCCAACCATTTGCACATCTGGCCTCGACACTCTTTTATGCTCATCGCGCTGCCCAACTTGGATGGCAGTTTTACATGTACGCTGTTTGCGCCGTTTAAAATGTTTGCCTCGGAGCTGTCGACCAAGGAGGGCATTGTTGCGCTGTTTAGCGAGCATTTCCCCGATGCGCTGCCGCTGATTGGCGAGCACAAGCTGGTCGAGTGTCTGACCACTCGTCGCGCCAGTGCGCTTGGAAGCGTTCAATGCGATCCTTACCACTACAAGGACCGGGCGGTGTTAATTGGAGACGCTGCACACGCCATGCTTCCCTTCTACGGCCAAGGCCTCAACTGCGGTTTCGAAGACGTGCGCATCATGTTTGAACTTATCGACACCCACACACAGCTCGAAACAGCGCTCGACACGTATACCAAGCAGCGTCATCCTGACTTGAAAGCCATCTTGCAGCTCGCCCAACAGAATTACCGCGAAATGGCGCATTCGGTGGTTTCCTGGCCCTACCTGCTGCGCAAGAAGCTCGACGGCCTGCTCATGTCGCTTTTGCCAGAAACCATGTGGAGCAGTCTGTATGCTATGACTACGTTTAGCAACCTCCCTTACTCGACTGTGGTCAAAACCGAGAAGCGGCAGCAGGCGATTATCGGCAATGCGGTCTTGGTCACTGCGCTGGGCATCTTGACAGGCGCGTTGGTTGGTGTTTACAGGACTAGACGCGTTTGGCAGCCTGTCACCCAGGCTTGGATCCAAGGTTTGCAGAGCAAAGTGTAGCTATCTCCTCTTTCAAAGACCCACAACGTTTGAAACAGTCAGCCTCAGCATTGAAATGACAACAGAACAGCGAGTCTCGCTCTCATACATTCTCATTCCATCTTGCGGATTTTCTCTTTGACTAGTGATTCATCGCGCACACACACTCTCTTACGAAAGTTGGAAAAGCAATACATTGTCCACAACCAAAAAGGGCCAACGGGAACATCACCGCCTGTCTCTCTTTGCTTCTGTTCTACTTCTTGATAACCTGGAAACCGACCTCGCCGTCCTCGGTAGACATGGCGTAGACCACCGCCATACCTTCGACAAATGCCATGATGGGCTGCAAGATCAGCAGCGCCACCGCGTGTACCGGCACCTGCCATGCCTGAGTCCACTTGTAGCCGTAATCCAACTCGGAGAAAAACAGACCCGAGTAGTACAACCAGTAAAAGTTGCCGAAGCAGAAGCACGAGATGACGTACAGCCATCGCGGGGTAGGACCGGACCATTCGAGCAGCAGCGAAAAGGGAATGTTGATGAGCGTCGCCACCAAACAGAAAATGCCGGCGGTCCAGAGCTTGATCGCGATCTGGGGTAGGTAGAACAGCCCATTGATGCCGCGGATGCCCATGTACCAGCGACGACGTTGCTTGATAAAGTCGGCCCAGCCTTCGGGCGACTGTTCTCGCACCACACCGTGGATTCGTCCCAGGGTAAATCCTTTCGCCCAGGCCGCTTGCGAAAACTCAAAGTCTTCCGCCAACGAGCCAAAGTCCCACGTCACTCTGTTCTCCACGTCACCGTTGATCATCAAGAACGATCCGTGCACACCAAATACGGGCCTCTTGATGATGTTGCCTTGCAGCGAAAACCTCGCCAACTCGTCACCAACACGGATGCAATCGGCCACCGCAAAGAACCAGTTCCTCCAGTACGTCTCGCGCTTACCGTTGTAGATGATGATGCCTTGACCAATGTGCGCCGTGTTGTAGCGAATAAAGTCGAAGCAACCACGCAGACTCTCGGCGTCCATGGTTGACTCTTCGTCCATGTGCAGCACCCAGTCGTACGGAGTGAGGCCCATCGATGAACGGAAGTAATCAAGCGCTTTCGCCTTGTGTTTCGCTTTTCCCAGCGGCGACTTGTACGACTTGGGAGTCATAACATTGTCCAGATCCGGGTAGTAGTACGGCTCGTCGGTGAGAACAATAGCCCGCACCGCGGGATGATACTTTTCGAGCTTCTTGAGATGCAGATGAGCCCTACGCGTTGTTTCGGGGTTGGAACCTCGTGTGACACTGACGATGAAAAGACGGTGAATGTGCTCGCGCACCACCGGCTTCTTCTTGAGTTCCTCGGTCGTCCTAGTGATATCTGGCGTACCAAAACCAAGCGTGGTGATGACGCAGTATGGCAACGCCAGAGCCCACAAGAGTCGCCAGACGGTAGAGAAATCGGCAAACCCATCCAAGATGTAGCTCGCCCAAGGGTTGAACCACATCCAGATGAAACCCAAACCCAAGATGATCGCCACCTGGATTGGACCCGCAAACGAAAGCGCTCTCAACATCCATCGCGTCCTTACCGCCTGCTCGTCGTCCGAGATATCAGCATCGAACAGCGTCGAGTGCAGCTGGCTCATCTGCAGTCCCACCTCCATCGGATGCGAAGGCGGCGCAGGAGTCTCCACCATGGTCCTCCAGTGGAACATGACCCACACAAAGTGCTTGGTCTGACTCCACTTGTTCCTGAACCATCCCGGAGTTGCTCTCGCTACAGCAGGAGGCCCGAACACCAAGCCACGCATCGTGTTGACCGCCGAAACCTTGAGCACGTTAAACGTATCCTCTCGGATGAGCGTCTTTGCGAACCAATCGCTGAAGATCATAGCCCACTTGTCCAACGTATGCGAGACGAGCCAGGCAACCACGTAGGCGCTGAAGAACGTAATGAGCCAGGTGCTCCACATGTTGCTCCAGAACGTGTAGCCACGGTCACGGAAGTGAATGACGAGGTAAGGCATGATACCGTAGATGATCGACATCTGGCACACGTAGAATCCAAGCGCTACTCGACCGAGCGCCTTGAAAGCCCAGTTGCCGATCAGCCACTGCAACACGACGCTCATCTCGAGCCAGAAGTACAGCACACCTGCCATAATTAGGTAGCTGGGCATACGACCAGCAGTGAACTCGCTGATGTTGTAGCCCAAAACACCGTCTCGGTCGGTGACGCTCTGAAGACCCGAGTCGATGCCGATGAAGATGGGGTTGTAGCAGTAAGCACCAATGAAAAGCGCGGCGAGCGCCACTTCGGTGGTGAGGAACGCGATGCGCGATTTCTGGTTGAACTTCTTGATGTAGCCCGAAGCCTTGAGATCGGCGGCGATGGCACCGACCGTGAAGGGAATGTTTTGGTTGTACGTGTAGCCCTGGAAAATGAGCAGAAGCGCATAGAGCACAAAGCGACGCGAGGCTTTCAGGTGCATCAAGATGGGCAGCAGCATGAGCACCGAGAGCATGCCCCACAGTTGTGGGACGATCGACCAGAGCATCGAAGTGTTGAGCAGTTGCTGCAGATAGTCGCGGTTGGTCGCCAATCGGAGCAATGCAACCACAATGTCACCAACGCTCGTCGAGATGGCCCAGTCTCTTGGAAAAGGAGATGGGTTGTCGTAATTGACATTACACCAAAGCGGATAACCCAGGTTGCCACTCTGCAACCAACCTTCGGCAATGACCGTCTGGTCGAAAGCGTGCGTGCCACACTCGACCTTCTGGATCACCAGCCAGACACCGCCGACAATGAGCAGACGCAGAGCTCGACGGATCATAGCTTCAGGGATGACGCTCCAGATGATGGGGCGGCCGAGAGCCTTGTTGCGGAAGTACGAAGTAGCGTTAAGACGGCCGGACAGCATGTAGAAGAGCACCAAACCGATGGGACTTCGAAGCAGACCGACGGGGGTACCGTTCTGAATGGTTCCAGGATGCGTCTGAACAAACGTGTTGTCGATAAAATGGCCGTTGAACACCAAGATCATGGCGATACCACGGAGACCGTCGGCATAGTCGAGGTATCCGTTTGCTGCATTTTTGGCAGGTTGATCAGCTCGTGGCTTCTTTTCTTCCTTGACAACGCCGCTGCCCACCGCACCTGCCGAGTCCTTGGCCGCCTTGAACTCGGCCACGCTGTCAAGCTTTTCGTTGTTGGGCGTTGCGGTGGCTGTGCGATCGTAGAGATCGGGTGACTGGGTTCCTGGTGTATAGGAGAGGGGAGGGATCTCGCCATTGGGAGTCAATGTGCTTGCGCCTATTCAAAGAATCGAGGGAAAGAGCAAAAAAGGTCAGTTCACTTCCTTGGCTCTATTCAAGCACGATTCCCGCCATAAGTGTTGAATCTACTTACGACTCGCATAGCTGGGGAAGTGATTGTAAGGCATGCGACCAGCGGGTCGGATCTCGTCATCGTTCTCGCTCGACGACGAGTGGGGGCGGTCGCTGGAGCTTTCGCTCTTGCGCTTTTCTTGATGCCTAACAGGCGACGGCATGATGTCCGAAGAGAGACCAATCACACGTCGCACGATATCTTCCCTTTAGTGTTTATCCAGACGCGAAGCCTCGAGTAGAGAAAAGAGGTCTTGGTGTGCGACTCTTGGCTCGTGGTGCTACCCGTTATTGGGGGCTGTGATGCGGGAACAGCGAATAAGAAGATAACTGGTGGGGAGTAGAGGTTATCAGGGTGGAGCAGGAACGGAAAGAGGTGGTAAACAGTTCAAAGGGCTGCTCATAACACGAGATCATGGAGGAGGAGTGTGGGACTACGCAACCAGAAAAGGTTCTGACTGGCGTAGACAGACAGACGCATGCTGATCACTGCGGACAGCTGAGAAGACGGACAGCCAACCCTGAAGGCTCGTGTTTGGGCAACGGCTGTGCCTCTCTGCCGTAGCCATCACAATAGCTATTCCTAGGTCCCACTATAGCTTGATCGACACTCGTACAGGGCCCGGCTATAGCAAACAGGGCAAGAGGGAAAAGTTTCTCGTCTCGCGTAGCGAGGCGGCAGAGTTGCGATCTGCGGAAACAAAACGCATTCTTTTGGCTATGTTTGCGAACAGATGCCTTGTTCAAAGTTCGTCACTCGTCAGCCGCATACGTCTCGTCTGCCAACTGGGCATCGACTTTCAGATTGTAGCCGGTCCGTTGGTTTGACCGACGGCAAAGAGGGGTCGCAAGCGACAGGGAAAAAGTTTCGCGCCTCTTGTCTCGAGGAGGACCCTGTCAGACGGACAAGGCGAGACACGGAACAGCGGATATCCGACTTCAGGGTCATAATCGTGGTAGTCGTTGCAGCGCAGTACGCACAGAGAAAGTTCCTGCATCGATCAAGAGACACACCTGCTGCAGTATCATCGAAGGTGATTCCGTGACTGAATGTACTGCATCCTTGACAGCTTTAAAACTCAAGAATCTAAGAAAAAATTAAAAAGTGGACGTCGTGAGCAGGCACACCAATCATAAAATATGTTTGAGAGGGAATGGTTTCGAGGGTCGAAGCACGGGCAAACTGACAGTGTGATTGGGTGTCAACTCAACGTGAGCCCGCTAAGCGAAGAAAGAGCGTAGCCCTATTCGATGAACGTAGGTAAGAATTCGCGACGAAAAGCGTATCTCATACTTTGGAATGGCTACCGCGGTAGTCCGGGTGATCTCGAGGAATTTGGAAGAAGAAAACAAAAGGATTCTTGGAAAAGAGCTCGACTGTGTGCGTAGGTTTTGCGCTCCATCAGACACGCCCCTCTCCATCGTCTCATACTCCTCTTCGCCATTGTAGCATTTCGGCTTCTCACTTGCACGATCGCCATCGCATGAACCAGACCGGCCAAGTCCTGCACAGTTGATCGCGAGATCGCTTCATCACCGTGGCGAGAACCGACTCTGACCGCGAGTAGCGAGCCGCTATTATCGTATTGTGTTGAGAATTTGATTCAGAGGATTCTTATGTCCAGCAGTCGTCGTGGAGAGAAATTCTGAGACCGGCTTGTTATGGCGGCGAGACTGGTACATATTGCAGAGCCATGTCTTTTTGAGAGGCCTCATTCCTGCCCATGACTCAAGTCCGTTGGAAGCCACCACTTATTGCTCAGCGCTGGCTCTCACCCTTGGAGCAGCCACGGAGCCGCGAGGCTGGGCTTGCAATGAAAGAGATTTCACGCTCAAGGAAGATACTGCAGAAGATACTGCAAAATAAAATAAATGTTGCGTCAGATTAGATTCTCCTCAATGTTTGAGTTCGCGCGATGCACTCTTCGATGGCTGAAAGTCAGGCACCTGCAAATGAAAAAGGGTACGAAATAACAAAGAGGTGCAGGAGAGTCTGCATGCAAGCAGCCGGCCCGGATCCGAGAGCGGAGTGCAGGCAGTGTGCAGCCTTTGCTCTGTCTAAGCGATTGACCGCGCCTATCCTTTTCAACAAAGGCTGTCACTGAACTCGAAGGTTCGATGCAAGGCCGTCGGTCATTCGTCGGGTATCGTTCACAAGTGATCAGACGACCAAGCCATGGCATTGCATCTTTGAGATTGACGCAATGGAGGGTTAGAGAAGCTAGCTAAAGTGATTGGCTCGAGCCGTGGGAGCCGAAACCCGGTTGCAAAGGTTTCTTTTTCTTCTAAAGCTACGGCGATGAGGTCATGACTTCTGCAACATCTGCAGGGCGGAGTGTGGTTTACCCCTTTTTTATAGGTCGAGAAAAACAAGTTGCAGTCGCAACTAACCATGCAGCCGTGAAGATCGACCGAAAAAATAAGAAAGGCTTGAAAGCTGCGACAATCATCGGGGCTTGAATCGGAGACCGTTCTTGATTGCCCCTGCGGCACCTGTGACTCTGATATCTAGACAGCAATTTCATCCTTTCCACGCAGCCAGGCGCAATATCCGACGCACAGGATTCTACGCCCTCCACCATGCAGCTGGTTTGGTGGACTCTGCTTCAAGAGAACACGCGTGCGGACTCGTGTACCAAGCAAATGCAACGCGGCCGGGGTGAGCAAGCTCCACAGCATCGTAAACATGTGCCGATACCGGCGTGGGACAGACGAGACTGAGGACAAGTCGCCGGAAGTCTTATCATCTTCAGTGAAGCTACGAGGAAGTCGATACGACAGCCTGTATTCAAGGGTTCTCTTTGAGCCTCATTTCAGTCGACTGAAGATTGTCGTCGAGTTACTGTATGCGAGGCGACCCGCTCGAATTCGAGGGTGCTACTATATTGTCTCCTCCTCTAAGTACTGTAGACGGATATCGTGTGAATATTTGGTTCCGAGATTTTTCTCGTCTTTGTCGCATTCCCCGGCGCGCTGCTGTGTGAGATCCGCATTTCAGAATCCCTTTCGAACTCCGTCGTCAGCCGCCCAAACATCGTGACGACGCCCTGGATGCGGACCGCGTCTCCGTTGGAGCAGCAGGAAAGGATCTGCGACACAGCAGCTGAGACGACGATCTCCTTACCGCACGAAATTGACGTTGCGATGGTCTTGTCAGGAAAATCCTTTTGATTCGTTTGAGCGCCCTTTCCAAAGCGATGTACTGTATTGTTCTGTGGATTAAGGACCACTCACCTTTGTTGGACGAAAGCGGGCAATGATCCACCACGATCGACTTTACGTATTGAGGCTAGACGGCCAAAGGCGCCGTGCTCTCTTCACACGACCTCGTTCAGGGTGAAATTCGCTTGAAAACCACTCTTCGAGTTCGGGTATCCGTTTGGAGCACCGCCTGGTGACGGAAAGCCGTCCCGATTACCTGTACGAGCGTTTCATTGAGCAAGACGCATCAAATACAATCTCGGACTAAGAGTGCACTGCTACGCAAGCCCCCAAACCGCCAACTCCTGTCTGCTGATAGCGTGTGAAGAAAAAATTCAATTTGCGACGGCGGTATAATGGAGACCGGCGCGCGTGATCGAAAGGAGGGAAGCAGGAAGGATTGACGGTTCGAAAGGAAATTCGAGGGTGAGGTGAAATCAGACTCGTACAGGAGCACGATACCGCTTCGGCCGTGGTCACCACCAAAGCATTGCCAACGCCGACGACGATCGACGATGATTGTGCCAGAGCATCGGCTGAAGCCTCGCAAGTGCCATTGTCAGGAAAATCGCCAATTGCTAAGCGAGACACAGCTGATCTGCAAATCGTTTCAGAAAAACATTTTGCGATCCTAGCAGTGGATCAGTGCGACTGCATCTGTGTTCCTAAGCTTGCTTTCAATTTTGTAGGGATCGTCGGACATGCGAGGTTTCAAGCAGTCGGCCTGTCAGTCACGGTACGTACAGTACAGAACTACGTCACGTCAAAGAAAAAAAGCCAAGGAAAATACTTTTGCTTCGACGTTGCGTCAGCTATTATCAACGACGCTCCAAAATGACGGATTGTAAGTCAAATGCTTATGCATACGACTGTCTAACCGGAATGTTTGTGTCAAAGAGTGCCTCATTCTTCGACGCCAATTCTGGTTCCCTTCTTTTCGATAGCAAAGGGATATCACATATCGCAAATGCTCGATGAAACAGTTCACAAGCCCGTTTGCTGCCATGGTCATGGTTATAAGACCGCATCCAGTCCTCAATGCGAGTTTTAGAGGTGGCGGCACTACCGATGCGCTGCACATGTGGTGCTTGATTAAAGACCTCCCACCGGCGCCCTGCGCTTCCGCCGGATACAGCTTGGAAAAAGCCGCCAGCGTCAACAAGTAGATATGCTCCAATAACGAGTAACACAGTAGCTGGTAAAGGCTTTCAGAAGATGCAAGATGCTGCAAGGTTGGCCCTGACTGCAAACTATGATTCACCTTCGAGCCGCGGAAAGCCAATCAGCACCAAGACGTTCGTCAGGTTAAATTTCGAGTGGGTCTCTTGGGATCGATCTTTGCTGAGACAAGGGCGTGCAATTGACAGGCACAATGAGACCTTTCAAGGGTCAAGACCGGACTCACCGCCAGACAACCCCCCAGCGGTGGGCAATTTGAGCTACGCAGGTATTATTTTTGAAGACACTAAAAGATGGCTTTCTACTTTGGCTGGGCTAAAAATATTTTATATTTAAAAAAAACTGCACTGTTGCGCAGCTGGACATCGGAGCTTCGCGCCGGCTATTTCAGCGAGTCCGTTGCGGTTTCGAGGGGAAAGAAATCCTTGTTCCTCTCGTATGCCTAGCCGAACAAACCATTCTCGCAGGGAACTGGCCAAGCCTTGCGGAACTTGACCATCGAGGCACACTATGCCTTCTCCAGTATCGAGGGTCCTCTCGTGCTACACCCTATTGTGTGAAACCCACGGCTGCAGAGAACAGAAAGGAGAAATTTATGATCCATTGAGCCTCCTCATCGATATTTGTCGGCAATGTTCCACCGATAGCCATGGTCAATCATGCAGGATGGCACGAAACCAGAGTTTCCCTTGAAGGAGTTCCGATGTCCGTTATAGCTTTGCCCTGCTTGACGCCGCTTTTCCTCGCCTCGAGCTTGATCGTTCGAGGACGGTCCGTTCCGTATTGGGTCGACCTGTGTGAATGAACAACTTGCGTACAGTGCGCTTGACCCCGATTTGAAAGTGTCCCTGAATGCAAAGGTTGTCATCGAGGGTCAGTCACAAGAGCGGAGAAGCAACGGTGCTATCTTTTTTTTCTGTCTCGCCCCGTGAACTAGACAAGAGGTAGACGATCCTCGACCCCTAGCTCCAAAAGCCCACCTTTGATCCTGTTGATTTTGCTCTCTCCTCGTCATCTGTATCACCAACTCCATCCTCCAAGCTGCAGTACAATATCTTCTCCCTCAAGGCAGCAACATCGGACCAGCTGGAGAAAGACCGTGAAGACAGACAGGCAGCATCAAATTAGTCAACATGTCCAAGCCAATTCCAACAGCATGGCGGGCACGCCCTGAGCCTTTCGGCAGTCCAGCTTCCATCGCAACCGAGTTCCCCCACGGTGTCGAAACGCCGCCACTTGGCACCAGCGACAACGAAGATGGCATGGCCTACCTGCGATCCATGAGCTACGTGCACACCTCAGGCCGCTTCGGCTCGTACGCTACGCTACCCACTGATGAATCGCGCAAATACGCCGGTTCCCCACACGATACCCTGGTCAACGCTTCGCTCGCACCTACCGACTATGCTACATCCGATAACGAATCGCACAAGGCATCCAAGCGAAGAAGCCCGCTCAAGAACAGCAGCTCGTGGGAAGCCGAATTGGGCAACATGGCGCTCGAAATGGACCCAGAGGTTGTGAGCAAGATGAGGTACGGCCGTGTAAGATACCTTGATGGCTTGCGCTTCTTCGCCGCCATCCTGGTGCTTACTTCGACCGTAATCGGAAATCACAGCCAGACGTGGTCAGTGGGCAGCAGCATTCTGTACCCCTTCAACTCGAATTTTGCCCTCACGCTGTTCCTCACCCTTCAAGGTCGAGCGCTGACGCTTCCATGGCTGATCAGTCGAAAGGATGCCAAGAAGAGCTTTGACGAAGCTGCTGCTAAGGCGAAAGCTGCTAAAGCTGCCAAAGCTGCCGCTGCGGCCAAAACCCTGGACGAGAAGGTGGCTCCTCCTGCTGTGCCGAGTACCAAGTCGCCACACAACGACATCAACAAGCCCAACTTCAAGCTGTATGGAATGGCTATGATCTCGCGACCCTTCCGCTTCCTGCTTCCCATCCTCTTTGTTACGGGTGTTCAGTACGGTGTCTGCAAGGCGACGAACCTCTATCCTCAGAATGCCAACTTCGAGGCGCTGATTGGCACGTCGCCCTCGTGGTGCTTTTCTAGCGGAGCGCAGTGGATCATCACGGCGACCAACCTGTTTACGTCCGAAGACATGCCTTCCACGCTTCAAGCCCAGGCTGGCCCGATCTACTTCCTGCCCTGGTTTTTCCAGAACAGCTACTATCTATACGGCATCACAATGATCGTGGGCATCTTGCAGCGCGACACCCGCATGACATTCTTGCTTGTGATGGGTCTGCTCAACTGGTGCACGCTCTCGTACATTGCTCCCGCCATGCTTGGGTTGCTAGTGGCTGAGCTCGACGTCTCTGGTCATTTTGCTCGCTTGCGCAAGCACCGTGCGGCCCACTGGGGAGTTCAAGGCCTCTGCGCAGCTCTTTTCTTCGTGTTTTTGCTGGTGCCACAGGTGCGCAACCCGATCAACGATGGTTTGAGCCATCTGCAGGTCATTCGACCAACCCAACGTAACGGTGCAAACATTTACAGTGTCATCAAATTTACCGATGTGATTTGCTCGACGCTGTTGCTCGTTTTGCTTGAACTTTCGCGCTTCTCGCAGCGCACGCTCTCTTGGGGTCCTTTCTCGATGATGGGTCAGCAGATCGGTGCGGCCATTGTCGCCGTTCACGCCATCGTGCTCTGGTCGATTATGCCAAAGGTGTTCCCCATGACGGCGGTCGACTCGGTCACTTCCGGTGCCGCCGCCAACCTGGTCGGAATCTGGGCCCTGACGCTCATCATTACTTTGGCGCTGTCGACCGTCTTCCGTGTAGCCATCGAGATCCCGAGTGAATTGCTCGGCAGGGCGACACTGATCTTTTTCTACGGTCAGGAGGATATGCAGCAGCTCTCGACGGTCTCCGAACAGCATGTGGAAAAGGCTAGGCGTTCAGGGTATTTGATGCCCCTGCCTAGTCTTGGCAACCCGATGGCCAAGTTGGGGTTGACAAAGGTTCCCTGGTAAAGGAGAATTCTCGTTATTAGATGTGGATCGTAAATCCATGGACATTGTTTTCACAGAATTGCATTGGGTGTGTATGTGAGTTGAGCCAGAAAGCGAGACTGGATAGAGTGCTTGAGGGTGTGTGTGATGTTAGCTTGCAGTGTACAAAAGTGCCGAGAGCGGATCGGCATCGAGGCAGCACGTTGTTCAGGTTGCGGACAGCCACAGGTGCGGTCGGGCCGTCCTTGACTCAGTTCCTGACCCAATCACGGCTCGAGAATACACATGCACGGACATGGGCACACGCAGACGGGAAGAGTCGAGCCAAGATAGTCCATGAAAGGAGAAGACAAGCATATCTTCTGGTAGCACAGCGTGTCGCGAAACAGCCCGGCCGTGACCAGAGAAGATGAAGAAGCAAGAGAGCAGAAATAAAGGGAGAAGCAGATCCCGTAACCAAAGAGGTCGTAAGTTGTATGAGTGCCACGCATCTGGCAACGTGTTGCTGCGTGTACAAAGAATTTGCGGATCAAGGTATACTTAAAAGGGAAAAAGAGGAGCTTTACAGGTAGGACAGAGCCGACACGGCCGCAAGAGCGGTGACAGCAAGAGCGGCAAATGAGACCTTGTTGTCACGCTTGCTGGCAGCGCTAGATGAACCTCTCAAGCTGGAAGGCAAGCTGGAAGAAGCGGCGTTGCTAGCAGTAGCGGTAGCTGCCGATGCGACAGAAACGGCCGACTGGGAAGCGGCGGCGTTTGATACCTGAGGGAAGAGGTTCTCGGCATACTGGTTTGGGAAGGTAGCGTTGTTAGGGTCGAGGATGCGGAAATCGCCACCGACGCCATTGGACAGCACATCAGTTTTGCGCAAAGCATTGTACCAGGTGATACTCTCCAGGTTGGGAAGCGACGACTTGACCTGATCCGAGGTGAGCACCTGCAACCAAGCGATGCGTTCGGTGATGTTGGCACCCTGAGCATGAGTTCCTGCTTCGGCGATGACAAAGGGAACGCTGCTGGACGAGTACTTGTCGTGGAACGGCTTGACCGTCTGGATGTAGTTGGAGGCGGTAGCCAGGTCGGTGGAAGGAGGATAGTAGTCGACACCGATCATCTGTACGGTCGAGTTAAAGTTGTCGGGCAAATACTTTTCGTAGACGGTGAGATTGGCAGCGTTGGGGCAGTACCACATCTTGACGGCGGGAGCAATAGACTGGCAAGCAGCGCTGACCTGAGCCCAAGCCGTCTTGAACTCGGAGACGCCCTGGTCGTTGCCGGCAGCGTATTCGCCCGTGGTAACGTAGTAGTTGACTTCGTGGGCAAATCGCAATCGCACCTCGACACCAGCATCGGTGAACTTCTTCATGACACGGCACACCGCCACTGCTTGCGAATTGTCGACCTGAGTATATCCACCCCACGAGCCAACGGGCATGATCGAGGCTTCGAGGATTGCACCCGAGGCGTAAATGTCGGCAGCATTGGCCAGCAGCTTAGTACCGCTGTAGATGGTTCCGTAGTTGGTTTGATCGTAGAAACCGTAAGCGTAGGACTGGCCGCGACCGGCGAGGAGGCCGTTGATGCCGACCATGGTCTGCACGTTGCCTCCGTCTGAACCGACGTCAGGGATGAAGCCAATGGGTAGGCCGTTGAGCGTGATCGGGTCCGAAACCGAACGGGCTTTGAGCGACATGGCGAGGTTGGCGGGCATGTTGAGCGAGTCTTCTCAGGGATCCAGTGTGTTTACGTTGATTTAAAGGTACGACGTTGTCGGACGGCCTCTTGTTCTACTTCTGTGAGGCGGTGAAGGAACAGTCTCAATGGAGAGAATAGAATTTGGTTGCTGTCAACTTGGCAAGTCCGAATGGTGCGCGAAGATGGAGAATGGGGATAGGAACAGGGATGAGGATGATGGTGAGCTAAGGGGAGAGAACGGGTCAGAAGAGGGTAGGGCAGCGTCGAAGAGTAGGAGCGGGGCGGGAGTTGGGAACAACAGGGTCCGTTTGCGGATCGACAGAAAAAATGGGATGTGCAGGAGGACGGCGGGGATGAACAGACACAGACACCGACCAGGCACACGAGATTCACACCAAACCAGACTTGGATGAGCCGAGTATCGCAGAGGAGCCACAGTCAGGGTTCAGTTGCAAGACAAGCAGTTAGACGATGCCGAGTAGGTTTCATTACACGGCCGCCACTCACACGCAAATATATGCCCCAACCCCGCCCGGCACGTCTACTACTCACACGTCAGTGCCGCTGGCCGAGAGCATCAACGTCGTCCGCACCATCCGACGGAAACACGATGCTGCCTAGTTGTATAAGAGAGCTCTCTATACGATGTGGAATGAAAGCTGTTTACCGTTTGTTTGCTCTGAGAATTTGGATCTTTTTCACTGTTTTCGAGAGGAAAACAGGGGTCCTGCCTGCCGCCTGAAACAAACGATTCTTTGATTAGAGACTAAGCTCAATCTTATAGCCTGGTCCGAACTCAAGCTCTTGCTCTTCACTCTGCTTCCGTGTGAACCCCTCCCAGAAAGAGCTCCTTGATGGCTGTCGATCATTCAAGGCATGGATCGACGAGCAGCGCCCCCCAGCTTTGCCAAATTGCACCAGGAAAGCTTGGACGATCATGGTAATGCCGATTTGGTTCTTGGCTGACGTGCAAGAACTGATTTGGAACGGCCTCTCGGAACGGCAGGCAGCACAGCCTCTTCTGTACCACCAAGGCACGGACTACCTCTGATTGCCAAGGGGGCACCTTCTATCTCTCGGCGGACTAATCCAAGTGGAAGCGTTTCTCAACCAGACCAGGAGCGATCGATGCTGGCTCAGGTCAAGATCTTCGACTTTCCCGTGGTTGCGACGCACTGCGGCGATAAATTGAATTTCTCGAGGCGCTTTCAAAGGTTCCACCCTATGTGCGTGATGTTAAGCGAGGTCTAGGGTTTTTCGTATCCGGAAAAGAAATCGAAAAAGTCAGGGATGCCAAATCTTTTTTGCCCTTTGAAAGCAGACCAATTTTTTCTAAAATGGGATACACGAAATGCCGGACTGTTTTTCTTTCTGATGATTTAGTTTCGTTGATGATTTGCTTTGCACTAGGCGAGTGTCACTGCGTCGGCATGTCGTGAAAGACTGAACAAAGCTTACGGTATTTTTTCAACGGGAGTCCGATGTCGTGAGCGAAAATGATCCTTTTCCCGTTCGCGCTTGCGAGCAGCTCTCTGAAGAACAATGCGAGACACGACGACGATCTCTGAATGATTGAATTGCCTCTGCCAGAAAAGGCTGTACTTCTGTCGTCGCGGCTTACCATGATTGTATCCTTGATCCTCTGCACCTCTTCTGATTCTCTGATGATGGCCCTGCCGCTCATGCATATCCACAATCGGACTGCGTCTACCAAAAGTACCCAGTATGCCTTGTCTAGGGTGGGAGCGAGCGAGCGAGAAAAGCGCACCGTGTGTTGGAGGATGTCAGTATTGAGCGCACCGTCGGCTAATTCCACCAAGCAATTCCACCTTCGACCGATGATGGGCGGGGCTTGAAATTGTTCCATGTCTACGACGGATTGATCCTGGGCCCCCGATAACCGCTCTCCATCGTCCTTTTCCGCGTGGACAGCTCCCCTGATTGCATCTCTCCTATGGGTAGAATTGTGCAAAACATGCAACTACTTGTGACCTGATCTCTCGCACGCTACTTCTTCTCAAAGCCCGATTGAGCTGAAACTGGTCGTACTGGCACTTTTGGATCGAGACGGTGCTGAACTGAGTTGATTGCAAATGAATCATCATAAAACTTCGAACCGTCGGGCGCTCTTCAACTAGTTCTCCTCATGCATCGAGCTCCATCCTGTTGCCCAATGAAGCTGTACCCTCCTGCAACGGCTGAACCGCCGCCAAGGGCTGACGCTCTCCAGCCCATCGCGTCGCTCCCATGTCCTTGTGTCCCATGTACTTCTGCTCGATCGGGTCAGCACCAAGCACCTCGCGCATGAACTCCTCCTCGGGCTCCTGTATCAGTGCACCACGCACACGAATCACGGCGTGGCCTGTAAACGAGCTCATCGAGGTCGAAATTGACGTGCGAGCCGACAGACTTGACGATAGCCCACAAAGTCCCAACGACGTGTCGGGATCCGACATCTCTGCTGTGCTTGAGCCTGTCTCCGAGTCGCTTAGCCCAAGCGTGCGGCTCGATAGCTCGCTCGGCATCGACTGCAGTGAGGAGCTGTCCGCCATCGCTATCAATGAAGCTGACGTCGAGACAGACTCGGTGAACTCGGGCAGCTGGTCCATCTCTGAAGCCGACAGTCCGCGTGACATGATCGAGCGCACGCAAGCCATGGTCGCAAGTCCCAAAAGCTCGTCCGTCGTGGCGCGTTGCTCTGGCTCAGAGCACATCAGCCTCTCGAGCACGCGCAGAAACGGTCCGCTGAGCGCACTCAGGTCAACATCCGACAGATCGTCGCGACGCAGCTTCTGCCACGGCTCGCCATTGTCCGGCAGTTCGACGTTGCCAGCCGCTTCGAGTAAGATGAGTCCTAAGCTAAATACGTCTGCCGCTTTGCCATACTGTCCGTAAAAGATGACTTCCGGTGCCAGGTAGATGCGGTCACCTTCCCTCTCCAGTCCACGCTGACTCGGCCACGGTTCTGCCACCTGATCCAAAGCGTACGCATGAGGCCCGTTATCCAGACCAGCGCCTCGCAGCGTCGTCTCGGCTTCCATCAGGGGCCAGCGTGTCGCCATGCCAAAGTCGGCAATCTTGAGTGTGCCGTACTCGGTGATCAGTACGTTGGCCGGCTTGAGGTCCAGATGCAGAATGTCGTGACTGTGAATAAAGGCAATTCCGCTCGAGAGCTCGGCCAGGATCTTCCACAGCCGAGGCTCATCGAGTGCGCCCACCTTCTGACCATACTCTTCCAGGAAGAAAGCGAGCGAGCCGAGCGGACACAATTCGAGTTGGAGATACAGGTGACCCTGCTCCTCCCACGCGTCGAAGAGAGACACGATGTTGGCGTGTGGCTTACCTGACGTAGACAAGGTGCGCAGAACATCGACCTCCTCAAGCCGTCGCAGACGATCCCGAGGCCCAAGATAGGCCTTCTTCATGCGCTTGACCGCATAGGCATAACCGGTCGATTTGGAGACAGCCTTGAGAACCTCGCTGAATTCGCCGTGCCCGATCGTATCCTCGACGGTGAAAGCTGTCTCCAGGTGGCCGTACTCGTGGCTTTTGTTGCGTACATCCATTGCCGACCCGTGGCTGCTCCCGCAGAATGAAGACCCAGCGGCTGACTTTTGCGGCGTCTCTTGGTTGGTCGATGTTTCTTCCGACAGCCGCGACTTGCGGCGGCCGTGCATGAGCTCGAGTCGGCTCGCACGCAACTTACGGCGAGAAGGTGAGGGCGTCGTCACCATCTGCGCGGCCTCATACCACAACAGATTGCGCCTCGGCGTCATAGGCTCGGCATCCGCCTCAGCAGGCAGCAGCGTCGCCGTTGAGGTGATTGGTGTGGCAGGCGGCGGCGCGCCGTAGCCACCGTCGTTGTTCGACTCGAGACCGCTTCTTGGATCGCTGACGAAGCTCGCGTTGCGGCTCATGGTTCTTTTGCCCAGGCCGGCAGACCGCACGCGGAGGGCCTTGGGGGCACCAGCAGCCTTGCCGACATCGACCGACAGCATCTTGCGAGCAGGGGCCGGGGCGGCACTCGAGGTGGGCGTATTGATGGAACGCTTGCCTCTTTGGAGCCTCTGCACATCCCGAATGCGGCCCGACTGCATGCTGGGACTATGCACCACGTCCGAGAGGTTGCCTTCGTCCTCGGTGGTGTCTCCAGTAACCAAAAGGGGCAGTTCTGGGTGCGGAAAGCGGCGACTGCGAGGAAGGTCGACAAACGCCGAGCCATGTCGTGCAGACAGCGCGGCTGGTGTGCTAGCATTGGGTGCGCCTAGATTCATCAGACCGAGCGTAGGACTGTGGACCTCGTCCGGCAGGATGGGCGAGCCAGTGCTGAGGTTGCCTGAATAGCATTCCGAGGCGGGCGACTGCGCGCCAAGTGGCGACGGTCCGAGCACGGACGTGCTGGTGCCAGCCTGGGCACGAAGTGCAGGATTGAATTTGGGAAAGGGAACCAGGGGCGTCGAGATGGCTTTCTTGACGGGTGTATCAGGCATCGCATTGCTGGTGCGATCTGCACTAGCAGAGCCGTGGGCTGTTGCGGCAGCGACGACGTCGCGCAAGCCGAGTGCCTGTCCAAAATTGGGTGCTTTGGGCGGGAGAGGAAAGCCTTCGGATGCAGCTTCAGCGCCTTCAGAATTCTCGCGTGCCCGATTACGCTTGGAGACGAGCCCAGTTGACATGAACGCTGCTGCCAACGGCTTGACGCTTTTGAAGTTCTGCGGCGTCAGATACTGGTTCGTGGCGTCGATCGCCTCTGAAGTTGTTCGGCGTTCGCGAGCTCGTCTGGCAGGACTTGCAGCGCTGGTGGTGCTGGTTCGCGATCGGACACGAGGGATGGGATCCGGTGAAGAGTTGGCGGAGCCGTTGTCGCTTGAGTTGGAGAAGCGAGTCTCGTGCATCAACGACGATCGCTCCTTGGGACCAAATTGGTGGAGGATGGCCCGACTGGAGGGTCGTAGAGCAGGCGAGTCGCGGTGAAAACTGGTCTCGTGACGGCGAAGAGCGTCTTGCGAGGGTGATGGAAGGTCTTCGAGCACATTATTGGGTATCAAGGGTGAATCCTTTGCGGCCGAGCCCAGGAGCGAGCCCATCCTCTTCCTGTTGCTTTTGACGCTCTGATCGCCATCAGGAAACGCAACACCACTATCATCGGCTGGCGTGTTGGATTGGAACGTGCCGAAGAGTCGATTCGGAGTGGCGTGCTGCGGCGTTTCGAGATATGTAGGCAGAGCAGCGCCGCCAAAACCGCGTGCAGATGCGCTCTTGCGTCGTGCTGGCATCGAGACAAGATCGAGCGGATGGGGCGGTGAGTAGTCGGATCTGGACACGCCAGCACCGGCGCGGCTGGACGACTTGGCGGCGGCCTCGATCTCGCTCTCGAAGAGCTTGGCGGTGGGGAAGGAGCTCATTGACAGATTGGCGGGTTTTCGCCTGTGGTCGCGCAGCGGGGTGGTTTCCGAGTCGCGGTCGGCGGAGCGAATGCTAGGCCGTGGTTGAGTAGCGAATTCGAACAGGTTGGCCACACCAGGAAGCTTGTCTCCAAGACCAGCCGAAGCGCTGGCGCTGCGAGGAGTCACGAAATCGGTGAGAGGGCGGTGGAGCGCAGCGGTAGACGAGGCTCGAGCGCGATTGGTGACGCGTGGCTGGGTCGAGGGCATAGCCGGCAAAGCATGAAACGAGGTGATTTGCGCAACATCATCGAGGTCCATGTTGCCACTCGTAGTGGAACGCTGGCGTGCGGGAGTGGTAAGCTGCTGCAAAGATGGATTGTTCGAAGAAGGAAGTCGCGACCGTGGCGGACGAGTGCGCTGTGCTGCGCCGGCCGAGGGCTGGATGGAGCCTCCAGCGAGGGTGTGTGTGCTGCGCGAAGAAGACGGGTTGCGACAGAGTCGGTGTGTCGGGCGTGTGCCTGGCTGCAGCATGGGTTCGCCGAGATCAAGGTTGAAGGCGGTGCTTGGATCCATCGGGTCAGGCTGCTCGCAAAGTGGTGATGGCGAAGCAGGCGCTTGAGCGTCGGCATCATCTTGATCTGGGTCCGAGTCGATGTCCATCTCGACATCTTCCAATCTGCGATGCGGCTCAAAGGAGCCAAAGAGAGTGCGAGGGCGAGGCCACATGTCGGTACTGTCGCCCTCGTCGCGCGAGCTTGTACGCAGCATGGGCTGAGACGATGGGCCAGCAACCGCATTGAGCTCGATGCCGGCACTTGCGGACGCTGAGCTCACATCAGAGCCGGAGCCATTGCTTACGCCACGATGGTGCCATAGGTCACGCTCAGTGTGGCATGACAATGCAGCTGCGCTGTCTGGCGGACTTGCAAACGGCGGGAGGCGCTGCAAAGGTACCGTTCTCTTGATACTGCTGCCAAATGCCATATTTTGGTCGGGCTCTTCGGCGTTCATTTCGATGGCTGGACACTCTTGGGTCGGGGAGAGCTTGGAGAGTGGTGCAAGCGAAGAAAAGGCATGGGAACGTGGTATCGAGACGGGCTGGGGACGCAGCTCGGTTGCAGACACAGAAGGAAGCTGATCCATCCACGAAGCAAACGGCGACTTGTGGTAGGCGGGTGCGCCAAAGTTAGGAGGCGGCGTCATGGCTACCTGAGACTGGCTGTGCATATCGATGCTATGAAGCGGGCGAGATGGTTTGCTTGGCGAGATGGACGCGTCGTCGTTCTGGTCCATCATGTCCAAGCAAGACGTGCTCGGACCACGGACAAGGTCTACAGCAACAAGGTGCGCCGGGAATTGGGTCCGTATTGTGATAGTGATGTGGTCAGAAGTCGGTTAATGTATGGCTGCCGGCCGATGAAAGAGGAGGATTTGGGACCTGGTAGTGCGTTCAGAGCATTGGGATGGAGGTTCAGGACTGCCAAGATTGCATCGGCTATAATGCAAAGTTGACAGAGCCTGATGCCGCAGCAAGACAAGCGGACGCGGACGAGGCTCTGCACGAAATGCGGAGGAAGTTGGGCGAACGAGGCGATGACGTGAGTCAGGTTGGGAACGTGTCCTGCCTTGTCTAAAGATGACAGGTAATGGTAGTGTGGATGCCTTGTCTTTGCCTGCAAGTTGACGCCAAGGTTAGTGCAATACCTATCAGCTGATGGCGATCCTTATAAAAGATATAATCGGGAAGAGCCGGATCGAGTCAAGTCGACTTGTTGAGCTGTGCACAGAAAGTATCGAGCGAATCCCTGGCGGTGTGTCAGCACGACTGCAACGGTCGAGCAGTGCGAATGTGGTAAAGCTGTAGAGACCGCGGTATCGAATCCAGGCGCAACGGCCGATGGGAGTGAGTGTGTCGTGACTGTGATTAGAGATAGCGAGCGAGGAGTCAAAAAGAGATGTGAAGAGAGATAGGGTGATGGATGAGCGGAACGATGGTGACGAGCAGCAACAGCAGCAGTAGCAACACCAGCAGGGTCTGCACGCAAGCCAAAGCGATGATTGGCAGACTCGCGACGGACAACCCGCATTTTCATTCAGCCTTCGGCGAGCCACTGCGTGACTGCAGCAGCAGCAGCAACAAGAGCAGCCAGCCAGCCATCCCTCGGGCGGAATTTGCGTGGAGTTTCTCCTCGCTCGCCCTGTCTCACAAGCGAGTGTTGAGTTGAGCGTGGAGAAAATTGAACAAATTGGTAATTTTCGACTGAGCCTTTTCCTTGCCCATTTTTTTCGAAAGACTGGAACGCGGCACGTCAAAGCTCAAGACGCGGATGGGGCGCTTGCAAGTTCTGGCATGATTGGTCTGCTTCTTTCCTTTTTTTTTTTTCTCGCGCCAAAGACAAACGCGAGAAGGGGGATGGCAGCTAGCCCCCGCTCTACACGACCGCCTGCTTCGGAAACGATCCAGAAACAATCGAGCCACAACTGGCTATGCTTGGCTAGCTCGCCGAGACCCCAAAGACCAACGGTGGCCACTTCAGGACACAGTACACAAGATACGGACTTGCCGTAGCTTTGGGTTGGAGTGTGACAGTTGCGATACAGATCCCCAAGCTGGCTCGTGCTGCACAGTGTCAGTGTACTGTATTCATGTAGACGAGCAACGTGCAGCGTTAGGAAAGGCATCGCCTTTCTTAGCGACATGGTCTTTGCTTCTGATCCAGTGGACTATATCTTGTTGTTTGTAGCAACAACAGCAAGCAGAGGAACGCCTTGTTTCATTCTATAAGACGTATCGACGTTCCGCCGCCATGGGTCTAGGCCAGATTCAAGATTCCGTTCGCCTGTACGCCGCTGCTTCCAATCTCGAGATTCTTGCTTACGCTTCGAGTGCTTCGCTTCGCTTCCAACCCATCGGTTGTTGCCTGCGACATCCACCCCTCGCTTCTGCAGAGCGAGGCATTTTCAATCAGCGTTTTGGGGAGCCTGGCATGCTGGCCCCATTTGCAGCTGTGTTTCCGCTCCACTGTATGCAAAGGACTTTCGAGTGACGAGACTTGTCGGCATCCTCCTGGAATGAACAGGCACGGCTTTGCAAGGAGCGGTGGCGTCAACTGTGCGGAGGCGGTGGGCTATCACGTCTCCTGGCGTCGATTCGCAGACCCTTGAACCTGGCGGATGAGCATTGTTGCGCACCTTTCTATTTTTGTCGCTCGAACTTACATTTCCAGCAAGCAGCTACCACCGCTTCTTCCGCTTCCGAGCATGTCAAAAGGCGGCAATGCTGTACAGATTCGCGCCTTGTTCTGACTGTCGAAACTCCCTTTCGTAGGAGCTTCCATGCGCCTTACTGTGTAGCGACGTGTCGCGCTTTCTACGTCACTTGCAGACCTTGGCCTCTGAAGCCCTCAACACGAGCATACTGGCCTTTCAGCCCTGTTCTCCCTTTAACGAGGAATGCGGTTTCCGCAAACCCCGCGACCACGTTCTTAACCATCCGACCCTGCAACATCAGAGCTCAGCTCAAAACGAACACAGGGACGAAGACATGGCACGTTGCGTGTCGCGAAGAACCCCGTTTATGTGCGAATGGCCGCCCATCGTTTATAAATTAACTCATGATATGACTGTGAAGAAAGAACTGCCCCTTTTTTCGGATATGCAAAGCGCGACTGACGAGCTTCGCGTTCGCATCGCGTCGTGTCACGTGCACTTTGAACATCACCCTTGACATTTATACTGTATATGAGCGCGTTCTCGACGCATAGGCCTCGATGAAATTTGCCTTCCTCCTCTCCTGTCGTCTTCGTCTGCGCTCATTACAGTCTATTCAGAAACTCAGCATGCTACCTGTGAGAGTGAACAGATTCACAACAACATCAGGGATTTGCATTGTGCGCTTTATCTGCCAACAAGACTCAAGGTGAGATGTGTTTGCCAGGCTGACTTCTCTTTCGTTCTTACAATATAGGCACAAAAAGAAACAAATAATTGAGGCACAAAAAGGTCACCAATGCGCTCTCTGCATGGAGCAAATTCACCAGCTTGTTCATTTTCGACACCGGACATGCGTAATGGGTATACTAGTTGTATCGTTTTCAGGAATGTCGTAGCATATCCATCTTGGTCAAGACATCTGAGAGACTTCAAATCCTACGAAAGGAGAAAGTTTCCGCGCATCAGAAGATCTCGGCTGCATAGGGGCAATCTTCAAATCGATGTCCCACCTCACCGCAGTCATCGCACGGCTCTTGCTCGCCCTGGGCCCCCGACGTGCTGCTTGTGCTTTGAGCTGCTGAGCTCGTTCGTTCCATAAGTTTGTCGCACTTGTCCAACGTGTGTCCACGCTGCGAGCAAAGTCCACAGAAATCAAGCTCTTCCTCCTCCTCCGCATTGGCCCGTGTTGGCTGCTGCACTGCCACCGCCACTGGCGCCGATCCTCCTGAGCCCGTTTTCACCTCGTTGTCAGCTGCAGCAATCGCTCCGGATCCAGGTGGTTTGTTGGGACTACGTTCGTCTAGCTTTCGCGACAGGCGCTCCACCTCGGCCATGAGCTCTTCCTCCCGGAACACGCGCGCTTCCACTAGTGTCTCGAGCTGCGAGACCTCTTTCTGCAACGAATCGGCTGTTTCGCGTCGCTCCATCTTCGAGGCCGCCAACATCGATCGCATGTCAGCGAGCGTGCTCTCGCTCCTCTCCAAACGTGCTTCGCGGTCGGCCAGCTTCTCGGCCAATTCGGAAGTCTGAGCTGCCCCGGCATTCCCCTCATGCACCTCAAGTTGCTTTTTCAGCGACTCAACGGTCAGTTGCAAAGCGCGCGACTTGATCTCGGCCTGCTCGGTGCGTGTCATTAGCTCCGCTTCGAGCAGTCTGTGCTTGGCCTTCATGTCGTTGTTCTCGTCGCCGAGCTGACGAACCAAGTAGCTAAGTCCCGACAATTCGTTCGCCGATGAATTCGAGGTTGCAGACAGACGGTGGATGTCCCTCTTACCCTCAGACAGTTCTGCGTCCAGACGCTGTCGCAGCTGACGCAGCTCTGAATCCTTTGCCTCAAGCTCTGCAGCGGTTTGTTGCCTGCGTCTCTCGATCTTAGCCTCCAGATCTCGCCTTTCGGCGGCCCATTGCGCTTGGTCTGCAGAGGTGGAGCTGCCCTCATGGCCCGTCTTAAGCGCGTTGAAGTTCTCTGCATCGGCACGCAAGCCCTCAAGCTCGGCTCGTTCGCTCTCCAGCGCCTGCTGGCTTTCCCGCAGAGCGTGTCGGGTTTCCTCGAGAAGCAAGAGCTGCTCTTTGCCCGCCCTCTGAGTACGCTCGAGCTCGGCGCGCATGCGTTTCAGCTCGTTCTTCAAGCTGGTCTCGACCTCGTGCGACTTGTCGCGCCTCTTTTGGGCATACTCTTTCTCCTTCTCGAGCGCAAGTGCACCCTCGGAGATCTGGTCTTCGTACTTGCCGAGTTTGTCCTGCAGATGCGCCACTTGCTCTCGCAAGGCCTCGTTGTCGATAGCGGCTGCCGAGCCAGCTTCCAGGCCCTTGCGATTGTGCGACGATTGTGAAGCAGCCTGCAACTCTTCGACACGAACTTCGGCGGCTCGGATCGCCTCTTGAGCCTTGTCCTGAAGTAACTGCATGTTGTCCAGCACTTCGTTTCTCTCGCCTTCGATCTCTTCGATCCTCTGCTCGTACAGACTGATGGTCTCGCGACCGGCGTCTTTGAGCTCGTCAATTTGGTGAACAAGTTCTTCTCGAGCCGTCTGTGCTTGGTTCTCGATGCTTTTGAGCGACGTCTTGAGGCTGTTGATCTCGGCATCCTTGAGCTTGAGCTGAGTCTCAAGCGCCTCTTTGGTCTCGCCGTGCTGTTCGAGTGCCGATTGCTGCTCAATGCGTTCCTTCATCTCATTAACGAGTTGCTCGCTCGCTTCAAGCTTGAGTTGAAGGCTCTGAGAACGGCTTTCGGCTTCCTTCTGGCTTCGGTCATGCTCATCCACCGCCTTGCTGAGCTGTTGCTGCATCTCTAAGAGCTTCTCCTTGAGTTCCTTTTCGCGCTCTTCGATCTCCTTGCGTCGTCGAACTTCGTCGTTGCGTTCGATGCGACGCTCCTCCTCCATCTCGGCTTGTCTGTCGCGTGTTTCGGCACGCATCTTGGCACGCTCAGCCTCCAAGATGGCCTCGTTAGAGCGTGCTTCGGACATGCGGGCCTTTCTAGCTTCTTGTGTACGGCGCAGCTCCGTATTCTGCTTTTCGAGTTCTGCCATGTGGGCGCGCAGCTGCTCATACTCGGCCACCTGTTCTTCGTACAGGGACAGGGGCACGACAGCTTCGGCGATGGAGTCTTGTGTCAGGTCGCTATCGCGGAGTCCTGCACGGCTCTCTGCTCTGGACTGAGAGCGAGAAGCCAGCTGGGCTGACTTGCGCGGGGTGAGATCCATCAAGTCTAGAAGAGCACGGTTCTTTTCGAGGTTCGAATCGGTGGACGCAGTACCATCCGGCTTTGAGATAGGCGAGCTTTCCACATCCGAGGCGTCACGGCCGAGTTGGCTGTTGGAGCGGAAAGAGAGCACACTGGATGCTCGTTCCGTACGTGCATCCTTGCTCGGGCTTGGTGGCGGCGGCATGCTCGCGTCGGAGGAGGTGGGAAGGCCACCTGGACGAGCGAACATGGATGCACGGCCCTTGGCGGCTCGAGGAGTAGGAATACCGCCGAGACTCTGTCGCTTCTTGGCAAGGATTGGAGTGGTGGGAATGACACTAGATGCGGCGCGCACGCCCGCCAGCGAAGAACGGGGCGTTCTAGCCGCAAGCGAAGGCGTAACGGGCGCAGCAACGCGAACAGGGTTCGTCTGCATCTGCTTGGACAGGCCGTCTGCGTCATCGCTACGCGTAGAGGGCGTAGGCGCTAGACTCTTGCGAGCAGTGAGACGACTGGCTGGACGGGATGTGCTGAGTGCGGATGTGGGTCGGGTGACAGATGCGACCGAAGGGGGACGGATGCTGAGGCGAGACGAGGTGCGAGACGGCGTCGCTGAAGGCGGGCGCGAGATGGTGCTGGCGCGTCTGCGCGAAGGTGTGACGGCGCCTGTGCGTTCTGGTGCGTCGGAAGCGCGAGACGATGGCCTGTTGGACATCGAAGAGGCTGGTCGAGCTACTGCATCGGTGGGAGGTGCTTCGTTGATGCCCACAACCTTGGATGCTGGGCAGAATACGCCGTTTCCTGGGGCGCAGGCAAAGTACTGCGTGCCTTGTACGCTGCCGTCGTTCTTTCCTTTGCCTACGCTGTCGCCGGTAAGCTCAAGACCGGCATAGAAGCCGGGCTTGAAGTCGACGGGGCCGAGATGACGGAGCACACCGACGAGCTCGGAACCATCCATACGGACAAGGTCGCCAATCTCGAGCTCTCGACCGCGGCGAACGTGCTCCCTTGCGCGGGAGGCGGTCGTGGATGAGGAGTGCGAGGGTGTTCTGCTCATGGCAGATGGGGTGAATCCGGCGCGCGCATGGATGTCCGAGTTTCTCTTGGGTGTGGCCACTGCTCTGGAGGTGGTGACGATTGATGATGGGAGGGGGCTTCTGCTACGGACGAGCGAGCTTGTGGAGCCAGGAGAGGCATCTGAAGCCGACGGCGAAGCATGCGGAAGCGGGGTGGCTTTGGTCGGTGGCGTATCGGATCGAAGCGACGTGTGCGATTTGCGCGAAAGCAGAGAGGAGCGGGGAAGCCGACCCGCTGTGAGAAGCGGTGAATGATCGTCACCTGTATCACCGTTTTCCTTGGCAACGGGCGAAGAGAGAGATACTGGCGAAGGATTGGAGAGGCGATACTTTGCTGGGTCGTTCTTCGAGATGGCTTCGGCCAGCGTCTGCTTTTTGAAGCGAGTGTCGGGACTGTCCGCTGCAGGACTGACAGTGGAGGAGGAGACGGCGGCGGAGGCAGCTAGTGAGATTCGTCTTGATCCTCCTGTTGGCGTCGGCAGGCCCGATCGCAGATGTGAACTGTTGGGGGTGGTCGGTATGCCCGACGACATGGTCACGAGGCCCCTGCAAGCAAGAAGCGGCGAGTAGGAGCGTGCGTGTGTGAGAGTGTGCTCCGTTATGCTGAGCTATTGTGGATTGTCAAGTTGTCGTGAAGAAGCAAAAAGAACGCAAACCGGCCAAAGGAGACGAGATGAGGTGAGGAAGGTAAGGTCAAATGAGACCGACACACATTGCAGGCTGGTCTCTTCCAAGTGTCACTTTGCGAATCACTGAATGGGTGTTGATGTCGACAGCGCCGCGTGGGCTGCTGCACCTCTTCCTCTGACATTGTTAAATTAGCAGAACAACTCCTCGCCTGGCTTTCAAAAGGAGTTAGTTCCCTCTACGTGAGACTTGTGGGGTGTCAGAGTGTTTACGTTTATTTGAGTGACATTGGGTGGACCCTGACGGTCGAATTTCTGAATCATGTTACATTTTTAGATCCAGTGCTTCTTTGTCCGTTGTAAGAGGGAGAAACAAAAGAGAGAGAGAGAGACAGAGAGAGAGAGAGACAGAGAAAAGGCGATCCGAGCGTCGCCTCTCAAAGAGGAATGACGCAAGCTGCAGTATGTATCTCTTTGGGTCGGCTCGCTTACTGTGTCCGCTGCATGCGCATTCGGTACCCTGCCAACCTGCTCCTGCATACACATGCTGTAGGATCCAATAGTGCAGTATTTCGACTCAGCAGGCTCGACCCCCCGATGCTGGTGTATGCGATCGAAGCGCTTCTTCGTGGCTAAGTCAGCCGAAGGACCCTGGCCTATCCTCAGAACAAATTGTCCTGTGGCGAGCTTCGCCGACCACCAACATCATCATCGTCCGAAGCTACAATATGTCGGTAGGGCCACTCTTTTCTCTGCCAAGTCTGGGCTGAGATTTGCTTTGCCGTAGCTTGTATTCGGGGCTGCCTCGTGCTCAATAAAGATGGTCACATCGCAAGACGACGAGCGGGCGCCTCTGCTTCCTCAGCGGGCCAAAGCCAACAATGCCGGCAAAGGCGCGGAGCCACGCCCGGCAGAGGACGACCTCGACTTTGATGCCAGGTTCAGCAAATGGAAGGCGGCAGTGGCTCGTAAGTTTCGCGGAAGCGCACGTCGCAACACCAAGCCTACGCTTCTCATCACTCACTTTGATGGTCTAGGGCAAGCTCAAGCCGTCCTTGACAACAAGCGCGCTTCTGTACAGCGCAGCACTCTCCACGAAGCGACGGCAATGACGACGCAGGAATTTCAGAATCAGATCAAGCAGGTCAAACATGCCATCGAACAAGGCGTCTATCCAAAGATGATCGCCACAGGCTCCAGCGGCTCCTACTTCATCCGCGTTCTCGCCGAGTCGTCGACACAGCATCAGTCTCAGGACACATCCATGCATTCAGCTTCGTTTACGACTGTCGCCGTCTTCAAGCCAAAGGACGAAGAGCCATATGGCAATCTGAATCCGAAGCGCCAGTTCGCGCGCAAATATCTCTGGTGGGCCATGGGTCGACCTTGCCTCATCCCCAACTTTTCCTATCTCTCCGAAGTCGGCGCTTCGTACCTCGATGCACGTCTGGCACTTCAGATGGTGCCTCGCACCGAGCTTATCGAGCTCTCGTCACCCACCTTCCACTACGCATACAAGGATCGTGTCGCTTTCGACGAGGACCATGTCTCCCTCCCCAACAAGATCGGAAGCTACCAGACTTTCCTCAAAGGCTACGTTAATGCCTCAGACTTCCTCAGAAGGCATCCATGGCCGTCACGAACCCGAAGCAAGACACTGCTCATGCGTGACATGGACGACGAGAGCCGAGCTCACAAGGTCAGTCGTAAAAAGGAGCGAGCGAGGCTGCGTAACTGCGGTGTAGCCATCAAACGCATCCTGCTCTGCCGACCTTCGTGGGACGACCTGCACGGTGAAGATGAACCAGACCTTTGCCATCCGTCATTGCCGCGCGACTCGCCGGTGGACGGCACAGATGTTCTTAGCGATCAGCCTGATGGCTTTTACTGGACGCCAAAACGCATGGAGCAGTTCCGTCTCCAGCTCGAAAGACTCGTTGTCCTCGACTTTCTCATGCGCAATACCGATCGTGGCTTGGACAATTTCATGATCAGGCACGACGTTGACAAAGACGAAATCCGGATCGGCGCCATCGACAACTCCCTGTCCTTCCCCATCAAGCATCCCAACGAAATCCGACAGTACCCCTTCGGCTGGCTCTTTCTTCCAACCGATCTCATCGGCTTGCCCTTCTCCGAATCCACACGCGACCATCTCTTGCCGATCCTCAACGATCCCGCTTGGTGGCAGCAGACCGTCAAGGGACTCCGAGGCATCTTTGAACAAGATCCATACTTTGACGAGTCCAAGTTCGAGAGGCAGATGAGTGTCATGCGAGGTCAAGGTTGGAACCTGGTGCAGTCTTTGCAAGCAGCTGACGAAGGTCCGCTCGACCTCTGTGCTCGCGAAAAGAAGCTGATCCGTCAAGAGGTGCAGGAGATCCCGGTCGACAAAGTCGAAAAGATGGATGGACTCAAGGTTGCCTTAGATTCGGACGGTCACGTGCTGCCGCTTGCGCAGGTCCTCGAGTCGCCGGCCTCCGTCAAGCCTTCCGTTTCCAAGCCAGCCTTTGCACGCACAACCTCCTCCGGTATCATTGAGGCGACACGGAGACCCATCGGAATGCGGGCGTCCGAATCGTACAAAAGGGCGCTCCTTCAAGCATCAGGGGCTCAAGTCGATCTCGATATGAACGAAGAGGCAGAGGGCCAGCTGGATTTGGCTGAGGTGCCGACAGCACAAGGAGGAGCCTCGTCCTCGCTGCCTCACACTTCCACACTCAGAGACAAGATGCAGCTCGACACGCCCGCAGCGTCAACGAGCACAACACAGGCGCAAAAGGTGCGACACCAACGCTTCGCATCGGCGCAAGATGTCGGTACTTTTTCTCGACGACAATACGACCTAGTGACAAGCAGCTCAAGGAGAGACAACAATCATCAAGACAATGTGCTTGGCAGAACGGGTATCGAGGTTCTCGAAGGACTCGATCGCGAACGCAAGCAGCACACTCGGCTCAACTTTTTCCTCCGCAGCCGTAAGCGCTCCAGCACTTTCTCGAATGGCGTTGCCTCGAGTGTTGTTGAGGCGGATGAAAGATCTATTCCTGAACACCGTCAGAGCTCCGAAGGATCCAGAAGGGCTGCCAATGACAGGAATCACGACCTAGCGAGCTCAATCGTCTCGGATCCCGGCGCACGCATCGACGGTGCTTCGCGATGGGCTCGAGCCAAGTCGGCTTCTCGACCAGCAGAGGGTATGTACGCTTCGCTGCATGACTTGCACAACCAAGGCGAAGTACTGTCCGAAGAGGAAGAGGAAGACGACGAGGAAGAGGCAGAGAACAGACGCACGCCATACAAGACATCAATCCGTCTGGCTCAGGGTGGACATGTCCCCACGATTGAAAGTGTCCTTCGACAAGGAAGCTCGAATCAAGAGCCTTCGAGTAGCACAAGCAAGGATCAAGAAACTTCGGACAGCAAAAGTTTTACACCCCACATTCCACATCCGACAAGTGTTGGACACAGAGCCGATGACTCTCGTCTTCTAAGTCGAAGCGCGGAGTCGACCACTGATGTTTCCAAACGCACTGTCAAGGTGATCGTTGAGAGAATCTCGTCTGACACCAAGCAGGCGTGGCTCAAATGGATCTAAGGCCTGCTGCACCGACAATTTCATTGTTCCCTCTTCGTTTCCGTTCAGGCGAGGTTGAGTTTGACTGGTTGTTCAAAGGTACTCAAATTGCCGATATGCGATTGGCTCTACAGAGAACGGACAAGACAGCGAGGGTATATAGATGAGCAAATACACAAGTTTTTCGTGATCAGTAGTGTTGCGCATATATCTGCAGACGTTGTCGCACCTGCTCGGCGGTCGGTCTGGCAGCTGGATCGGCGTGCAGCATGGATCGAAGCAGGTCGCGAGTGGAATCTGGCAACCTTCCACCGCCGGGTAAGATGATGGCGGGATGGCCGTCTTCGTACGGCTGCAGGTGCTCGTGTGGTTCTGCGGACGCAGCGTTCCAGTCGCTCTGTCTGTGTACAGGGTCATCCAAGGGCGAAGAAGCCGACGACGCGTCTGCCGAGCTTGCGAGTCCCGGCTGGACCGAGCTGGGCGAAAACATGGATCGCAATCGACTCGGTTTGGTGGGCGTGGTCGAAAGTCCTTCGTCGATGCTTCGTCTGCCATCGGATGTGTGTTCCGAGATGGGTGCAGCGGGCGAAAGGTACGCAGAGGCAGGATGATTGAGCGATTTGATCTCGTCGCCGTACGAGGAACGCCGTCGGAGCCAGTCTGGGCGAGAGGCGAGTTCGAGCAGCGTCACTTTGGAGACTGCAGAGGTTGGAGAAGTCGGTTTCGTCACTGCAACGGCTGCATTAGCTGCTGCTGATGTGGAGCTACCCTGGCTGTTAGCATGCTCCACCCCAGTCAAATCGATCGGCTCGCCAGACGCGCGCAGCCTGTGCAGACCCGAGATGCCGGCCGCCATGGCTTTGCGCCCTCCCGTGGAAGCGGCTCTACGCACATCGGCGGATCTGCCCAATTCGCGCAGCAGCGAGCTCGAGCGAGACGGCCCGTTGGGATCGACGAGCAGGCCACGCGGCTCGTCGGTAGGTTCGAGCAGACGTGCCACGGCCAACGAAGTCGGATTGCGACCCGACATGGTAGTGATACTCGAGGCGACGCTTTCGAGGCTGTCGTTGCTGGCGTCGCGGCGTGTGTAGGTTGTGGGCGAGCTGTGTTGCAGATAACGGTGGAGGGAGGATGCTAACTGACCTGGCGAGGCAGGAGTGATAGGGACAGCCTCGTTGCTGGTCGAAGACCCCTTTTCGTGCCGACCGCGCAGGCTACTGCGGCGACTAGCAGCTTGACTGTTCGGGTTGCTCCCCGCTTCCACCGCCAAGCGAGATGCTCGGTCGTTTTCCTCGCTCTCAAAGAAGCGGCGCTTGCGGTGCAGCATCTCGACGACGCTGTGGGCCTTGCTGAAGGGCTCGTAACCGGTCGCGAGAGAGTACAGCACGGCACCCAGAGAAAAGACGTCGATCGGATACGAAAAGCTTGTGGCACTCGGTCCGCCAGTAGCGCGGCTCAACTCGGGGGCGCAGTAGGCGGGCGTGCCCAGTCCAAGACCGTCGCGCGGGGGATCGCTAGGGTTGGGGAAGACGGCAGAGTTAAAGTCGCACAGCTTGATGTTGAGGTCTTCGGTCAAGAGCATGTTTTCCTTCTTAATGTCGGCATGCACACACCCTTTGCTGTGGAGAAAGACGAGAGCCTCGGCCATTTGAAGAGCCCAGTCGAACCACTGCTGCAGATCGATGCGTGCGCCGTGCTTTCGGGCGAAAAGCGCGAGATTGTTGGGGAGAAGCTCGAGAAGCATAAGCAGCCGCGGAGGATCCATGCTGTTGCTTGGAGACTTGCGCGCAGAGCTCTGGTCGAAGACCGGTCGCTCGTGTAATTTTCTGATGTTGAGATCATCGCCGTCTGGACCTTGCACAAGGAATGTGGGGTTGGGAAGCTTCGCAGATAAGGGACGGTGGTCCATGGTACGGACTCTGGTACGGGGCTGCTGCTGGGTACCGAGAAGAACGGCATCTGCTTCATGGAGAATGCCATGTACGAGTGCAGCTTCGTGCTGCTTTTCGTGGGCCAAAACTCGCTTGTGCGATTGAGCCTCGTTGAGCAGCTCGACTCTGCCGGTCATGTCGCTCGTCGATCTGGAGTGGCTGGCGAAACCATTTGCGTTCGAGCCGTCAGCATAACCTGGAGAACGGGTCTCGTTCTTGGGCAAACCTAGGCCGATTCCATTGCCGGTACAGCGAGACGGCTTAGGTGGATCGTGTAGTGGCTGAGGAGTATGACGAGGCGATGGTGTCAGCTCGACCTCATCGCGAATGTCGATGAGCTGGATCACGTTGGGATGCGTGCCCAGACGACGAAGTGCAAAGGCTTCTTCAAGGCCTAGCAGCTGACTTTGACGGTCAGCATGGAGACGCTTGACCGCGCAGAGCCGCCATGCCTTTGACGAGGAAGAGTCTGTGGCAGCCGCTGGAAGTGCGTCCGGGCGCGGACGATAGCTGCCGAGGTACACGGAGCAGTGCCGACCTTCACCGAGGAGAAAGTCGTTGGTGGGGCAGAGTCGAAAATCGACATGCTTTGCGGCTCGAATCCTGGCTTCCTCCTGCAGGCATTCTTCAGAGCTGGCACGACCCAGCGACGAGTTGCGCGTATGGCCCTTTTTGCGCCCTGTCACCTGCTGCTTTTCCGTCTGAGCAGATGTGATTGTGGTAGCGATCGCGTTTGGGGTGGTTGTTGCTGTTGCAGTAGAGGATGCTGGCACTGGAATGGGCTGAGCAGGGGTGGTGCTTGTGCTCTGTGTTGCGCTAAGCCGCGAGGAAGACGCTCGAGGAGGCGGAGGCGACGGAGGTGTGGGAGAGCCGGAGCCAAACGACGAGAAGAAAAGCGAATTGCGGGATGGCGGCGGCGGCGGCGGCGATGAAGTGTCTAGATCGGCTCGTGGCAAGGGAGCTGGACGAGATGGAGGCGTCAACCAAGCGATGGGTGAGTTGAAGATGTCATTCTTGCTGGGTCGCTTGTGCGGAGACTTGGCGACATCATCCGGCAGGAGATTAGGAGGAGCAGCTGCGGTCGACATGACACTTGGGTCAGGTCGGAAGCGAGCGGGCTGTGAACAGTCGAGGCTGGCATGGAGATCGACGAAAGCAGAAGCGCCAGAGTCGGGTGGCGTCAGGGGTAGGTCGGTCGAGTCGATGTGATGGTGTGCGTCGGGACCACTGCAGGTGTCGTAGGAATGACCTAGCGCCGAAGGACCAGGCGAATGTGACTTTGAAGAGGACGAGGAAGGTGATCGCTTGTTGGAGTGGGACCAGAGAGTGTCCAACGGCCACGGTGCTCTTGTCCTTATCGCTGATGACGGCTTGCCATTTTTGGCGGCATTGATAGCTGAGCTACTCGGACTTGTTTGGTTGTGCGAGGCCAGCTCGCGGCTGTAGGGAGCCGACACCATGGCTTCAGCACCGGCAGCAAGGTGCGGAGCGCTCCGAAACGACGAAGGAGATCGTGATAGTACGTTGCTCGATGAATCAGCTCGGAAGCGTGTGGGTTGCATGCATCGGGACGGCTGTCCTTCTGTCTGTCTGAGGAGATGGATCGGATGGCAGATCAGGGGCCTTGAGGGTGTTCGCAATTCAGGACACGCGTTTGGCGACGGATCCACCGATGGATGGAAGAGAGGCTGGATGCGGTACAAATGGCGGACGAGCCGATGTCGGCGGCGGCGACAACGTCGTTGATGCAGGTTGAGGGTGATGGTGAATGGGAATTGAGGAGAACACGGTAAAAGGACAATGTCGTTTCAAGGCAGCCAGGACACGACAGGCAGAGGCGAGGGCAACGGCGACAAGACTCAGCTGGGTTGAAAAGTCAGCACGTCGGTGAAAAGGCCGACATTGGATGAGTTGCTGAGGTTTCAAGGCGACCGTCGGCAAAGATGCCGCGCTGATTTGCTTGTCCGCGCCTGTCACACAACCGCTTTGCACACTCCGCACCCAATCCGATTCTGGACGCCATCCTCGACTCACGAACACCGACAGTCTCTGCAAGCGTCGGCTGACACTGACGAAGGTCAGTCGTACCCATGTCGTGAAACTGCGAGACTAGGCTACTATTATCAAAGACGGTCACCAATGACGATGCGGTATTGTATCAGCGACAGAGCAGAAGAGAGGAGCCAAAAAAAAAAAGAGAGACTGTAATGGCAGCAAAGCCGGAAGCAAAGCTAAAAAATAAAGAGTGCAATCCGGCGTCATTGTGGGGATAAGAAGTGAGCGAAGGAAGCAAGGAGTCTACGAGATAGAGGGTGAGATGACGGAAATCAAAGATTGTTAAAGGAACGTGGGCAGCAGCCGAGTCTGCTGATTGCATGAGACCGGAAAAGGCAAGATAAAACAAGCAGCGACGGTTTACAGCTGCTGCAACGTTAAGTTTCTGCATGCTTTTGGCGAACAGTCGCAGATTCACCGGCAACCGAATGCGACTGCGAGCCTTGAGCGCGGCCCAGTTGGAGATATCTACTGTATCGCGCTCGTAACCGAGTCTCGCGCGACCTTTTGAACAGTTGGCTGATAGAGATGTAACATTTATTCTCCCAAAAAGCTCGAACTTGACTGTATCGTGCGCAGCTCAACACATACTCGCACGCGCCGTTGGCGGCACCGGTAATCGCGCTTTCAAAGCCAACCGGAAGTCGACAACGTTTCCTGAGATGGTCGTTTTTTGACTTTCATCCTCTTGATCCCCCCGCACTCCTCTTCCTTCGTTCACACACGGTCTTTTATGTGAGCCCTCGCTGCTGACCGTGGCCTCTCACACACCTCCTTTTGCCTTTGATAAGGAAAGCCACTCTTACAATCCGCAACATGGCGCTCTTCAAGCAGTACGACGACTTCTTGCTTAACAACGCTTCCCAGATCACGGCGGTGGAAAGCTCGCTCCGCTCCATCACCTATTTCCTGCCAGGTCGTTTCAAAGATGCAGAGCTCGCCGGAGAGGCCATCTATGCCTCGCTCAATCTCTTGGGGCTCTACCACGATTCCGTCCTGACCAGAGCGCTCGACAAGCAGAACCCTCTTGCTATCACTGGCGACCGGACCGCCGTCACCTCGGAAAAGCCCAGCATCCCATCCAGCCCTGCGCCACTCGATACCAACTCTCTCACTGGACTTGCTCCCTCCGAGCATGCAAGATATACACAGCACTTTTCACGCAGCTCCAAAGCCTACAACCGTATAGCCAGAACTCTCGTCATCGTGGGCTACTTTGAATTGCTCGCAGAGATGGTGGCACGGCGCAAACTGGGCAGAAGAAAAGCGTGGGACGTTGTAGCTGCCATTGAGGCGCTCAAGGTGGCGCTTCGCTTGAGTCTGGTGCAAATGACTGGATCGAGAATGGTCATCAATCCCCCCATACCTGAACGCGAGGTCGACCCGGCCGCACTTGAACAGGAGAGAGCAAGGACCATAGGCAAGCTTGCCGATCGACTCGATGTCGCCGCTGCACCTTCGAGCTCGTCCCTCTCCCCTTCGATCGCACAGCCGCCCAAAGGCTACTGGAAAGGTTCTCGTACCGGTCTCTTGCGACCTACGCTGGCTTCGCTTCGTCCCGGTTACGACGACATCGAGGCTGACCCATTGGCGCCCACGTCAGAAGCCGATCGCAGGCCACCGCATCTGCGAGCCATGCACATCAAAGCTGGCCAGTCCGGTTCCGACACCGATGACACGCTCGTAGACTCGACCCGACTTCACGCATCCACCACAATCCCACGCACACCAGCCAACGGGGACCCTCTCTCGCACTCCTCCTCTGCTTTGCGCAAAGAGCCGCCTTCGCCACCCGTCAGCATGAAGCCATGGTCCGAGTCCCAGATCAACGACTACCTTCTTTCCCGCGTTCTCACCGTCAACGACGTCCGCAAACCTGAAGAGCTCGTACGTCCTCTCCGCAACCGCTCCGGACATCTCGCCGAGGTCCTTTGGATCCTAAGACCCTTCATCTACGTCCTAGCTCTGCGTCGATGGGGCCGAAGAGCCACGCTCCCCTTCGTGCTTTCCTTCGTCCTCGAATACTTTGCCAAAGAGCTCCGAGGTCGATCCTTTGCCCCCGCCACTCCGCAACCAAAGGCCTTGTTTGCCAGCAACCCGCTTCTGGCAGCCTTGATGGGCCAGAACCCACTCACCTCCATCCTCGCCTCCCTCTTCATGGGTGGAAATCCAGCTGACAAGGCCAAACGACCCATCTCATCCGTCGAAGACGCAGAATGGTCCAAACGCGCCAATTCCTTCTGGTGGTACTTGCTACGTGGGCCACTTTGGTACTCTTTCACCCGTCCCAAGTTGTCCGGCCTGGTCCACCGCACTCAGGGCAAGTTTCTCATCGGCGTCGTCGGCGGTGTTCTCAGCGATTACCTCCCACTCATTGACGAGTATTACTACTATTCCGCCACATGATTTCCTCCGACCATGCCACTCCCAAATGCAATTCAATAATTGACCTGCGCGCAACCATCATGTTTCAAAGCTGGGACAGGCCTGCCTTCAGACATTCTGATTCTGTGCCACGCCACGATAGTAGGGTAGTAGGACCAATGGGGAAGCATGGTTTGCGATGGTGTATATGATGCAAAGACATGCGGGTACAGCGATTGACAAGATACGAGAGATACAATGCAGTCGAAACCTGTTAAAATAGTCAAAGAGTCGTATCAGAGTGACGGCGTTCATCATGCCCCGGAAGGAGTCGACGACGAGCCGGGTGCACTTGGCCCGTTTGCTTGGTCCTTCTTTCGCGTTCGCGCATCTACAGCCCGTTCAACCCACCCGACCATATCCACGCCATCCTCGCCCTTGGCAGCATCTTGAGTGAGAAAGTCGTGCTGCAGCAGTTGCGCATACGTCGGTCTTCGAGCAGGGATTTTTTCCAGACACTTGGCTACAAAGTCACGCGCTGTCTCCGAGTACAGGTCCGATGGCAGCTCGGGAGGGTCGCCGTGGACAATCGCTTGTAGCTGCGCAAACACGTTTGAGTACGTCTCGGGAGGATACGGATACGTGCCAAGCGTTGTTTCCACCATCGACAACCCGAGCGACCACACGTCCGAGGCTACGGTATACGTTCCGAGCATGTTCTGCGATTCGCCCTTGATGCGTTCGGGCGCCATGTACGACTGACAGCCAATGTTGGTCTTCGCCAGTGACTTTTCCAACTGACCCGAGACACCAAAGTCGCACAGCTTGACCTGCCCTTTGCGATTGATGAGCACGTTGGTGGGCTTGACGTCGCGATGCATGATCTGCAGCTGATCTTTGAGAAAGCTGAGACCACGCACCATGCTGCCAGTTATCCTTGCTAGCACGTCTTCGGGCACGCTACCACGCTCGCCATACAGCTTGTCAAGACTGCCTGCGTTCATGTACTCCATGCAGTAGTAGACGCATGACTCGATGAAGAAGGCGCCGTAAAACTCGACAATCTGTGGTGCTGTGGCTCGGTGCAGGATGTCGAGCTCCATGATGATGGCGTTGAGCTTGGACTCGTCGAGTTCGAGCCGAATCTCCTTCATGGCCATCTCGACGTGGGTCTGGGTGTGCCGCACCTTGCGAACGGTTCCGTAGTTGCCCTTGCCTAGCTCGTCCATGAGCTCCAACTCGGCCATGTTGATTTTGAACGATGTGCCGTTGCCAAACTCGACACCGGAAGCATGGAGCACGGCTTTGCCGCCAAAGTTGAGTCGACCAGACGGATCGACAATCTTGGAAAAGTTGCTGAAGGGTGTTGACATGGCATCGCCGTTCTGCTGCGATCCTGCCTCGCTACCCTTGCCAGAAGCCCCGTTATCGGGAAGACGCCCCGGTGGTGGCGCTCGACGACCGGCGCCGGCACTCATGCCACTCTTCGGAAGGTTGGCAGCATCGCTCCCTTCTCCAGTTCCAAGACCCATATCGCTGAGTTTGAGACCAGGTCGATTGCGCCTCATCCCCATCCCTGCGCCTGGAGATGCCGAGGGTGGACCACCTGCAGAAGGACCGCCGACGGCACCGGGAACACCTCTGCGAGCTGCAAGACCGCCCATTCCAGTGCCTGGTAATGTGCCAGGACGACTGCTGGCCGAGATAAAGAGGGAAGCGCTGGCATTGCTGTCGATGCGTTGATCGTGGCCCATGACGGCTTGTCCGGGGGTGGGCGAAGCGGTTGGTCGATTGGCGTTGGCAGCGAGCTTGGCTTGCAAGCTTGGAGGAAGACGTGCGCCTGCCATCTGACGTGCGCGTTCGGCGGCACCGACGGCCGTGTTGGACGGCCTGGCAGCTGATGGTCCACCGGTGCCGGGAGCAGGACGGAGGGAAGGGGAGGATGCTGAAGATGGCGAAGGACGGGACGGAGGGCCGCCTGTGGCGTTCTGAGCGCCATTCTTGAGGCTCATTTGCGCTGTGAGGCGCTCCACTTCTGCTGACGAGACTGAGTCGGTCATGGTGACTACGGGGCGGTGCAGCGCCGAGGATCACGCGGGCTTAGGCGGAGAGCAAGATATCTGGTTCCGTATCAATCCAAGATCAACTTGTTGCCTAGGATGCGCGTTCAGCCGCAGATGAAGCGCAGCTTCGGAAAGATGACCGATCCTGCCGGAAATGGCGATTGTGCCACAATCCGCTGTGTGTATGCCTGAGATGCAGCCTAGAAGGTAGTGAAACCGAATTTAGGATGCTTCGTGCTAAGGCAAGGGCGGAGACTGTCGAAAGAAAGCTGATTCGCGAAGAGCTGCCAGACCGGCGATGCACAGAGGTGTGGAGCGAGAAAGGGTTGTGACGAAGCGACGACGAGCCAGCCGAAGCCAAGGTAGGGGGCTGTTCCGATGTGAAGGCCGTAGTGATGCGAGACAGAATGAGTCTGTGAAAGTCGACGAGAAGCTGAAACCAAATGTGGTGACGGCCACGATGGCGACGATGATGATGATGAAGAAGAAGAAGAAGAGGACGACGAGGAGCAGTAGATGCGATGCGATACAACTCGATCGTGACGGACAGTGGCAGTTGCAGGTTGGATGCAGCCGGGCGGAGCTTAGCGACCGCTTTTCGCTTTGCAAATCCAGCCAGCTCGCTAGCCAAGAGGCCAACAAGGCGTGGATGAGCAGCGATCAGTCTACAAGTGCCCAAAAGTGAAAATAATCCAAAGCATAAAAAATGCAATTCCAATCACACAGCCGATGATTGCAACGTCACGCCGCTCACAGGTTTGAAGCACGTCTAGGCGGCAAACACACAACGCTCTTGAGCAGGTGGAGAATGCGAGCGAGAGAGATACAGTAGATAGACAACACCAAATGTGTCCTCTCGGCCAACTTTGGCTGTACCTGAGCCTTGCAGCCTGGCGGCTTCAACACGATCTGCCTTCATGCCATTCGAGTATTCACAAAGAGGCGTCGTCAACAGGAAGGTAGATGGTCAAAGAGGACAACCAACCAGACACTAGGATGAGTGTGACTTTACCCAGCGGTTGCGTCAGCACATCAGCTTCCAGCTGGGCGAAGCAGGAGGGGTAGAGGTCGTCGAAGCTGGAAATGTCGTGGACAAGGAAGATCACACAATTTTGTGGCCTTGCAGGCAAACTCGACTCATCGCCGCCAAACACCGAACATTATTTATACAACTACCACCTGCTCACACCGAGAAGCTCTGTGTCGCTCCGTTGTGGATGACGTACTCAACCATGTTCATGTGGCTGGCTGTGTTCTCGCTATGCCATGGCTTGGAGAGTGGAGACAGAGCTCTTCGAAGCGGCGAGTGAGTCAGCGAGCCTTCTTGTCACGTTCGAGCAGCGGATTCACCATCGGCAGCACCGAGCGGACGCTCTTTCGGCGGACATCAAGCCAGGGGATACAGATCGCTTATCGTCTTCTTGACTGGGTTCTTCAAAGTATCGGGCCGATCAGAAAGGCGATCCAAAGCCGGCTTTCACATCACCAGTTGCTTTGATCTGAGCAGCAGCAGCCGCGCGGCCAACCCGAAAGACTGGCGGTTCCTGACGTTCAGCGAGTCTTTTTCTGATCATCCATTTGAGCGCTCAAAGGCGGCTCCGGCTTCGACCTGAAATTCTCGTCATTGCGTCTGTCCACCGTTTCAGCTGCTTGAGCTCTCGTTCGACACAACACACAACACGCAGCACCTTCCTGGAGCTGCACAGCGAAATCGACTTGAGCGCGAAGTGCACACAGAGGATCTGAGTGACAAATAGCGATATTCATTGCCTTTGCCTTGGTCGTACATTGGGAGCGCTCCTACTCCCGCGAACATGAATTATTTCCGAGTGAAGGAATTGTCTAGAGTCAGTCTGGCTGGGATCTGTTGCTCGCTAAGTGCCAATGATGATGAACCGCTGTGAATGCAGATTTTTGTGTGGGGCAAAGAAAGAGAAAGAGAGAGAGAGAGGGCACGCTTTCTTTGCTGGCTGGCTGGCTGGCAAACCGGTAAGTCAGCGAAAGCCGACCCGACTTCTTCCAGGCTTTTTTCGGTTTTGGCTGGCATTGTTGCGAGATACTCTGCCTTGCGCCCGCTCTTGGCTCCGGCTGCCTGTCTGTGTGTCGCTGCCTGGCTGGCTGGCCAAGGTGATACTTTCGAAATTTGACTAGCTTGCTACCTTGCCCCGCGTCTCGTCTCGTCTGGGTCAAAGCGCAATTCCGGTTTCTGCTGTCTGCGCTGATATGCCGGCTAGACCGCATGTGAATGGCCTGGCTCTGATCGGTCGGCCAATTCTGCACTGAAAAAGGGCCCTCGCTCTCGATCCTTCTTGCTACGCTCCTTTCTTCTCACACCATCTCTCTCTCTCTGCGTGTGTCTCCATATCGCCAAAACATCCCACGAGTGTCTCTTCTGCTGCGGATCGTAAGTACGAAATTAGATGAGATTGAAGTCGCAGTCGCGGCCGTAGATTGCCACCGTGCTGACCCCTTTACACGCTTCTTGTTGGCCCAACGTTGGCTTACCTTGGAACAGATGCCTCGACTCGTATCCCAATCCACTCTGGCTGCATCGCTTCGATCTACCTCTGCTCGATCGATCTCCACCTCTGCCCTTCCTCGTGCTACTGCTGTCGCTGCTCGCTCCGTCGCACAGCTTCCCAACAAGACTGCCTTTACCAAGCTTCCCCGCACCGCCGCCTTCTCCACCTCGACTCGCATCATGGGCGGCCACGCCGGTGTTGGTAAGGGCGAGGACAACGTCCGTCCTCCCCCCGATCAGGTTCTCCAGGACATTGCCGACTATGTGCACAACTACAAGATCGACTCCAAGGTTGCCTACGACACCGCCCGTCTCTGCCTGCTCGACTCGTTGGGATGCGCCATGGAGGCTCTCCGTTTCCCCGCCGCCGCCAACGTTTGCGGTCCCGTCGTTCCGGGTACCGTGGTGCCCAACGGTGCTCGTGTTATCGGTACCAACTACGAGCTTGATCCCATCCGTGCCGCTTTCAACAACGGCGCTCTGATCCGATGGCTCGACTTCAACGACACCTGGCTCGCCGCCGAGTGGGGTCATCCCTCGGACAACATCGGCTCCATCCTCTCGGTGGCCGACTGGATCAGCCGCACCAACATCGCCAACGGCAAGAAGCCCCTCACCGTCGAGGACGTGCTCACGGCTGCCATCCAAGCCCACGAGATTCAGGGATGCCTCGCCCTCGAGAACTCGTTCAACCGTGTCGGTCTCGACCACGTTGTGTTGGTCAAGGTTGCCTCGGCCGCCGTCGTGTCCAAGATGATTGGAAACACGCGCGATCAGACGGTCGATGTCGTCTCGCAGGCCTTTGTTGACGGACAGTCGCTGCGAACCTACCGTCACGCTCCCAACGCCGGTTCGCGCAAGTCGTGGGCGGCCGGCGATGCCTGCTCGCGTGCCGTCAACCTGGCTCTGCTTGTGCAGAAGGGCGAGCAGGGTTACAACTCGGTGCTCACCGCCAAGACCTGGGGCTTCTACGACGTGCTGTTCAAGGGCAAGGAGTTCAAATTCCAGCGCCCCTATGGCTCGTACGTGATGGAGAACGTGCTGTTCAAACTGGTCCCCGCCGAGTTCCACTCGCAGACGGCCATCGAGGGTGCCATCATCCTGCACGGCCGCATGCAAAAGAACGGCAAGACCTCGGACGACATTAAGAGCGTTACCATCAAGACTCAGGAGGCCGCCGTGCGCATCATCTCCAAGTCGGGCAAGCTCAACAACTATGCCGACCGTGACCATTCGCTGCAGTACATCACCGCCATGGGTCTCATCAACGGCAAGCTCGACCCCGAGGACTATTCGGACGAGGTGGCCAAGAACCCCAAGATTGACGAGCTCCGTGCCAAGATGTCGGTCGAGGAGGAAGCGCGCTACACCACCGAGTACCTCGACCCTGAGCTGCGCTCTATCGGCAACAGCGTCGAGGTCACCTTCAACGACGGTACCACCGATTCGATTGCGCTCGACTATCCTGTCGGACACGCACGTCGTCGTGAGGAGGCCAAGCCGCTCATCAAGAGCAAGCTGCAGAAGCACCTCAAGGGCTTCTTCCCCGAGGCTCGCCAGTCTGAGATTGTGGCTCTGCTCGAGGACCACGAGAAACTCACTAAGCTGCCCGCCAACGAGTTTGTCGACCTCTGGGTCCGCGACCAGTAGATGGTTCCCATTATGAATCGATGCGAAGCTGAACGATCACAGCTGGCATCATGACCTTTGCCGAATCTAGAATGCAATTGAAAGGAGAAAAGCTCCTCCATCTTTCACCTTGCCGCAGCGGGTTCGACTGTGAGCTGCGTGCGTGAGTATCCTGTATCTAAACGGAAGATGCGCTCGACACCTGTTCGGGTATCTCTGAAGCTGTGATGTGTTCTGTCCGCTCATTCGTCCTTCATTTTGATGCCAGCGCCAAACGCGTGATTGCGACATTTTCAACTGTCTACACGGACAAAGGCGTCAAAAGCTGCGAATCGGATTTTGTGTTGCAGCAGCGACACGACAGCGAGCGAATCAGAGAGCAGCAAAGCGATTCGTAAAGAGACAATAATTGGATCTTCCAATCTTGATTGCGAAGCGAGGGCTGCATTGCCGTTGATCATGTTTGCGAGCTCCATCAGGCAAGGCGACGGGTTGGTAAGGTACTGTAAGAGGAAATGGAACCAAGCATCGCCTGAACTGTCAAGCAGCTGTTCCCGGGTCTTCGTCAAACTGCCAACCAAAGCTCATAGCGTGTGAAGTGAAAATTGGCTTGAGAGCGAGTCCGGCATAACTCCGCATGACGAGCGAATGGCACACCAAAAAAAAGGTCTGTGAGTCAGTCAGTCAAATCGGAATTGCCGACGCAATTTCTCGGCTTCTTCCAGGCATCGAGTCGAGTTGAGAAGAAATTGACGGTGACGGAAACCAGCGCGACCGCTTGAGCAAAGCTCCAGGCAGCGTGAGAAGGGGGGGGGGGGGCATCACGTTCTCCTCGAGTCTCTTGCTTGCTCGCTTAGAACCATCTCTCAATTACCACGGCTCCTCCGATCCTAAGGCATCGCATCGCAATCCGTGCCGCTTTCAACTATGGCTTCGACGCTGACAAGGTCCTTGGTGTCCGTCGCTCGATCCTCCGTGCGAGGTCTTCACAGCTCTGTTGCCGCCGCTGCTTCCACTTCGACGCTGTCTCCCGTCGCTGCCGCTCACATGCGTCCCGTCAACGGCTTCGTCGGCGCCATCGGCAACACACCGCTCATTCGTCTCAACAAGATCAGCGAAGAGACCGGCTGCGAGGTGCTCGGAAAGGCCGAATTCATGGAGCCTGGAGGAAGTGTCAAGGATCGTGCTGCGCTCTACGTTGTCAAGGACGCAGAGGAGCGCGGTCTCATCAAGCCCGGTGGCACGGTGGTTGAAGGCACCGCAGGAAACACGGGCATCGGACTTGCTCACGTCTGCCGCAGCAAAGGCTACAAGTGCGTCATTTACATGCCCAACACGCAGTCGCAGGAGAAGATCGACCTGCTGCGCATGCTCGGTGCCGAAGTCTACCCCGTGCCTGCCGTTGCCTTTGACAACCCGGACAACTATAATCACCAGGCCAAGCGTCATGCCGAGCGACTCGACAATGCCGTCTGGACCAATCAGTTCGACAACACTGCCAATCGACGCGCGCATATTGAGACCACGGGTCCCGAGATCTGGGACCAGACCGATGGCAAGGTGGACGGCTTCATTTGCGCCACAGGCACAGGAGGTACGCTCGCTGGTATCACCAGCTATCTCAAGGAAAAGAGCAACGGCAATGTTCAGTGCTGGCTCGCCGACCCACCTGGCTCGGTGCTCCACTCGTACATCCAGACCAAGGGCAAGCTCATGGACCGTCAAGGCGGATCCATCACTGAGGGAATCGGTCAAGGCCGTGTCACCGACAACCTCAAGCCAGACGTTGAAAAGCTCGACAACTCGGTCCACATTCCCGACGAGGAGAGCATCTCGATGGTCTACGACCTGCTTCACGAGGAAGGCATCTACGTGGGTGCCTCGTCGGCGCTCAACGTCGTAGCCGCCAAAAAAATGGCGCAACAGCTTGGCCCCAACAAGACCATCGTCACCATCCTCTGTGATGGTGCGTACCGATACCAGGCTCGGTTGTTCTCACGCAAGTGGCTCGAGTCCAAAAAGCTTGAAACGGCCATCCCCGAACATCTCCAAAAGTACATTGTCTTGCCATGATGGACGACGACGGAATTCTGCCCATTTCACACTAAGAATCGGCTGCTGGCTCTTCTCACCTACTCGTACATGTACATCCACACAATTCAGACGAACGATTCAAGATGACGATACCAGTGTTGGTAATTTGAATGTGCAAGCTGACTGAGGAAGATGCAAGGCATGCTATTGCTTCTGGAGGTGACAAGTTATGCTACAGGCTAAAATACATGGGAAGGATACGATCGATTAGTTTGAAGAGATGTCCTGATCGTGTAGGTATTGTTCATGGTAAGAGGGTAGTAGCAAGGAGGTGAACCTGGTCGAGCGAGCCTGTGCCCATGCCTTGGCGCTCCGACTCGCTTGTAGATTCATCGGGTTGGGGAGCGCAAAGGTCTCCGAGGCCACGCTGCCTGCGCCACCAGTTGGTCCTGCGAATGATGGAATCATCAAATAGACCCCACCACTTTGTGTACAATCTCTCGCCGAGTTCCCACGCCTCTGGATCCAAGATGTCGTCGCCATAGACGCGCACAGAGGACAGAGATTCGTCGGTGGACAGGATCGAGAGCAAGAGGTCGAGCGCGAGCTCCTCCTCGCACACTGGGTTAGCGAGAGCGTGTTTGAGCAGACGCGAACGTACACAAGGCCAGGGTAGGCATGCATCGACAAAGGCACGGTGTGGGTAGAGCAGCTGTTCGGTGGTGGGCAGCATGTTGGGACCCATCGTGTCCCAGTGGATGGCCGCGTCGAACACAAGGCCTTTGCTTGTCTCTGCGCATGCGTCCGGTTTATCGTAAAGCTGAAGGCGCGACAGCAGCTGCGCCAGACCTTGGCCGCTGCCAATCAGGCCGAATTTGCCTCCGATGAGCTCAATGACACGCGAAAAGGGCTGCGACGTCATGGCGACATCTTGGACGGAATGCTGGAAGTTTCCTGCATCAACGCTTTCCACATATCGAGAGATAGCTTCGTGCATGTGAAGAGAGGCACACTGGCTTGACTTTGTGTCGTTGGACAAGTGGACTCCCTTGGCCAGCAGGGAGAAGGAAATTGCGTCGGCATCGATGGAAGGTTTCGATGACACTGGGGAGGTCGAAGAGGGAGACAGGCAAGGTCCATTGACGCTGGCATCGTCGCTCGCGCTCGAGCAGTTCGAGGGTAGCGAGGTGATGCGGAGTAGATTTTCGAACGACGTCGATGGGTCCGACTGGATTTCCTGTTGTAGAAGCCGATTGACATAGATGGGGGTAAAGGACATCGAATTGGGAAGCGAAGAGTTGCCCGCAGGTCCGAGTGAGATCGATGGGCTGGGTAGAGGCTGACTCATGAGGAAGGGATCGGCATGCAATCCCACCATCTTGAGACCGATGTTGCGCATCGAGCTCGAGGGACCAGCCAGGTCCGAGTAGGTAGGTGGCTGCGAAGCCGCAAGAAGAGGAGCGCCGTGAAGAAAGCTCGTATTCAGGTCTGCATAGACGCTGGACATGAGCGAGGGTTGCGGCGGGGGCGGCATGTAGAGCGATTCGTCGAGTAGAGCGAGTTCTGGCTTGGCCGTTTGCGCTGCGAAATGAGAAGGAGCCTGCATGCTCCCGACGATGGTTGGTTCGAGTGGATGCACACCTTTGACACCGAAGCTCGGCACTGTTGGAGTATTGAGCTCCGTGGATGATGATGAAGGGCTCGAACTCTGCGAAGAGAACGAGGCAGAAGACGATGTGGACGACGAGTCCGATGACGTTGAACGAAGCCTAGGCGCTGTAGCATGGTGAGGCAACAAGGTGGTGGCAGTCAAATCGAGGTGGGGTGTGTAGGTGGACAGAGCCGAAGGCGTGTCGTCCAGATGAGATCCTACAGAAAAGCCGAGGGATCGAGACATGCGAGCTTTCTCTCGAAAGCGTCTTTGCGCCAGTTTGTTTTGCGCACGACGACGGTCGAGCAATTGCTGTGGGGTGAGCCCTGCTGTAGCACCTGAACGCATGATGTAGAGATTTGTGAAGGACGATTGTGTGTCACAGATAGATGTTTATGCTGGTTGTCAATGGGAAAGGGATGTGTTGAATAAAGCTTCCTGGAAGCGGATCCTGATCGACGTGCCGACAGCCGCCGGGGTATGGTGGCGGGCACCGAGGAGGAAAGCGAGGAGGAAAGAAGGACTTGGAGGAGACAAGGTCAGGGAACAGGTGAGGGGCTCGGTAGCATTGGAGGTAGTATAGACTAGACTATATGTACTTATGATTGCTAACGCATGCTGTCGATGGACCAGGGCGGAAAAGCGGTGTCAGAGTCACGTCGTCGAGCATGGTGTGACGGGTCACACAGAAGTCCAGCAGCTCAGCCGCATAGAACCAAGGTCCAGGAGCATAAATGCCCTCTGATCGGCCAGGGGCAGAAAATTTGTTCGTGTGGAACAGAGTACCATGGATCGCTCGACACGCAGAGCATCCCCAAAGGCCGAGCCGGCAATGCGTTTACTTCGAGGCGGGATCCGTGACATCGAGCGAAGCTCCGGACACGGAAAAGGTGCTCATGCATGATGAAGTCGAACAAGGCACGCGCGTGAACAGTGTCAGCCATGGAGCGCGCGCATCTCAAGAGAGAGCAGCTTTACTTTGCGGCTAGGGTTCCATGCCTCGGACCACACCTACTGTATAAGCGACGGAAGCTCGATTCCGTGGGGCGGTTTCAGCCAGTTGCAAGCGAGAAGCGCAGCCGGCAAATTCTAGCGTGGGTCTTGGTTGTGCGGTGACACAAACTGGCAGGATGAGTCTGCATGATTTACAATGGTTGAACGCCGGGAAGACGAGAGTGTGCGTAGGACCGACGTTTTACACGATGGTCGCATCGAGACGAGTTAGCGGGCAGGACAAAGGGCATCAGATCGGTGCAAGTGGAACCATATGTGGGTTTGAGGGGCCGTTTGTGACGACATACTCGGCAAATTAGACTGTCAAGAGGCTGCAAGATGATACTGTTGATTCATGTCTGCTGCTGTGTTCCTGGCCGAATCGTGCCAAATACCGTCTCCGGGAACAAGCGCTGTGCGTGTGATGGAGGCAGCATAGCCAGATCGATTCTTCAGCCCCCACCGCCGGTCTCGCTTGTCGAGAGCACGATGCGCTCCGACGCTGGAATGTGCCACGAGGCCTTTGCCGAAGACACACTCTGCAAGTTTATGGCCGTCAGAGTCTGCACAGGACAATCTTCTGTGGTTTGGATGGATTCGCACTCCGATGTTTCCGACAAACTCGATCCGTCTTTGCCGGTTCTACGGACCCAATCAGGCTGAGCATGCGGCTTCTATGTTTGCAAGTCGAATGAAACGGATGTAGGCTTTACGTAATGGCTTGAGAAACCGCCGTGCACCTCACTAGCCCGCAAAAGTGCAATCAAGTCTCTTTACTCCAAAGACAGTGGAGTATCTTTGCAATGGACAGTCGGTTCCAGACACACAGGAAGCCTTGCTGAAAGTTGACATCTCTTTGTGTCGAGGGTGCTCTAGCCGCGCCTATTGTTCTAGTCCAACAAGGCGCATCGGTGGGTCGATTTAGTTTCGAGTAAAACCCACTCCAGCGATCTTCGAAGCCATCGAGATGGGACAATCAGACGCTGATCACCATCGAGAAGCGGCTCTGACATCAATTCTATGGACTAGCGGCGTGAACAAGGGGTGAGCTTCAAGCCTCACCGAACATCCAACGGAAGGCGTCGGAGACAAATGTCTCTGATCACCAATTAGAGCGCGCGATGCAATGTACCATAGCGCGCAGCAAATTCTATCTTCTTTACCCTGACTTGTCCCCAAACAGGAGCGTGCCGAAACTCCGACGAGACGCTTTATCTAATGCAGACCAAGTCAAAGCGATGCGACCAGGTCGGCCAACATCAGGTCGCTTTTCGCACTCTTGTCGTCGAGGTGCTAACACCTTGACGCTGCTACCTTCCTTCCTTCGCTTGTAGGTGTTCCAGGCACGGCTGCTGCCCGAAGCGAACACCACGTTTTGTTTTATGATAGCATCGTTGGCCGCTTGGCCATGTGGGAGGGATAGCAAGTGCACGCGAAGCTATGACGTCGACCGGTTCGGTGGTGAATTCAATTCTTCGTTTCCGTTCCGCGCGCCGGTTGCGATTGAGACTCCGCCCAGCCAATCATTGACCATCTCTGCTCCGATCGCGGAAGCTCAACCTGCTCGTTCAGTGGACCAAGCGTTCCGGCTTACATCGTCCGAACAAAACAGAGACCGACCGGACTCCTACGGAATTGAACAAGTCGTGCTCATCTGAAGCGGACAAGGAAAACAAGAGCGCATTCGTCGGCAACCTTGACTCCAGGGTGTAGAACGGAAGCTGCTGCATCGGTACTTGCGCTCCTCCCTTTCAAACTCCTCACAAACGACAGGTGCAGCCGCCGATGCGACTGTACACTGCACCGGCGGAACGACGTCTGCCGTCTGCGCAGGGCAAGTTGGTAGCAACGTTGCCAGAAAATGGGAAGCTGGGTCATTTTGCTACTCAGCGATGCAACATGCGGCACCCTCGGCGACCAAAATTGACCAAGCCGCATTGCCGAAACACACCCGTATCTGTTACATTGATCGCCGCTCGGCCACTTGGACTGCCTCATGGCATACACCCAAACGCTTCATCTGCCAAACCAGCTTGGCCTGATAGCTGCCATGTGGAAGGGACCGTGCCGAGCAGTATCGCTTTGGCTTACTGATCAGTAGCACTGCCATATATCTGTCAAGAAACGTGCGATCTTTTCTTGCTCCAGAGACAGCATTTCGGTGGGCGGTGCTCCACGTTTGCGACGTTGCCGACCCTCGCTTGGGGTAGTTTACTATCACGGCCACCCACCTTGTGTATCAAGTCTGCATGCTCACCCACAATGTCATCAGGCGTGCCGCAATGCCATTCACAGGTGGGGCTACAGCGTCATAGCGCTCGATCTTGTCGCTGTCAGCCTTGTCTTTTGCGGTTGTCGTCGTCATGCAAACAGAAACAGAAATACTAGTATTTGAGATGTTAGATCTTGCGTGGCCGTTCGGCCTGGTAATCGCAGTTTTGGGCCAGCTCGGAAGTCGGACTCAGCGGCCGCTCAGGGTTCTCTAACTTTTTGAAAGCTCAAAAAGTGTTAATCTTCAAAACCGACCTCTCTCTCTCTCTCTCTCTCTCTCTCTCTCTCTCTCTCTCTCTCTCTTTTTCTGCTGTTCCTGTACCGTCCATCATTCTTCGAGCGTTGTGTTCGTAGGCGACGGTAGGAACGACACGGCCTGAGACATGTTGCGGCGGCGAGGCTGCTCAGGTGTCCATCTCCGGACAGCTGTCGAGTGGGTCTCACAATCGAGACCGACAGCCTTGCACGAGCTCAAGGCAAGTGGAAATCGAAGAAGCCTGACAACACGTACCGCGCCTTCTACAGGCAAGCAAAAAGCATCTCAACATATTCAAGCTGACCCATACCCGCTCCAGCGCACCACAGAATCCATCTACCCCGACTCAAAAGCCGCAGATCGTCGACATCCACACGCACCTCAGCTGTTTCAACACTTCAAAAAACGTACTCCAGGCCAAAATGCTCCTTCGTCGAAAGTTTCCAAGCATCGCAGTTCAAGCGACACGTACATCCTTCGCAATGTCTCCTCAGACCACGAGCTCAAGCAGCTCTATACAGCTCTCGGAGTGGCCGCAGATGCCCATGACGCCCTGCAGGCAACCAAGCTCTGCCAGCTGATCAAGGAGAGGAAACAGCAGATCAGCAATACTAACGGCAAAATCACTTTTGAGGTTGAGGAAAAGGTTGTCTTTCTCGCTCTAATGCGTGTCTTGGCGCATCATGGTCTTCTAGAAGAAGTTCAAGCCATCAATGCCGACATGCTCTCCTACGGCTTCGAGCAAGACATCGACTCGCTCAACCACGTGCTGAAGGCGGCCGTCGTCTGCGGTAACGAAAAAGTGACACTTGCGACACTAGAAACCATCCTTACTCTTCAACCCTCTAGCTTCACAACATCCCACCATTCCAGCCAACTGGCCAAGATACTGCTAGGGCAACCTCACGGTACCAGTTCCCCAAGATCTGCTCGCGGCTCCGATCTGACTTTGCCTCTGGACAAGGTGCGCAATTGGAATGCATCGACTTTTGCCCACATGCTCGACAGCGCCTGCCAAGATCACAACATCGAGTACGCCTTGTTGCTCTTCTCGACCTGCTATCGACTTTGCCTCGCACTGCCACACGAGAGCCTGACTCGACTCATCACACTTTGCATCCACTCCAACGAATTTCGGTCTGCGGTTGAATTGGCCAATCTTGTCGAGCAAGGCGGCTTGGTCCATGTGGACCCTTCTTCGAATGGCTCAGTCCAAGGCCAAGTCGACCACGTCGATCCTCTTCGGTCTGAAGCGCGAACGGGACAGGTTGCTCGTCGCCTGCCACCGAGCGTATGGATGTCTTTGCTGAGATCGTGTGCTGAAGGCGGCTTCATGCCAGGCGTCGAGCTCGCGTGGTCCAAAGCAGTGACCCAAGGCCTGCTTTCGCCCGACGACGGACTCTTGCAACTCATTCTTGCTCTCGCTGCCAAAGAAGGCAGCGTGCAAATGGCCCAAGTGTGTCTTGGTCACACTGATCCCACCTTCGACCTAGCAACGCTTACATCCCCTCCGGTCTCCCCACCGCAACCAATGGCTGGATCCACACGGAGAATGTCTAACTCGTCCAAACGTATGGAGCTGCAGGAATGGCATCTGGCGCCGCTCTTCGAAGCCCAATGCAGCGCGCAAGATTACAGCGGTGCAATGCGCTCTCTGCATGTCTTCCATCTTCGTGGCTTCCCCATCACGGATCGCACCACCTCGAGAATCAGCACCTCGATCTACCCTGACAAAGCATGCCTTCAGCTGGCTAGAGACGCTCTCACTCGTTGTGCTACTGACGCTGCGGTAGGAACACACAAAGCCATCGTCAACGCGGTCCTCAGTGCAGCGATATGGCTCGGCGACTTGGCACAAGCGCTCGATATCTACCATTCGATGCGCTCGTATCATCCCTTTGCCGGGCCCCAAGGCACTAGGCCACCTCCTCATGCGCGCGAGCTCGTCAGACCGAACCTGGACACCATCAATTCGCTTCTCAGCGGATGCATCGATGCTGCCGATTACGACACTGGCGTGGGTCTGCTCAAGGATCTCAACGAGCTCAAGCTGCGACCCAACGTGGTCACATTCGAACGCATGATCGTGCTCTGCCTTACGCAGTCCAACTACGATGACGCCTTTGGTTTCATCGAAGAGGCCAAGGACAAGGAGATTCGTCCCAGCCGCAAGAGTTACGAGGCGCTGGTGCGCAAATGCTTCCACGAAAAGGATCATCGCTGGGAGAGCGTCTTGGCCGACATGGAGGATCAAGGCTATCGTCCCAATCCGAGACTCTTGCGCGAGATCGAGACAGGTACATAACTCGCCCTGCACCACAGCACCGCAGCGACATGCGCACTTTTCCAGTGCCACAAACTTTCCTTTCTCTGCGAAGAGGTCTCTCATGGCTCAAGGTGCTTGCTTTGGGGCTGAAAGCTTAATTTAGGAAACGAAAATTGCGGCATAAGTCAAGTCATGAGCGATGAGTGAATGCTTTGAATCTACATTGATACGGTACGAGTCACGGTGAAAAGGTATGGATTGTTGTTCATCAAGATCTGGCTCTAAGCGCGGCCGCTCGACGAAGCAACGCCTTCAATGAGGTCCTTGGCGTGCAGCACGGCGTCCTTGGAGCCACGGATGATGCAGAGTCCGCCAGCGTCTCGAGGAATCTCGACCGCGGCGCCCGACTCTTTTTGGATGTTCATGAGACCGCTGCCCCCACGTCCGATGATGCGAGGCACGGCCGACGGCGAGACCCACAGCTTGCCCTGGTGCGAGGCATCGCCAGCCTCCTTAACGGCGGCCTGAATCCGCTTGTCCGCTTTCTGCAGCGAGCCTTCGTCCTTGCCAGTCAGCGTCCACGAGACAGTGTCGTTGCCCGAAGCGGTCGAAGAGAGCTCTTCGAGCTCAAACTCGTTATCCTCTGCATCGTCGTCGTCGTCGATACGTGCGCCTGCCGCCTTTGCGCCATTCTTGGCAGAACTGGTAGGCGTCGAGGATGAGGCAGACTCGCGAGGCGTGTCGACCGAGACGCCATAGTCGGAGCGAAGCTGGCGGAAGAACTGAGGTGTAGCGATGCGAGCATGAACACTGCGCGGCACGTCGATCGACTTGGAGACAGAAGCAAAGCTCGATTTGATCTCCTCTGCCAGCGCCTTGCATCGCTCCTCAGCACCGACGATCTTGACAATGGTGGCATCATCGCCGCCAGCAAGCTCAGCCTTGTTAATGGGTTCGCCCGTGGAGGCGTACTCCTTCCAGCCGGGGAAGACAAGGCGGACAGAATACTGGGTCTGTAGCTCGGACTGACGCGAGCCGCCACGACCGATCAGCATCCTCTGTGCCTGGGGCGCTACGACAACACCAAACACGACACGCGAGGCAAGCTCCTTGGCGGCACTCTCGAGCTCGTCGCGAATGGCCTTGGCCAAGGAAGCTGGACCACGCACCGTGACGGTCGACGAGTCTTTTTCGTTACGGCGTGGGAACTGGACGTACTGCGAAGATGCCTTGGTGTCTTCAGGTCCACCCGCTTTGATGATGAGGTCACGGATGTTGGATCCCTGCGGACCAATAAGGATACCATGGTGCTCAGGAGCGATGGTGAGCGTGTAGACCTGCTCCGCGTCCACCTCGGAAGAGATGGCCTCGATGGCCTTTTTGGCGGCAGCGATGGCCTTCTTGGTACCCCGGATCTTGATCGAGGTGGTGCCGTCTTTCTCATTGTCTTCGCGGTCGACGTCCACCTGGGCCTCGCTCTCGTCTCGGATCTGCTTGATGGTAGCACCGCCCTTGCCCATGATACGGGCGATCGACTTGGTGCTGACGTTAAGAGTGGCGACGTTGTTGTGCTCCTTTTCGTATTCGAGCAGCTCGAGCAGCTCGGCCTTGGCACCCTCGACGCCCTTCTTACCACCTTTGATGACGACCTCGTCGGGTTTTTGGCTGGCACGGCCACCTGCTAGCTTCTCGTCGCCACCTTCGACTGGAGTCGAAGTACCGCTTTGGGCGTTGGCGTTGGGGAAGTTGATGCGCACGGCATAGGTGTCCTGCAGGCGGGTGACGTATTTGCCGCCCTGACCGATGAAGCTTCCGTGCATCTCCTGTGGGATCTTGAGCGTAACGCTGGTCTCATCTGCGAGTCTCTCGACTTGGGTTTGCAGACGTTTCTTGGCCTCCTCAACGTTCTCCTTGCGACCGGTCAGCACCACTTTGGTGGAGGAGGCAGGCTTGCGGCTCTTTTTCGTGCCATCGGCACCCTCGGTGCTAGAGGGCTCGCCAAAGTCGATACGCACACCGAGCTCTTCTCGGAGTTTGGTGATGGCCGAACCCCCACGTCCGACCAAGTGGGGCACGTGATTGGCATCGACCGAGAACTCGGCGACGTGGCCGTTGACGATGTTGTCCTGTTCAGCCTCAGCCGCGATGCGCCGAAGCTCCTTGACAACGCGCTCGACCTCGGAGCTGGGACCTCGAACGAGGATCGAATCCTCAGAAAGGCTGGCGCCGTTCTTGTCCGTCGAAGCGGCCTTGCTGGATCCAAGCTTGACGGCAACCAGTCTGTCTTCGCCAATGACGGCATTGAGCGTAGTACCGTTGGGGCCGAGGATGGCTCGGTGGAGCTTTGCAGGGACAATGAGTGTTTCGCTGCGAATGTCGGCGGCGGCGACCTGCGCCTTTTCAATGTCTTGGCTGACGGCGCTGAGGATTTCGGTAGCCTTGGCATCTCGGGCCTTGCGGTCCGTGGGCAGACCACTGACCGCCGATGATCCAGCCAAAACGAGAAGAACATCGGAACGAGAGTCGCCATCGGCACTGGAAGATGCAGGTGGGAAGAGGACATCGACGCCTCGTGCCTCGTACGACTTTAGGCCCTGACCCTTTTTGCCGATGATGAAACGGTGGAGAAGCGGGTCGACATCGAGCTCCTGGATGAACGTGGGAGGAATGGATCTGACGAGATCCTGAATGGTCTCTCGAAGCTTGGAGACTTCAGCAGCATCGGAACCGACGATCTCGATCTGGACATTGCCAGTAGATTCGACGATGGCAGGTCGTGGGAGGTAGATCTGAGCGGTGGGGCTGCGGGGGATCTTGCCGCCAACGTTGAGCCAACGGAGAACGCGCTTGGCGTGGCCGACAGGGTCTTTGGCGACAGACCTGTGAGCGGCGACGACATCAACGACCTCGACGCGGACGGCGTTGGCCTTTTCCATGGCAGCTGTGAGCGCCAGAGGAAGCTGAGACTGGGGGCCACGAATGGTGACGCTGTCCGAGGGATCGTCGATGGCGGCGAGCTCGACGCTGCAGGAGGTCGAGGCAAGAATGTCGTTGGCGGCGTCGCCGACGAGGAACCGATGCTGACGTTTAGGGATGCTGATGGCGAGAGTGCGGAACGAGTTCTTCATCTCGTCCACCTGGGCCTCGATGGAAGCGACGGCTTTGGTGACCTTTTCGCGGTCGCCCGAGACGACGATGGCGAGGTCGCGCTCGCGCTTGGGCTCGGCAGAGTCGTCGTCAGCAGCTTCCTTGCTGTGCAAGAAGGCGGCGCGAGGAGGCACACGCACCGAGATCTCACCCTCGCCGAGCTGCTTTTCAAGCTGAGCAGCGTTGGCGCCCTTGGGACCGGCGATGAAGGGATAGAAGATGTGGTCAATGTGGGTGAGTCGCTGGGTGATTTTCGAGGTCCTCTCGGCAACAATGGCTTGGATCATGGCCTGAGCCTGCTTGACATTGATCTCGTCTCCTTCGAGCGTGACGGCGATCTGCTCGTCGTTGTCGTAGTCGATGGTGTTGCGCTGAGTGAGATCAGCACCGGCAGTCTGATCTGCAGCAGGGTCGCGAGGCGGAATGTTGACCTTGACGCCAGTGTGCTCGGTGATGGCCTTGAGGTTCTTGCCCTTGGCGCCGATGACAAAGGCACGGAGCGAAGCAGGGATCATGATCTGGGCGGAAACATGCTTGGCAAGCAGGACGGTGATCTCGCGCTTGGCGTTTTTGACGACGGCATCATCGGCAGCCTTGAGAACAAAGGTGGTGGTGCCAGTCTTGCGGGTGGTGGAAGCCTCGATCTTGACGCCGCGGTACTTGTTCTGCACCTTGGACATGACGGTGGAGAGCTTGGCGACAGATTCGTGCGATAGGGTGAGCGAGAAGGTCTGCTGAGCAACCGAGCGTTGGATGACGGGAGCAGAGCCGTTCCAGGTGGAGCCCTTGTTGCCCCACTGACCTTTGGTAGGGTTTACGGCGGCGCCGAGCGAGGGAAAAGCAGACTCGGAAGCAAAGTCGGGCTGCTTGGCGCGAGCGGCACGGCCATTGGTGGCGGAAGCAGCAGAGGTGCCGTTGGAAGAGTCAGCGTTGTTGGCGGCGAGGACAGCAGCGGCCGAGGAGGCCGAAGCGGAGGGAGCAGCGACATGTTCGGGTGGGAAGGGGTCCTGAACGAGCGAAGGGAATGGGTCGGCCATGGGCACTAGCTCGGCAGCAGCATCAGCTTGGGCGAGCTGAGCCTGGTGCTGCCTCATGAGATCGACGGCGGAGACCATGTTGGACAGAGGAGGCAATGGACGGTGGCCGGGACGGAGGAAACCAAAGACGAAAGACCTGGGCGAGCGAACCCGATGCTAGAGCTGCGCAACGTTCTGCTCGTGCTACGGCGGTGACACAAGACGATGAGAACTCGTTGAAAGGAGCGAGAATGAGCGAAGCAGGATATCTGAGATGTATGGCTCGGATAGAAGATGACGGGTGATGGTGTTGCTGAACTGAACCATGTGCGAAGATCAAAAGAATTGCAAAGCCAAGTGTTGGACGGGCCACGATGCCGATGTTGCACGCACGGCAGCGAATCCTTGCTCCGTCCAAGGCTCTGTCTGTCTGGACTGTGCGTGCGTGTACACTGGCGAGAGCTTGTCTGCCTGACAATCAAGACTCAGTCAAGACACGCAACTCTAATTCGAACCCTTGTTTCCTACCGTGTCTTCTTCTGGCTTAGGAAGAAAGAATACGAAGAGAGGCGGCGCAAAGCCACGCCCTATTGAACTGGATCTGACCCCAATTTGAATGCTGTTCTTTCTTCTGAAATGCGGCTTTTTCTCCATTTCAAAGGTCCAAGCTGCACTGCAGGTCAATTTGTATTCGTGACTTTGGATTCTCGTGCCTCGACTGTCGGTGCTCTGTTGGAAAGGGCTTGCGGCTTTGCCTCCAGCCCTCTCACACCAAAACCCCACACACCACGCAACTCTGGGGATTGCAGCCAGCCATTCGGCTTTGTTGCTTTGGCACTTTCTTCGCGAAAGGCTGAGCCTGGACAGCCACGGATGTACCGCACCGGACGCTTCCTCCCCCTTCGGACCCCATACAACAACACCTCACACATGTTCACTCCATTTCGCTTTTGCTCGACACATGACGAGGCTTCTGTTCAATTGACGCACGTCGAAATGTTCATGAGTTCAATGCCAATGCAAATGCAAATGCTTACACAAGGATGAGAATGAGCCAGCTGTCGATCGCGCAGCATCGTCAGCGGGGCACGGCTTTCCGTCCTTTGCGCTTGTTACGTCCTAAACTCGAAATGTCCCTGGTTTCTCGCTCGCTGGCGCGATTTCTTGAGGCAGAACGACTCCGTTTGGATCCGGCCGTAGTCGTCAGGAAGGCTGCATTTGGGTTGTCTTCGCTTGCGGCGGCAACGCCGAGCCCCATTCCAAGCGTGATGTCCGAGTGTCCAGCGCGTATCTCGAGTGGCGATGCGGGTCTGCTTGTGGAAAGGAACGACGGACGTCTTCGCACGCCTCGACGCTCTCCTCGTCGCGACCCATGGTGATGGTGATGATGGTGGCCATGACTTGGCGCACCATGCACGTCCGGCAATGCAGTGTCAGGGATCGCCAATCCGAAGAAGAAGGCAGGGACCAGCGTGACCAAGGCGACGATGCTGAGCATTCGCATCACTTCCACCCACGACCTAATGATTCCGTCCCGTTCAGCAGAGCCGATCGGATAGCTTAGCGCCTTCTGCAGGCTGCCGTAAACCAACTTGAGCTCGTCAGCGTCCATATTGGACAGATTGGCCTGCAATTTGGTGGGCAGGTACGTCTGAAACATCCAGCCCGCCGTCGCAGATCCAATCGCGGCTCCAATCTCGGTAGTCAGCAATTCCAACGCCGTCACGATCGCTACGTCCGCGTGCCGCACCGTCACCTGCACCGCCACCTGCATCGTGATCGCAATCGATCCACCGCCAATCCCTTGCAAGAGCTGACACAGCACCAACATCACCGTCGGATCCTCCGCCGTCCGGTAACGCACCATCAGCATCACCCCCAACAGTCGCGTCACCAGCCCCATCATCAGCAGTGCCTTGTACCTTCGCGTCATGGCCATCAGCGACCCCACAATGATCCCTGTGATGGTCGATGTGACGTTTTGCGTCGTCGCAAAGTAGCCTGTCTTGGTCTGATCCCATCCCTTGAGGATCTGCACAAAGCTGGACAGAAACGTCCAAGAGATGTAGAACGACGCAAAATCGAGCACACCCACCACGCACGTGCAGACCACAGCGCTGTTGGTCAGAAACTGGTATGGCAGAATTGGCACCGATGCTCGCGTCTCCCACCACCCAAAAGCCACAAGCAGGCCCACACCGCCCAGCACAAATGTCGTCATGGGCACTTGTGCCTGTCGCTCGCCGTGCCCCGCCAGTGTTAGAGGTAGCAGGATCAGCAACCAGCCTCCCGTGAACAGCAGCAATCCCACTAAGTCGAGCTCCCTCGCTAGCTGACCCAACGCCTGTCTCCATGGTTTGTCCGTAAGTGAACTTCTCGTTGCCAGTCCAGCACGCCGAGCCCGACGCTGGCCCACCAGCAGCGTCAATAGAAGCGGCGTAGCTGCCATAGGCATCACCACCGTCCAGATGGCGAATCCAAAACGCCAGCCACTGTGACGCATGACCAAGTCTACCATCGGTCCTGCCACGGCAAAGTTGATCAGAAACGGCAAGTTGACGATCCCGATCACCAGTCCACGCCATTTGGCCGTCGTCGTGTCGGCGATGATGATCGACTGCAGCACCTGAATGCCTGTGGTTCCCGCCGACTGCAAGCAGATTCCACCAATGAGCGATCGTAGCGAGGCCGTGCTAGCTACTATGATGTAGCCGCATACGTAGAAGCAAAGCGACAGCACATACGCCTGCGGACGTCCCACCACATCTGACAGTTTGGCGATCGGCGGCTTGGCGATCGCGAACACCATCTGCTGCACGATGGCCACGGTGCTGAACGATGCTAGTGCGCCATACTCGCTGCAGGCAAAATTGAGGTACAGATAGCCCGTATTCGAGTCGAGCGAGCTGACGTAGGCAACGCAAAAGATGGCCGAATATACCAGCAGATACAGTCCACGACGTCTCCGCCAGAGAGCGCGCGGATCTTCCGTGATTCGGTCTCTCTCCGAGGATGTATTCTTGAGAAGTCGCTGACCTTCGAAGTCATCGTCCATGTCTTCTTCCACCTCGCTGCGGTTGTGATGACGTGGCCGCTTCGCGTCCGGCCGTGTCGATAGTGTTGCATCGTGCCAAGATACGCGTGGTCGCTCTTCCACGGGCGTCACGCGATGCTCCGTTGCATCCTGCATTGCTTTCAGATTGGATGGCAACGCGTTGGCGTCATTTGTCGGAGACTGCTTGGCAGCCAAAAGGTGTCGTGGCTGCGCATGCAAAAGGTGTGTGAGAGAGACTTGCGGGGCAAGAGAAGGTCGATGTTGCAAAGCACAGCATGTGGAGATCAACACCGAGCGAGCTTGGGCCGAAATTTCCCGAGAGCCGAAATCTTGAGCACAGACCGTAACTAACCTAGCTCCACACCAATAATTTGTGTTTGAGGGCGAAAATGGTGGACAGGTGTTAGAACCGCAGGGTCTGGTCACTGCTGGCAGCTACTCTTACAGGAAGCGGTCTGAGGGTCCTGAGAGGTTGTGGATAATGCAAGTGGTGGTCTTCAAATTCTGTTATTCCTTTTTGGCATCTTACTGTGATTTTGGCAATATATGTTGTGAAGCTCTATATACATGTTATTGTATGTTATGCCTTAGGGTTCCATGTGTGTCACACGGTGGGGTTTGGCTTGAGACGTAATTTCAATTCAAAAATGAGACGCGTCAGTATTCAATTGGAAGACGGGTAGTAACAAATTGGAAGACGGTGTTAGGGTTAGGGTTAGGGTTACAAGGTGTCCTGTCCGACAAACAGGGTAGGGTGTCTTAAGTAAAGTTGTAGAGAAGGCCAAAGTAAGTATATTTGATTATCAGACCCTACGCAAGTTCATTAATACTTGGCCAAGTTATGGCCCGGCAAAGTTTGGCTCAGTCCAAGTTGGGACGCCAAAAGGGTTAGGGTTACAAGGTGTCCTGTCCGAAAAACAGGGTAGGGTGTCTTAAGTAAAGTTGTAGAGAAGGCCAAAGTAAGTACTTTTGATTATCAGACCCTACGCAAGTTCATTAATACTTGGCCGAGGTACGGCCCAGCAAAGTTTGGCTCGGTCCAAGTTGGGACGCCAAAAATGTGGGAATTTCCACTTGCGTCCATAATGAAAGTTGTGTGAAATGGTGTCAAATGAACATGCTCAAAGTCCTATCACCTCAGCTAAAGTGGCCATGGAGCTACGGTCCACTTTCCGTTTTTGGTCAAAATGGAAAATCCTCCAAGGGTCCCCCCTTGGGATGGGCCAAAATGGACCCCCTCGGATTGCTCTGCAGCCTTAATATAAGTTGTAGAGGGATGCTAGGAGATGCTAAGTCCAGAGTTTTGGAGTGATCTAACCCAAAGTCATGGAGATATGGTGACCTTGGTACCCAACCCTAACCCTACCCTATATAGTCACAGTCAGCACACACGTATGAGTGTTGGGGGTATTTACAAGTGGATTTTTTGGGGGGTTTTCTGTGTGGGTGTATCTACATACATAGGGATCAGTTGGGTCTCAGTCTTATTTACAAGCTTTGGGGTTAGGGTTAGGGTTAGGGGGTTAGGGTTAGGGGTTAGGGGTTAGGGTTAGGGGTTAGGGTTAGG